>CM058079.1:14161179-14177790 GCA_030247045.1 Colobus guereza | reverse complement strand
GAGGAAACTTCCTTTTCACCATGGACCCCAACGGGCTCCCAAATATCACTTTGCAGAATCCACGACAACAGTGTTAGCAAACTGCTCCATGAAACACAAGTGTAACTCTGTGAGTTGAATTCACACATCAATGCAGGTTCTCAGAAGGCTTCTTTCCAGTTCTTCACTGATGATATTTCCTTTTCACCATGGACCCCAATGGCTCCCAAATATCACTTTGCAGAGTCCACCAAAAGAGTGTTAGTGGCCTATTCCATGAAACATAAGTGTAACTCTGTGAGTTGCATTCACACATCAATGCAGGTTCTCAGAAGGCTTCTTTCCAGTTTTCACTGATGATATTTCCTTTTCACCATGGACCCCAATGTACTCCCAAATATCACTTTGCAGAATCCACGACAACAGTGTTAGCAAACTGCTTCCTGAGGACTAAGCTGTAACTCTGTGATGAATTCACACATCAGAAAGCAATCTCTCAGAAAGCTTCTTTCTAGTTTTCATCTAAAATATTTCCTTTGTCACCGTAAGCTTCTTTGCGCTTAGAAGTATCCCATTGCAGATTTCAAGAAAACTGTGTTAGCAAACTGCTTCCTGAGGACTAAGCTGTAACTCTGTGAGTTGCATTCACACATTGCAATGCAGGTTCTCAGAAGGCTTCTTTCCAGTTTTCACTGATGATATTTCCTTTATCAGCAGGCCTCAATGCTATCCATAGCAGCTTCCCAGTTTCCTCAAAGAGAGTGTTAGTGGCCTGCTCCATGAAACAAGTGTAACTCTGTGAGTTGAATTCACATCACCAAGAAGTTTCTAAGAAAGCTTCTTTCCAGTTCTTCACTGAAGATATTTCCTTCATAAACGCAGGCCTCAAAGCTATCCAAAGCAGCCCTTCTCAGATTCCTCAAAGAGTGTTAGCAAACTGCTTCCTGAGGACTAAGCTGTAACTCTGTGAGTTGCATTCACACATTGCAATGCAGGTTCTCAGAAGGCTTCTTTCCAGTTTTCACTGATGATATTTCCTTTTCACCATAGCCTCAATGAGCTCACAAATATCACTTTGCAGAATCCACGACAACAGTGTTAGCAAACTGCTCCATGAAACAAGTGTAACTCTGTGATGAATTCACACATCAATGCAGGTTCTCAGAAGGCTTCTTTCCAGTTTTCACTGATGATATTTCCTTTTCACCATAGCCCTCAATGAGCTCCCAAATATCACTTTGCAGAATCCACGAAACAGTCTTAGCAAACTGTTGCAAGAAGGAAGGGTGGAACTCTGTGATGAAGTCACACATCAGAAAGCAATCTCCCAAAACCTTCTCTCTAGTTATTATTGGACGATATTTCCTTTTCACCATGGACCCCAATGGCTCCCAAATATCACTTTGCAGATTCCACCAAAAGAGTGTTAGCAAACTGCTTCCTGAGGACTAAGCTGTAACTCTGTGAGACAAATTCACAGATCACAAAGCAGTTTCTCAAAAAGCTGCTTTCCAGTTCTTCACTGAAGATATTTCCTTCATAAACGCAGGCCTCAAAGCTATCCAAAGCAGCCCTTCTCAGATTCCTCAAAGAGAGTGTTAGTGGCCTGCTCCATGAAACACAAGTGTAACTATGTGAGTTGAATTCACGCATCACAAAGAAGTTTCTCAGAAAGCTTCTCTCCAGTTTTTAACTGATGAAATTTCCTTTAACAACCCAGGCCTCAATGCTATCTATTGCAGCCATTCCCAGTTTCCTGAAAGAGAGTGTTAGCGGCCTGCTCCATGAAACACAAGTGTAACTCTGTGAGTTGAATTCACACATCACCAAGAAGTTTCTAAAGCTTCTTTCTAATTTTCATCTAAAATATTTCCTTTGTCACCATAAGCTTCTTTGCGCTTAGAAGTATCCCATTGCAGATTTCAAGAAAACTGTGTTAGCAAACTGATCACTGAAGAGAAACGTGTAACTCTGGTAGCTGCATTCACACATCAATGCAGGTTCTCAGAAGGCTTCTTTCCAGCTTCTCTCTGAGGAAACTTCCTTTTCACCATAGCCCTCAATGAGCTCACAAATATCACTTTGCAGAATCCACGACAACAGTCTTAGCAAACTGTTGCAAAAGGAAGTGTAGAACTCTGCGTGATGAAGTCACACATCAGAAAGCAATCTCTCAGAAAGCTTCTTTCCAGTTCTTCACTGAAGATATTTCCTTTTCACCATGGACCCCAATGCTCCCAAATATCACTTTGCAGATTCCACCAAAAGAGTTTTAGCAAACTGCTTCCTGAGGACTAAACTGTAACACGGTGAGACAAATTCACAGATCACAAAGCAGTTTCTCAGAAAGCTTCTTTCCAGTTCTTCACTGACGATATTTCCTTTATCAACGCAGGCATCAACGCTATCCAAAGTAGCCCTTCTCAGATTCCTCAAAGAAAGTGTTAGTGGCCTATTCCATGAAACATAAGTGTAATTCTGTGAGTTGAATTCACATATCACAAAGAAGTTTCTCAGAAAGCTTCTCTCCAGTTTTTAACTCATGAAGTTTCCTTTATCAGTGCAGGCCTCAATGCTCTCCAAAGCAGCCCTTCTCAGATTCCTCAAAGAGAGTGTTAGTGGCCTGCTCCATGAAACACAAGTGTAACTCTGTGAGTTGAATTCACATCACCAAGAAGTTTCTAGAAAGCTTCTTTCTAGTTTTCATCTAAAATATTTCCTTTGTCACCGTAAGCTTCTTTGCGCTTAGAAGTATCCCATTGCAGATTTCAAGAAAACTGTGTTAGCAAACTGATCACTGAAGAGAAACGTGTAACTCTGGTAGTTGCATTCACACATCGCAATGCAGGTTCTCAGAAGGCTTCTTTCCAGTTCTCTCTGAGGAAACTTCCTTTTCACCATAGCCTCAATGAGCTCCCAAATATCACTTTGCAGAATCCACGACAACAGTCTTAGCAAATTGTTGCAAGAAGGGAAGGGTGGAACTCTGCGTGATGAAGTCACACATCAGGAAGCAATCTCCCAAAAACCTTCTCTCTAGTTATTATTGGACGATATTTCCTTTTTCACCATGGACCCCAATGTACTCCCAAATATCACTTTGCAGATTCCACCAAAAGAGTGTTAGCAAACTGCTTCCTGAGGACTAAGCTGTAACTCTGTGAGACAAATTCACAGATCACAAAGCAGTTTCTCAGAAAGATTCTTTCCAGTTTTTCACTGATGATATTTCCTTTATCAGCACAGGCCTCAATGCTATCCAAAGCAGCCCTTCTCAGACTCCTCAAAGAGAGTGTTAGTGGCCTGCTCCATGAAACACAAGTGTAACTCTGTGAGTTGAATTCACGCATCACAAGAAAATTTCTCAGAAATGTTCTCTCCAGTTTTTAATGATAAAATTTCCTTTATGAGCACAGGCCTCAATGCTATCCATAGCAGTGCTTCCCAGTTTCCTCAAAGAGAGTGTTAGTGGCCTGCTCCATGAAACACAAGTGTAACTCTGTGCGTTGAATTCCCACATCACCAAGAAGTTTCTAAGAAAGCTTCTTTCTAATTTTCATCTAAAAATATTTCCTTTGTCACCATAAGCTTCTTTGCGCTTAGAAGTATCCCATTGCAGATTTCAAGAGAACTGTGTGAGCAAACTGATCACCGAAGAGAAACGTTTTACTCTGGTAGCTGCATTCACACATCACAATGCAGGTTCTCAGAAGGCTTCTTTCCAGCTTCTCTCTGAGGAAACTTCCTTTTTCAACATAGCCCTCAATCAGCTCACAAATATCACTTTGCAGAATCCACGAAACAGTCTTAGCAAACTGTTGCAAAAGGGAAGTGTAGAACTCTGTGATGAAGTCACACATCAGAAAGCAATCTCCCAAAACCTTCTCTGTAGTTATTATTGGACGATATTTCCTTTTTCACCACGGACCCCAACGGGCTCCCAAATATCACTTTGCAGAGTCCACCAAAAGAGTGTTAGCAAACTGCTTCCTGAGGACTAAGCTGTAACTCTGTGAGATAAATTCAGAGATCACAAAGCAGTTTCTCAAAAAGCTGCTTTCCAGTTCTTCACTGAAGATATTTCCTTCATAAACGCAGGCCTCAAAGCTATCCAAAGCAGCCCTTCTCAGATTCCTCAAAGAAAGTGTTAGTGGCCTATTCCATGAAACACAAGTGTAACTCTGTGAGTTGAATTCACGCATCACAAGAAAATTTCTCAGAAATGTTCTCTCCAGTTTTTAATGATGAAATTTCCTTTATCAACCCAGGCCTCAATGCTATCCAAAGCAGCCCTTCTCAGATTCCTCAAAGAGAGTGTTAGTGGCCTGCTCCATGAAACACAAGTGTAACTCTGTGAGTTGAATTCACACATCACCAAGAAGTTTCTAGAAAGCTTCTTTCTAGTTTTCATCTAAAATATTTCCTTTGTCACCATAAGCTTCTTTGCGCTTAGAAGTATCCCATTGCAGATTTCAAGAAAACTGTGTTAGCAAACTGACCACTGAAGAGAAACGTAACTCTGTGAGTTGCATTCACACATCACAATGCAGGTTCTCAGAAGGCTTCTTTCCAGTTCTCTCTGAGGAAACTTCCTTTTCACCATAGCCCTCAATGAGCTCACAAATATCACTTTGCAGAATCCACGACAACAGTGTTAGCAAACTGTTGCAAGAAGGGAAGGGTGGAACTCTGTGTGATGAAGTCACACATCAGAAAGCAATCTCCCAGAAACCTTCTCTCTAGTTATTATTGGACGATATTTCCTTTTTCACCACGGACTCCAATGTGCTCCCAAATATCTCTTTGCAGATTCCACCAAAAGAGTGTTAGCAAACTGCTTCCTGAGGACTAAGCTGTAACTCTGTGAGACAAATTCACAGATCACAAAGCAGTTTCTCAGAAAGCTTCTTTCCAGTTTTTCACTGATGATATTTCCTTTATCAGCAGGCCTCAATGCTATCCAAAGCAGCCCTTCTCAGATTCCTCAAAGAGAGTGTAGTGGCCTGCTCCATGAAACACAAGTGTAACTCTGTGAATTGAATTCACGCATCACAAAGAAGCTTCTCAGAAAGCTTCTCTCCAGTTTTTAACTGATGAAATTTCCTTTATCAGCGCAGGCCTCAATGCTCTCCATTGCAGCCCTTCCTAGGTTCCGCAAAGAGAGTGTTAGTGGCCTGCTCCATGAAACACAAGTGTTACTCTGTGAGTTGAATTCACACATCACCAAGAAGTTTCTAAGAAAGCTTCTTTCTAGTTTTCATCTAAAATATTTCCTTTGTCACCATAAGCTTCTTTGCGCTTAGAAGTATCCCATTGCAGATTTCAAGAAAACTGTGTTAGCAAACTGACCACTGAAGAGAAACGTGTAACTCTGTGAGTTGAATTCACACATCACAATGCAGGTTCTCAGAAGCTTCTTTCCAGTTCTCTCTGAGGAAACTTCCTTTTCACCATAGCCCTCAATGAGCTCCAAATATCACTTTGCAGAATCCACGACAACAGTGTTAGCAAACTGACCACTGAAGAGAAACGTGTAACTCTGTGATGAATTCACACATCAGAAAGCAATCTCAGAAACCTTCTCTCTAGTTATTATTGGACGATATTTCCTTTTCACCATAGCCCTCAATGAGCTCCCAAATATCACTTTGCAGATTCCACCAAAAGAGTGTTAGCAAACTGCTTCCTGAGGACTAAGCTGTAACTCTGTGAGACAAATTCACAGATCACAAAGCAGTTTCTCAGAAAGATTCTTTCCAGTTTTCACTGATGATATTTCCTTTATCAGCGCAGGCCTCAATGCTATCCAAAGCAGCCCTTCTCAGATTCCTCAAAGAGAGTGTTAGTGGCCTGCTCCATGAAACACAAGTGTAACTCTGTGAGTTGAATTCACGCATCACAAGAAGTTTCTCAGAAATGTTCTCTCCAGTTTTTAATGATGAAATTTCCTTTATCAGCACAGGCCTCAATGCTATCTATTGCAGCCATTCCCAGTTTCCTCAAAGAGAGTGTTAGTGGCCTGCTCCATGAAACACAAGTGTAACTCTGTGCGTTGAATTCCCACATCACCAAGAAGTTTCTAAGAAAGCTTCTTTCTAATTTTCATCTAAAAATATTTCCTTTGTCACCATAAGCTTCTTTGCGCTTAGAAGTATCCCATTGCAGATTTCAAGAAAACTGTGTTAGCAAACTGATCACTGAAGAGAAACGTGTAACTCTGGTAGCTGCATTCACACATCAATGCAGGTTCTCGGAAGGCTTCTTTCCAGCTTCTCTCTGAGGAAACTTCCTTTTTCAACATAGCCCTCAATCAGCTCACAAATATCACTTTGCAGAATCCACGAAACAGTCTTAGCAAACTGTTGCAAAAGGGAAGTGTAGAACTCTGCGTGATGAAGTCACACATCAGAAAGCAATCTCCCCTAAATCGTCTCTGTAGTTATTATTGGACGATATTTCCTTTTTCACCATGGACCCCAACGCTCCCAAATATCACTTTGCAGAGTCCACCAAAAGAGTGTTAGCAAACTGCTTCCTGAGGACTAAGCTGTAACTCTGTGAGATAAATTCAGAGATCACAAAGCAGTTTCTCAAAAAGCTCCCTTCCAGTTCTTCACTGAAGATATTTCCTTCATAAACGCAGGCCTCAAAGCTATCCAAAGCAGCCCTTCTCAGATTCCTCAAAGAAAGTGTTAGTGGCCTATTCCATGAAACACAAGTGTAACTCTGTGAGTTGAATTCACGCATCACAAGAAAATTTCTCAGAAATGTTCTCTCCAGTTTTTAATGATGAAATTTCCTTTATCAACCCAGGCCTCAATGCTATCCATAGCAGCGCTTCCCAGTTTCCTCAAAGAGAGTGTTAGTGGCCTGCTCCATGAAACACAAGTGTAACTCTGTGCGTTGAATTCCCACATCACCAAGAAGTTTCTAAGAAAGCTTCTTTCTAATTTTCATCTAAAAATATTTCCTTTGTCACCATAAGCTTCTTTGCGCTTAGAAGTATCCCATTGCAGATTTCAAGGAAACTGTGTTAGCAAACTGACCACTGAAGAGAAACGTGTAACTCTGGTAGCTGCATTCTCACATCGCAATGCAGGTTCTCAGAAAGCTTCTTTCCAGCTTCTCTCTGAGGAAACTTCCTTTTTCAACATAGCCCTCAATGAGCTCACAAATATCACTTTGCAGAATCCACCGAACAGTCTTAGCAAATTGTTGCAAGAAGAGAAGGGTGGAACTCTGCGTGATGAAGTCACACATCAGGAAGCAATCTCCCAAAAACCTTCTCTCTAGTTATTATTGGACGATATTTCCTTTTTCACCATGGACCCCAATGTACTCCCAAATATCACTTTGCAGATTCCACCAAAAGAGTGTTAGCAAACTGCTTCCTGAGGACTAAGCTGTAACTCTGTGAGTTGAATTCACACATCACAATGCAGGTTCTCAGAAGGCTTCTTTCCAGCTTCTCTCTGAGGAAACTTCCTTTTCACCATGGACCCCAATGCTCCCAAATATCACTTTGCAGATTCCACCAAAAGAGTGTTAGCAAACTGCTTCCTGAGGACTAAGTGTAACTCTGAGTTGAATTCACATCACAAAGCAGTTTCTCAGAAGCTTCTTTCCAGTTTCTCTCTGAGGAAACTTCCTTTTCACCATGGACCCCAATGCTCCCAAATATCACTTTGCAGAATCCACGACAACAGTGTTAGCAAACTGCTTCCTGAGGACTAAGTGTAACTCTGAGTTGAATTCACGCATCACAAGAAGTTTCTCAGAAAGCTTCTCTCCAGTTTTTAATGATGAAATTTCCTTTATCAGCACAGGCCTCAATGCTATCCATAGCAGCCTTCCCAGGTTCCTCAAAGAGAGTGTTAGTGGCCTGCTCCATGAAACACAAGTGTAACTCTGTGAGTTGAATTCACATCACCAAGAAGTTTCTAAGAAAGCTTCTTTCTAATTTTCATCTAAAAATATTTCCTTTGTCACCATAAGCTTCTTTGCGCTTAGAAGTATCCCATTGCAGATTTCAAGAAAACTGTGTTAGCAAACTGACCACTGAAGAGAAACGTGTAACTCTGGTAGTTGCATTCACACATCGCAATGCAGGTTCTCAGAAGGCTTCTTTCCAGTTTCTCTCTGAGGAAACTTCCTTTTTCACCATAGCCCTCAATGAGCTCCCAAATATCACTTTGCAGAATCCACGACAACAGTCTTAGCAAACTGTTGCAAGAAGGAAGGTGGAACTCTGCGTGATGAAGTCACACATCAGAAAGCAATCTCCCAGAAACCTTCTCTCTAGTTATTATTGGACGATATTTCCTTTTCACCATGGACCCCAATGGGCTCCCAAATATCACTTTGCAGATTCCACCAAAGAGTGTTAGCAAACTGCTTCCTGAGGACTAAGCTGTAACTCTGTGAGACAAATTCACAGATCACAAAGCAGTTTCTCAGAAAGCTTCTTTCCAGTTTTCACTGATGATATTTCCTTTATCAGCGCAGGCCTCAATGCTATCCAAAGCAGCCCTTCTCAGATTCCTCAAAGAGAGTGTTAGTGGCCTGCTCCATGAAACATAAGTGTAACTCTGTGAGTTGAATTCACGCATCACAAAGAAGTTTCTCAGAAAGCTTCTCTCCAGTTTTTAACTGATGAAATTTCCTTTATCAGCACAGGCCTCAATGCTATCCATAGCAGCCCTTCCCAGGTTCCTCAAAGAGAGTGTTAGTGGCCTGCTCCATGAAACACAAGTGTAACTCTGTGAGTTGAATTCACACATCACCAAGAAGTTTCTAAGAAAGCTTCTTTCTAGTTTTCATCTAAAAATATTTCCTTTGTCACCGTAAGCTTCTTTGCGCTTAGAAGTATCCCATTGCAGATTTCAAGAAAACTGTGTTAGCAAACTGACCACTGAAGAGAAACGTGTAACTCTGTGAGTTGCATTCACACATCGCAATGCAGGTTCTCAGAAGGCTTCTTTCCAGTTTCTCTCTGAGGAAACTTCCTTTTTCACCATAGCCCTCAATGAGCTCCCAAATATCACTTTGCAGAATCCACGACAACAGTGTTATCAAACTGTTGCAAGAAGGGAAGCGTGAAACTCTGCGTGATGAAGTCACACATCAGAAAGCAAACTCTCAGAAAGCGTCTCTCTAGTTATTATTGGAGGATATAACCTTTCTCACATGGACCCCAATGGGCTCCCAAATATCACTTGGCAGATTTCACCTAAAGAGTGTTAGCAAACTGCTTCCTGAGGACTAAGCTGTAACTCTGTGAGACAAATTCACAGATCACAAAGCAGTTTCTCAGAAAGCTTCTTTCCAGTTTTTCACTGATGATATTTCCTTTATCAGCACAGGCCTCAATGCTATCCAAAGCAGCCCTTCTCAGATTCCTCAAAGAGAGTGTTAGAGGCCTGCTCCATGAAACATAAGTGTAACTCTGTGAGTTGAATTCACACATCACAAAGAAGTTTCTCAGAAAGCTTCTCTCCAGTTTTTAACTGATGAAATCTCCTTTATCAGCGCAGGCCTCAATGCTATCCATAGCAGCCCTTCCCAGGTTCCTCAAAGAGAGTGTTAGTGGCCTGCTCCACGAAACAAGCGTAACTCTGTGAGGTGAATTCACACATCACCAAGAAGTTTCTAAGAAAGCTTCTTTCTAGTTTTCATCTAAGGATATTTCCTTTGTCACCGTAAGCTTCTTTGCGCTAAGAAGTATCCCATTGCAGATCTCAAGAAAACTGTGTTAGCAAACTGACCACTGAAGAGAAACGTGTAACTCTGTGAGTTGCATTCACACATGGCAATGCAGGTTCTCAGAAGGCTTCTTTCCAGTTTCTCTGAGGAAACTTCCTTTTTCACCATAGCCCTCAATGAGCTCCCAAATATCACTTTGCAGAATCCACGATAACAGTGTTAGCAAACTGTTGCAAGAAGGAAGCGTGAAACTCTGCGTGATGAAGTCACACATCAGAGAGCAATCTCTCAGAAAGCTTCTCTCTAGTTATTATTGGAGGATATATCCTTTTTCACCATGGACCCCAATGGGCTCCCAAATATCACTTTGCAGATTCCACCAAAAGAGTGTTAGCAAACTGCTTCCTGAGGACTAAGCTGTAACTCTGTGAGACAAATTCACAGATCACAAAGCAGTTTCTCAGAAAGATTCTTTCCAGTTTTTCACTGATGATATTTCCTTTATCAGCGCAGGCCTCAATGCTATCCAAAGCAGCCCTTCTCAGACTCCTCAAAGAGAGTGTTAGTGGCCTGCTCCATGAAACACAAGTGTAACTCTGTGAGTTGAATTCACGCATCACAAGAAAATTTCTCAGAAATGTTCTCTCCAGTTTTTAATGATAAAATTTCCTTTATGAGCACAGGCCTCAATGCTATCCATAGCAGTGCTTCCCAGTTTCCTCAAAGAGAGTGTTAGTGGCCTGCTCCATGAAACACAAGTGTAACTCTGTGCGTTGAATTCCCACATCACCAAGAAGTTTCTAAGAAAGCTTCTTTCTAATTTTCATCTAAAAGTATTTCCTTTATCACCGTAAGTTGCTTTGCGCTTAGAAGTATCCCATTGCAGATTTCAAGGAAACTGTGTTAGCAAACTGATCACTGAAGAGAAACGTTTTACTCTGGTAGCTGCATTCACACATCACAATGCAGGTTCTCAGAAGGCTTCTTTCCAGCTTCTCTCTGAGGAAACTTCCTTTTCAACATAGCCTCAATCAGCTCCCAAATATCACTTTGCAGAATCCACGACAACAGTCTTAGCAAACTGTTGCAAGAAGGAAGGGTGGAACTCTGCGTGATGAAGTCACACATCAGAAAGCAATCTCCCAAAACCTTCTCTCTAGTTATTATTGGACGATATTTCCTTTTCACCATGGACCCCAATGCTCCCAAATATCACTTTGCAGAGTCCACCAAAAGAGTGTTAGCAAACTGCTTCCTGAGGACTAAGCTGTAACTCTGTGAGATAAATTCACAGATCACAAAGCAGTTTCTCAGAAAGCTTCTTTCCAGTTTTCACTGATGATATTTCCTTTATCAGCGCAGGCCTCAAAGCTATCCAAAGCAGCCCTTCTCAGATTCCTCAAAGAGAGTGTTAGTGGCCTGCTCCATGAAACATAAGTGTAACTCTGTGAGTTGAATTCACGCATCACAAAGAAGTTTCTCAGAAATGTTCTCTCCAGTTTTTAACTGATGAAATTTCCTTTATCAGCACAGGCCTCAATGCTATCCATAGCAGCCCTTCCCAGGTTCCTCAAAGAGAGTGTTAGTGGCCTGCTCCATGAAACACAAGTGTAACTCTGTGAGTTGAATTCACACATCACCAAGAAGTTTCTAAGAAAGCTTCTTTCTAGTTTTCATCTAAAATATTTCCTTTGTCACCATAAGCTTCTTTGCGCTTAGAAGTATCCCATTGCAGATTTCAAGAAAACTGTGTTAGCAAACTGACCACTGAAGAGAAACGTGTAACTCTGGTAGTTGCATTCACACATCACAATGCAGGTTCTCAGAAGGCTTCTTTCCAGCTTCTCTCTGAGGAAACTTCCTTTTTCACCATAGCCCTCAATGAGCTCCCAAATATCACTTTGCAGAATCCACGACAACAGTCTTAGCAAACTGTTGCAAGAAGGGAAGGGTGGAACTCTGCGTGATGAAGTCACACATCAGAAAGCAATCTCCCAGAAACCTTCTCTCTAGTTATTATTGGACGATATTTCCTTTTTCACCATGGACCCCAATGGGCTCCCAAATATCACTTTGCAGATTCCACCAAAAGAGTGTTAGCAAACTGCTTCCTGAGGACTAAGCTGTAACTCTGTGAGACAAATTCACAGATCACAAAGCAGTTTCTCAGAAAGCTTCTTTCCAGTTCTTCACTGATGATATTTCCTTTATCAGCGCAGGCCTCAATGCTATCCAAAGCAGCCCTTCTCAGATTCCTCAAAGAAAGTGTTAGTGGCCTATTCCATGAAACATAAGTGTAACCATGTGAGTTGAATTCACGCATCACAAAGAAGTTTCTCAGAAAGCTTCTCTCCAGTTTTTAACTGATGAAATTTCCTTTATCAGCACAGGCCTCAATGCTATCCATAGCAGCTTCCCAGTTTCCTCAAAGAGAGTGTTAGTGGCCTGCTCCATGAAACACAAGTGTAACTCTGTGAGTTGAATTCACACATCACCAAGAAGTTTCTAGAAAGCTTCTTTCTAATTTTCATCTAAAATATTTCCTTTGTCACCGTAAGCTTCTTTGCGCTTAGAAGTATCCCATTGCAGATTTCAAGGAAACTGTGTTAGCAAACTGACCACTGAAGAGAAACGTGTAACTCTGGTAGTTGCATTCACACATCGCAATGCAGGTTCTCAGAAGGCTTCTTTCCAGCTTCTCTCTGAGGAAACTTCCTTTTTCACCATAGCCTCAATGAGCTCCCAAATATCACTTTGCAGAATCCACGAAACAGTCTTAGCAAACTGTTGCAAGAAGGAAGGGTGGAACTCTGTGATGAAGTCACACATCAGAAAGCAATCTCCCAGAAACCTTCTCTCTAGTTATTATTGGACGATATTTCCTTTTCACCATGGACCCCAATGGCTCCCAAATATCACTTTGCAGATTCCACCAAAAGAGTGTTAGCAAACTGCTTCCTGAGGACTAAGTGTAACTCTGTGAGATAAATTCACAGATCACAAAGCAGTTTCTCAGAAAGCTTCTTTCCAGTTTTCACTGATGATATTTCCTTTATCAGCAGGCCTCAATGCTATCCAAAGCAGCCCTTCTCAGATTCCTCAAAGAGAGTGTTAGTGGCCTGCTCCATGAAACATAAGTGTAACTCTGTGAGTTGAATTCACATCACAAAGAAGTTTCTCAGAAAGCTTCTCCAGTTTTTAACTGATGAAATTTCCTTTATCAGCAGGCCTCAATGCTATCCATAGCAGCTTCCCAGTTTCCTGAAAGAGAGTGTTAGCCTGCTCCATGAAACACAAGTGTAACTCTGTGAGTTGAATTCACACATCACCAAGAAGTTTCTAAGAAAGCTTCTTTCTAATTTTCATCTAAAATATTTCCTTTGTCACCATAAGCTTCTTTGCGCTTAGAAGTATCCCATTGCAGATTTCAAGAGAACTGTGTTAGCAAACTGATCACTGAAGAGAAACGTTTTACTCTGGTAGCTGCATTCACACATCACAATGCAGGTTCTCAGAAGGCTTCTTTCCAGCTTCTCTCTGAGGAAACTTCCTTTTCACCATAGCCTCAATCAGCTCACAAATATCACTTTGCAGAATCCACGAAACAGTCTTAGCAAACTGTTGCAAGAAGGAAGGGTGGAACTCTGTGATGAAGTCACACATCAGAAAGCAATCTCCCAAAACCTTCTCTCTAGTTATTATTGGACGATATTTCCTTTTCACCATGGACCCCAATGCTCCCAAATATCACTTTGCAGATTCCACCAAAAGAGTGTTAGCAAACTGCTTCCTGAGGACTAAGCTGTAACTCTGTGAGACAAATTCACAGATCACAAAGCAGTTTCTCAGAAAGCTTCTTTCCAGTTTTCACTGATGATATTTCCTTTATCAGCGCAGGCCTCAATGCTATCCAAAGCAGCCCTTCTCAGATTCCTCAAAGAGAGTGTTAGTGGCCTGCTCCATGAAACATAAGTGTAACTCTGTGAGTTGAATTCACGCATCACAAGAAAATTTCTCAGAAATGTTCTCTCCAGTTTTTAATGATGAAATTTCCTTTATCAGCACAGGCCTCAATGCTATCCATAGCAGCCCTTCCCAGGTTCCTCAAAGAGAGTGTTAGTGGCCTGCTCCATGAAACACAAGTGTAACTCTGTGAGTTGAATTCACACATCACCAAGAAGTTTCTAAGAAAGCTTCTTTCTAGTTTTCATCTAAAATATTTCCTTTGTCACCATAAGCTTCTTTGCGCTTAGAAGTATCCCATTGCAGATTTCAAGAGAACTGTGTTAGCAAACTGATCACTGAAGAGAAACGTGTAACTCTGGTAGCTGCATTCACACATCGCAATGCAGGTTCTCAGAAGGCTTCTTTCCAGCTTCTCTGAGGAAACTTCCTTTTCACCATAGCCCTCAATGAGCTCCCAAATATCACTTTGCAGAATCCACGAAACAGTCTTAGCAAACTGTTGCAAGAAGGAAGGTGGAACTCTGCGTGATGAAGTCACACATCAGAAAGCAATCTCAGAAACCTTCTCTCTAGTTATTATTGGACGATATTTCCTTTTCACCATGGACCCCAATGCTCCCAAATATCACTTTGCAGATTCCACCAAAAGTGTGTTAGCAAACTGCTTCCTGAGGACTAAGCTGTAACTCTGTGAGACAAATTCACAGATCACAAAGCAGTTTCTCAGAAAGCTTCTTTCCAGTTTTCACTGATGATATTTCCTTTATCAGCGCAGGCCTCAATGCTATCCAAAGCAGCCCTTCTCAGATTCCTCAAAGAGAGTGTTAGTGGCCTGCTCCATGAAACATAAGTGTAACTCTGTGAGTTGAATTCACACATCACAAAGAAGTTTCTCAGAAAGCTTCTCTCCAGTTTTTAACTGATGAAATTTCCTTTATCAGCAGGCCTCAATGCTATCCATAGCAGCCCTTCCCAGGTTCCTCAAAGAGAGTGTTAGTGGCCTGCTCCATGAAACATAAGTGTAACTCTGTGAGTTGAATTCACACATCACCAAGAAGTTTCTAAAGCTTCTTTCTAGTTTTCATCTAAGGATATTTCCTTTGTCACCATAAGCTTCTTTGCGCTAAGAAGTATCCCATTGCAGATTTCAAGAAAACTGTGTTAGCAAACTGACCACTGAAGAGAAACGTGTAACTCTGTGAGTTGCATTCACACATCACAATGCAGGTTCTCAGAAGGCTTCTTTCCAGTTTCTCTCTGAGGAAACTTCCTTTTCACCATAGCCCTCAATGAGCTCCCAAATATCACTTTGCAGAATCCACGACAACAGTGTTAGCAAACTGTTGCAAGAAGGGAAGGGTGGAACTCTGCGTGATGAAGTCACACATCAGAAAGCAATCTCAGAAACCTTCTCTCTAGTTATTATTGGACGATATTTCCTTTTCACCATGGACCCCAATGGCTCCCAAATATCACTTTGCAGATTCCACCAAAAGAGTGTTAGCAAACTGCTTCCTGAGGACTAAGCTGTAACTCTGTGAGACAAATTCACAGATCACAAAGCAGTTTCTCAGAAAGCTTCTTTCCAGTTTTCACTGATGATATTTCCTTTATCAGCACAGGCCTCAATGCTATCCAAAGCAGCCCTTCTCAGATTCCTCAAAGAGAGTGTTAGTGGCCTGCTCCATGAAACATAAGTGTAACTCTGTGAGTTGAATTCACACATCACAATGAAGTTTCTCAGAAAGCTTCTCTCCAGTTTTTAACTGATGAAATTTCCTTTATGAGCACAGGCCTCAATGCTATCCATAGCAGCCCTTCCCAGGTTCCTCAAAGAGAGTGTCAGCGGCCTGCTCCATGAAACATAAGCGTAACTCTGTGAGTTGAATTCACACATCACCAGGAAGTTTCTAAGAAAGCTTCTTTCTAGTTTTCATCTAAGGATATTTCCTTTGTCACCGTAAGCTTCTTTGCGCTAGAAGTATCCCATTGCATTTCAAAAAAACTGTGTTAGCAAACTGACCACTGAAGAGAAACGTGTAACTCTGTGATGAATTCACACATCACAAAGCAGTTTCTCAGAAAGCTTCTCCAGTTTTTAATGATAAAATTTCCTTTATCAGCAGGCCTCAATGCTATCCAAAGCAGCCCTTCTCAGATTCCTCAAAGAGTGTTAGCAAACTGCTTCCTGAGGACTAAGCTGTAACTCTGTGAGTTGCATTCACACATCACAAAGCAGTTTCTCAGAAAGCTTCTCCAGTTTTTAATGATAAAATTTCCTTTATCAGCAGGCCTCAATGCTATCCAAAGCAGCCCTTCTCAGATTCCTCAAAGAGTGTTAGCAAACTGTTGCAAGAAGGAAGGTGGAACTCTGCGTGATGAAGTCACACATCAGAAAGCAATCTCAGAAACCTTCTCTCTAGTTATTATTGGACGATATTTCCTTTTCACCATGGACCCCAATGGCTCCCAAATATCACTTTGCAGATTCCACCAAAAGAGTGTTAGCAAACTGCTTCCTGAGGACTAAGCTGTAACTCTGTGAGACAAATTCACAGATCACAAAGCAGTTTCTCAGAAAGCTTCTTTCCAGTTTTCACTGATGATATTTCCTTTATCAGCGCAGGCCTCAATGCTATCCAAAGCAGCCCTTCTCAGATTCCTCAAAGAGAGTGTTAGTGGCCTGCTCCATGAAACATAAGTGTAACTCTGTGAGTTGAATTCACACATCACAATGAAGTTTCTCAGAAAGCTTCTCTCCAGTTTTTAACTGATGAAATTTCCTTTATCAACCCAGGCCTCAATGCTATCCATAGCAGCCTTCCCAGTTTCCTCAAAGAGAGTGTTAGTGGCCTGCTCCATGAAACATAAGTGTAACTCTGTGAGTTGAATTCACACATCACCAAGAAGTTTCTAAGAAAGCTTCTTTCTAGTTTTCATCTAAGGATATTTCCTTTGTCACCA
>CM058079.1:14141096-14160679 GCA_030247045.1 Colobus guereza | reverse complement strand
AGAGAGTGTTAGTGGCCTGCTGCATGAAACCTAAGTCTAACTCCTTGAGGTGAATTCACACATCACCCAGAAGATTCTAAGAAAGCTTCTTTCTAGTTTTCATCTAAGGATATTTCCTTTGTCACCGTAAGCTTCATTGCCCTGAGAAGTATCCCATTGCAGATTTCAAAAAACTGTGTTAGCAAACTGACCACTGAAGAGAAACCTGTAACTCTGTGAGATGAATTCACACATCACAATGCAGTTTCTCAGAAGGCTTCTTAGAGTTTCTGTATCAGGATATTTCCTTTTCACCACAGCCTCAATGAGATCCCAAATATCACTTTGCAGATTCCACGAAAAGAGTGGTAGAAAACTGCTTCCTGAGGCTATGCTGTAACTCTGTGAGTTGCATTCACATCGCAATGCAGTTTCTCAGAAGGCTTCTTTCCAGTTTTCACTGATGAAATTTCCTTTATCAGCACAGGCCTCAATGAGATCCCAAATATCACTTGCAGAATCCACGACAACAGTGTTAGCAAACTGCTCCAAGAAGGAAGGGTGTAACTCTGTGTGATGAAGTCGCACATCAGAGAGCAATCCTCAGAACACTTGTCTCTAGTTATTATGTGGGCATATTTCCTTTTCACCATGGACCCCAATTGGCTCCCAAATATCACTTTGCAGATTCCACGAAAAGAGTGGTAGCAAACTGCTTCCTGAGGGCTATGCTGTAACTCTGTGAGACAAATTCACAGATCACAAAGAAGTTTCTCAGAAAGCTTCTTTCCAGTTTTCACTGATGAAATTTCCTTATCAGCGCAGGCCTCAATGCTATCCAAAGCAGCCCTTCTCAGATTCCTCAAAGAGACTGTTAGTGGCCTGCTGCATGAAACATAAGTCTAACTCCGTGAGACGAATTCACACATCACCCAGAAGTTTCTAAGAAAGCTTCTTTCTAGTTTTCATCTAAGGACATTTCCTTTGTCATCGTTAGCTTCATTTCCTGAGAAGTATCCCATTGCAGATTTCAAGAAAACTGTGTTAGCAAACTGACCACTGAAGAGAAACGTGTAACTCTCTGAGTTGCATTCACACATCATGATGCAGTTTCTCAGAAGGCTTCTTTCAGTGTCAGTATCAGGATATTTCCTTTTCACCACAGTCCTCAATGAGATCCCAAATATCACTATGCAGAATCCACGACAACAGTGTTAGCAAACTGTTCCAAGAAGGAAGGGTGGAATTCTGTGTGATGAAGTCGCACATCAGAGAGCAATCCTCAGAACGCCTCTCTAGTTATTATGTGGGATATTTCCTTTTCACCATGGACCCCAATTGGCTCCCAAATATCACTTTGCAGATTCCACGAAAAGAGTGGTAGCAAACTGCTTCCTGAGGGCTATGCTGTAACTCTGTGAGACAAATTCACAGATCACAAAGAAGTTTCTCAGAAAGCTTCTTTCCAGTTTTCACTGATGAAATTTCCTTTATCAGCGCAGGCCTCAATGCTATCCAAAGCAGCCCTTCTCAGATTCCTCAAAGAGAGTGTTAGTGGCCTGCTGCATGAAACATAAGTCTAACTCCGTGAGACGAATTCACACATCACCCAGAAGATTCTAAGAAAGCTTCTTTCTAGTTTTCATCTAAGGATATTTCCTTTGTCACCGTAAGCTTCATTGCCCTTAGAAGTATCCCATTGCAGATTTCAAAAAACTGTGTTAGCAAACTGACCACTGAAGAGAAACGTATAACTCTCTGAGTTGCATTCACACATCGCAATGCAGTTTCTCAGAAGGCTTCTTAGAGTTTCTGTATCAGGATATTTCCTTTTCACCATAGTCCTCAATGAGCTCCCAAATATCACTTTGCAGATTCCACGAAAAGAGTGTTAGCAAACTGTTCCAAGAAGGAAGGGTGGAACTCTGTGTGATGAAGTCGCACATCAGAGAGCAATCCTCAGAACGCTTGTCTCTAGTTATTATGTGGGCATATTTCCTTTTCACCATGGACCCCAATTGGCTCCCAAATATCACTTTGCAGATTCCACGAAAAGAGTGGTAGCAAACTGCTTCCTGAGGGCTATGCTGTAACTCTGTGAGACAAATTCACAGATCACAAAGAAGTTTCTCAGAAAGCTTCTTTCCAGTTTTCACTGATGAAATTTCCTTTATCAGCGCAGGCCTCAATGCGATCCAAAGCAGCCCTTCTCAGATTCCTCAAAGAGACTGTTAGTGGCCTGCTGCATGAAACATAAGTCTAACTCCGTGAGACGAATTCACACATCACCCAGAAGTTTCTAAGAAAGCTTCTTTCTAGTTTTCATCTAAGGACATTTCCTTTGTCACCGTAAGCTTCATTGCCCTGAGAAGTATCCCATTGCAGATTTCAAGAAAACTGTGTTAGCAAACTGACCACTGAAGAGAAACGTGTAACTCTGTGAGTTGCATTCACACATCGCAATGCAGTTTCTCAGAAGGCTTCTCTCCAGTGTCAGTATCAGGATATTTCCTTTTCACCACAGTCCTCAATGAGATCCCAAATATCACTATGCAGAATCCACGACAACAGTGTTAGCAAACTGTTCCAAGAAGGAAGGGTGGAATTCTGTGTGATGAAGTCACATCAGAGAGCAATCCTCAGAACGCTTGTCTCTAGTTATTATGTGGGATATTTCCTTTTCACCATGGACCCCAATTGGCTCCCAAATATCACTTTGCAGATTCCACGAAAAGAGTGTTAGCAAACTGACCACTGAAAAGAAACGTATAACTCTCTGAGTAGGATTCAGACATCACAATGCAGTTTCTCAGAAGGCTTCTTAGAGTTTCTGTATCAGGATATTTCCTTTTCACCACAGCCTCAATGAGATCCCAAATATCACTTTGCAGATTCCACGAAAAGAGTGTTAGCAAACTGACCACTGAAGAGAAACGTGTAACTCTCTGAGTTGCATTCACACATCATGATGCAGTTTCTCAGAAGGCTTCTTTCAGTGTCAGTATCAGGATATTTCCTTTTCACCACAGGCCTCAATGCTATCCAAAGCAGCCCTTCTCAGATTCCTCAAAGAGAGTGTTAGTGGCCTGCTGCATGAAACATAAGTCTAACTCCTTGAGATGAATTCACACATCACCCAGAAGATTCTAAGAAAGCTTCTTTCTAGTTTTCATCTAAGGATATTTCCTTTGTCACCGTAAGCTTCATTGCCCTGAGAAGTATCCCATTGCAGATTTCAAGAAAACTGTGTTAGCAAACTGACCACTGAAGAGAAACGTGTAACTCTGAGTTGCATTCACACATCACAATGCAGTTTCTCAGAAGGCTTCTTTCAGTGTCAGTATCAGGATATTTCCTTTTCACCACAGCCTCAATGAGATCCCAAATATCACTTTGCAGAATCCACGACAACAGTGTTAGCAAACTGCTTCCTGAGGCTATGCTGTAACTCCATGAGACAAATTCACAGATCACAAAGAGGTTTCTCAGAAAGCTTCTTTCCAGTGTCAGTATCAGGATATTTCCTTTGTCATCATTAGCTTCATTTCCTGAGAAGTATCCCATTGCAGATTTCAAGAAAACTGTGTTATCAAACTGACCACTGAAGAGAAACGTGTAACTCTGTGTGATGAAGTCACATCAGAGAGCAATCCTCAGAACGCTTGTCTCTAGTTATTATGTGGGATATTTCCTTTTCACCATGGACCCCAAATGGCTCCCAAATATCACTTTGCAGATTCCACGAAAAGAGTGGTAGCAAACTGCTTCCTGAGGGCTATGCTGTAACTCTGTGAGACAAATTCACAGATCACAAAGAAGTTTCTCAGAAAGCTTCTTTCCAGTTTTCAGTGATGAAATTTCCTTTATCAGCGCAGGCCTCAATGCTATCCAAAGCAGCCCTTCTCAGATTCCTCAAAGAGAGTGTTAGTGGCCTGCTGCATGAAACCTAAGTCTAACTCCTTGAGATGAATTCACACATCACCCAGAAGATTCTAAGAAAGCTTCTTTCTAGTTTTCATCTAAGGATATTTCCTTTGTCACCGTAAGCTTCATTGCCCTTAGAAGTATCCCATTGCAGATTTCAAGAAAACTGTGTTATCAAACTGACCACTGAAGAGAAACGTGTAACTCTCTGAGTTGCATTCACACCTCGCAATGCAGTTTCTCAGAAGGCTTCCTTAGAGTTTCTGTATCAGGATATTTCCTTTTCACCATAGTCCTCAATGAGCTGCCAAATATCACATTGCAGAATCCACAACAACAGTGTTAGCAAACTGCTCCAAGAAGGAAGGGTGTAACTCTGTGTGATGAAGTCACACATCAGAGAGCAATCCTCAGAACACTTGTCTCTAGTTATTATGTGGGCATATTTCCTTTTCACCATGGACCCCAATTGGCTCCCAAATATCACTTTGCAGATTCCACGAAAAGAGTGGTAGCAAACTGCTTCCTGAGGGCTATGCTGTAACTCTGTGAGACAAATTCACAGATCACAAAGAAGTTTCTCAGAAAGCTTCTTTCCAGTTTTCACTGATGAAATTTCCTTTATCAGCGCAGGCCTCAATGCTATCCAAAGCAGCCCTTCTCAGATTCCTCAAAGAGACTGTTAGTGGCCTGCTGCATGAAACATAAGTCTAACTCCGTGAGATGAATTCACACATCACCCAGAAGATTCTAAGAAAGCTTCTTTCTAGTTTTCATCTAAGGATATTTCCTTTGTCACCGTAAGCTTCATTGCCCTTAGAAGTATCCCATTGCAGATTTCAAGAAAACTGTGTTAGCAAACTGACCACTGAAGAGAAACGTGTAACTCTCTGAGTTGCATTCACACATCATGATGCAGTTTCTCAGAAGGCTTCTTTCAAGTGTCAGTATCAGGATATTTCCTTTTCACCACAGCCTCAATGAGATCCCAAATATCACTATGCAGAATCCACGACAACAGTGTTAGCAAACTGTTCCAAGAAGGAAGGGTGGAATTCTGTGTGATGAAGTCGCACATCAGAGAGCAATCCTCAGAACGCCTCTCTAGTTATTATGTCGGGATATTTCCTTTTCACCATGGACCCCAATTGGCTCCCAAATATCACTTTGCAGATTCCACGAAAAGAGTGGTAGAAAACTGCTTCCTGAGGGCTATGCTGTAACTCCGTGAGGCAAATTCACAGATCACAAAGAAGTTTCTCAGAAAGCTTCTTTCCAGTTTTCACTGATGAAATTTCCTTTATCAGCAGGCCTCAATGCTATCCGAAGCAGCCCTTCTCAGATTCCTCAAAGAGTGTTAGTGGCCTGCTGCATGAAACCTAAGTCTAACTCCTTGAGATGAATTCTCACATCACCCAGAAGATTCTAAGAAAGCTTCTTTCTAGTTTTCATCTAAGGATATTTCCTTTGTCACCGTAAGCTTCATTGCCCTTAGAAGTATCCCATTGCAGATTTCAAAAAACTGTGTTAGCAAACTGACCACTGAAGAGAAACGTGTAACTCTCTGAGTTGCATTCACACCTCGCTATGCAGTTTCTCAGAAGGCTTCCTTAGAGTTTCTGTATCAGGATATTTCCTTTTCACCATAGTCCTCAATGAGCTGCCAAATATCACATTGCAGAATCCACAACAACAGTGTTAGCAAACTGCTCCAAGAAGGAAGGGTGGAATTCTGTGTGATGAAGTCACACATCAGAGAGAAATCCTCAGAACACTTGTCTCTAGTTATTATGTGGGCATATTTCCTTTTCACCGTGGACCCCAATTGGCTC
Source organism: Colobus guereza (assembly GCA_030247045.1). Classification (NCBI taxonomy): domain Eukaryota; kingdom Metazoa; phylum Chordata; class Mammalia; order Primates; family Cercopithecidae; genus Colobus; species Colobus guereza. The sequence goes on along the minus strand of CM058079.1, from coordinate 14,154,944 downwards.
CCAAATATCACTTTGCAGATTCCACGAAAAGAGTGGTAGCAAACTGCTTCCTGAGGGCTATGCTGTAACTCTGTGAGACAAACTCACAGATCACAAAGAAGTTTCTCAGAAAGCTTCTTTCCAGTTTTCACTGATGAAATTTCCTTTATCAGCGCAGGCCTCAATGCGATCCAAAGCAGCCCTTCTCAGATTCCTCAAAGAGACTGTTAGTGGCCTGCTGCATGAAACATAAGTCTAACTCCGTGAGACGAATTCACACATCACCCAGAAGTTTCTAAGAAAGCTTCTTTCTAGTTTTCATCTAAGGACATTTCCTTTGTCATCGTTAGCTTCATTTCCTGAGAAGTATCCCATTGCAGATTTCAAGAAAACTGTGTTAGCAAACTGACCACTGAAGAGAAACGTGTAACTCTGTGAGTTGCATTCACACATCAATGCAGTTTCTCAGAAGGCTTCTCCAGTGTCAGTATCAGGATATTTCCTTTTCACCACAGTCCTCAATGAGATCCCAAATATCACTATGCAGAATCCACGACAACAGTGTTAGCAAACTGTTCCAAGAAGGAAGGGTGGAATTCTGTGTGATGAAGTCGCACATCAGAGAGCAATCCTCAGAACGCTTGTCTCTAGTTATTATGTGGGATATTTCCTTTTCACCATGGACCCCAAATGGCTCCCAAATATCACTTTGCAGATTCCACGAAAAGAGTGGTAGAAAACTGCTTCCTGAGGGCTATGCTGTAACTCCATGAGACAAATTCACAGATCACAAAGAAGTTTCTCAGAAAGCTTCTTTCCAGTTTTTAACTGATGAAATTTCCTTTATCAGTGCAGGCCTCAATGCTATCCGAAGCAGCCCTTCTCAGATTCCTCAAAGAGAGTGTTAGTGGCCTGCTGCATGAAACCTAAGTCTAACTCCTTGAGGTGAATTCACACATCACCCAGAAGATTCTAAGAAAGCTTCTTTCTAGTTTTCATCTAAGGATATTTCCTTTGTCACTGTAAACTTCATTGCCCTGAAAAATATCCCATTGCAGATTTCAAGAAAACTGTGTTAGCAAACTGACCACTGAAGAGAAACATATAACTCTCTGAGTTGCATTCACACATCATGATGCAGTTTCTCAGAAGGCTTCTTTCCAGTGTCAGTATCAGGATATTTCCTTTTCACCACAGGCCTCAATGAGATCCCAAATATCACTATGCAGAATCCACGACAACAGTGTTAGCAAACTGTTCCAAGAAGGAAGGGTGGAATTCTGTGTGATGAAGTCGCACATCAGAGAGCAATCCTCAGAACACTTGTCTCTAGTTATTATGTCGGGATATTTCCTTTTCACCATGGACCCCAATTGGCTCCCAAATATCACTTTGCAGATTCCACGAAAACAATGGTAGCAAACTGCTTCCTGAGGGCTATGCTGTAACTCTGTGATACAAATTCACAGATCACAAAGAAGTTTCTCAGAAAGCTTCTTTCCAGTTTTCACTGATGAAATTTCCTTTATCAGCGCAGGCCTCAATGCTATCCAAAGCAGCCCTTCTCAGATTCCTCAAAGAGAGTGTTAGTGGCCTGCTGCATGAAACCTAAGTCTAACTCCTTGAGGTGAATTCACACATCACCCAGAAGATTCTAAGAAAGCTTCTTTCTAGTTTTCATCTAAGGATATTTCCTTTTCACCATAGTCCTCAATGAGCTCCCAAATATCACTTTGCAGAATCCACAACAACAGTGTTAGCAAACTGTTCCAAGAAGGAAGGGTGGAACTCTGTGTGATGAAGTCACATCAGAGAGCAATCCTCAGAACACTTGTCTCTAGTTATTATGTGAGGATATTTCCTTTGTCACCGTAGCTTCATTGCCCTGAGAAGTATCCCATTGCAGATTTCAAAAAACTGTGTTAGCAAACTGCTTCCTGAGGGCTATGCTGTAACTCCATGAGACAAATTCACAGATCACAAAGAGGTTTCTCAGAAAGCTTCTTTCCAGTGTCAGTATCAGGATATTTCCTTTTCACCATAGTCCTCAATGAGCTGCCAAATATCACATTGCAGAATCCACAACAACAGTGTTAGCAAACTGTTCCAAGAAGGAAGGGTGTAACTCTGTGTGATGAAGTCACACATCAGAGAGCAATCCTCAGAACACTTGTCTCTAGTTATTATGTGGGCATATTTCCTTTTCACCATGGACCCCAATTGGCTCCCAAATATCACTTTGCAGATTCCACGAAAAGAGTGGTAGCAAACTGCTTCCTGAGGGCTATGCTGTAACTCTGTGAGACAAATTCACAGATCACAAAGAAGTTTCTCAGAAAGCTTCTTTCCAGTTTTCACTGATGAAATTTCCTTTATCAGCGCAGGCCTCAATGCTATCCAAAGCAGCCCTTCTCAGATTCCTCAAAGAGACTGTTAGTGGCCTGCTGCATGAAACATAAGTCTAACTCCGTGAGACGAATTCACACATCACCCAGAAGTTTCTAAGAAAGCTTCTTTCTAGTTTTCATCTAAGGATATTTCCTTTGTCACCGTAAGCTTCATTGCCCTGAGAAGTATCCCATTGCAGATTTCAAGAAAACTGTGTTAGCAAACTGACCACTGAAGAGAAACGTGTAACTCTGTGAGTTGCATTCACACATCATGATGCAGTTTCTCAGAAGGCTTCTTTCAAGTGTCAGTATCAGGATATTTCCTTTTCACCACAGCCTCAATGAGATCCCAAATATCACTATGCAGAATCCACGACAACAGTGTTAGCAAACTGTTCCAAGAAGGGAAGGGTGGAATTCTGTGTGATGAAGTCACACATCAGAGAGCAATCCTCAGAACACTTGTCTCTAGTTATTATGTGGGATATTTCCTTTTCACCATGGACCCCAATTGGCTCCCAAATATCACTTTGCAGATTCCACGAAAAGAGTGGTAGAAAACTGCTTCCTGAGGGCTATGCTGTAACTCTGTGAGACAAATTCACAGATCACAAAGAAGTTTCTCAGAAAGCTTCTTTCCAGTTTTCACTGATGAAATTTCCTTTATCAGCGCAGGCCTCAATGCTATCCAAGCAGCCCTTCTCAGATTCCTCAAAGAGAGTGTTAGTGGCCTGCTGCATGAAACCTAAGTCTAACTCCTTGAGATGAATTCTCACATCACCCAGAAGATTCTAAGAAAGCTTCTTTCTAGTTTTCATCTAAGGATATTTCCTTTGTCACCGTAAGCTTCATTGCCCTTAGAAGTATCCCATTGCAGATTTCAAAAAACTGTGTTAGCAAACTGACCACTGAAGAGAAACGTGTAACTCTCTGAGTTGCATTCACACCTCGCTATGCAGTTTCTCAGAAGGCTTCCTTAGAGTTTCTGTATCAGGATATTTCCTTTTCACCATAGTCCTCAATGAGCTGCCAAATATCACATTGCAGAATCCACAACAACAGTGTTAGCAAACTGCTCCAAGAAGGAAGGGTGTAACTCTGTGTGATGAAGTCACACATCAGAGAGCAATCCTCAGAACACTTGTCTCTAGTTATTATGTGGGCATATTTCCTTTTCACCATGGACCCCAATTGGCTCCCAAATATCACTTTGCAGATTCCACGAAAAGAGTGGTAGCAAACTGCTTCCTGAGGGCTATGCTGTAACTCTGTGAGACAAATTCACAGATCACAAAGAAGTTTCTCAGAAAGCTTCTTTCCAGTTTTCACTGATGAAATTTCCTTATCAGCGCAGGCCTCAATGCGATCCAAAGCAGCCCTTCTCAGATTCCTCAAAGAGACTGTTAGTGGCCTGCTGCATGAAACATAAGTCTAACTCCGTGAGACGAATTCACACATCACCCAGAAGTTTCTAAGAAAGCTTCTTTCTAGTTTTCATCTAAGGACATTTCCTTTGTCATCGTTAGCTTCATTTCCTGAGAAGTATCCCATTGCAGATTTCAAGAAAACTGTGTTAGCAAACTGACCACTGAAGAGAAACGTGTAACTCTGAGTTGCATTCACACATCGCAATGCAGTTTCTCAGAAGGCTTCTCCAGTGTCAGTATCAGGATATTTCCTTTTCACCACAGTCCTCAATGAGATCCCAAATATCACTTTGCAGATTCCACGAAAAGAGTGTTAGCAAACTGTTCCAAGAAGGAAGGGTGTAACTCTGTGAGACAAACTCACAGATCACAAAGAAGTTTCTCAGAAAGCTTCTTTCCAGTGTCAGTATCAGGATATTTCCTTTGTCATCATTAGCTTCATTTCCTGAGAAGTATCCCATTGCAGATTTCAAGAAAACTGTGTTAGCAAACTGCTCCAAGAAGGAAGGGTGGAACTCTGTGTGATGAAGTCACATCAGAGAGCAATCCTCAGAACGCCTCTCTAGTTATTAGGTGGGGATATGTCCTTTTCACCATGGACCCCAAATGGCTCCCAAATATCACTTTGCAGATTCCACGAAAAGAGTGGTAGAAAACTGCTTCCTGAGGGCTATGCTGTAACTCCATGAGACAAATTCACAGATCACAAAGAAGTTTCTCAGAAAGCTTCTTTCCAGTTTTTAACTGATGAAATTTCCTTTATCAGTGCAGGCCTCAATGCTATCCGAAGCAGCCCTTCTCAGATTCCTCAAAGAGAGTGTTAGTGGCCTGCTGCATGAAACATAAGTCTAACTTCGTGATGTGTATTCACACATCACCCAGAAGACTGTGAGAAAGCTTCTTTCTAGTTTTCATCTAAGGATATTTCCTTTGTCACCGTAAGCTTCATTGCCCTTAGAAGTATCCCATTGCAGATTTCAAAAAAACTGTGTAAGCAAACTGACCACTGAAGAGAAACATATAACTCTCTGAGTAGGATTCAGACATCACAATGCAGTTTCTCAGAAGGCTTCTTTCCAGTGTCAGTATCAGGATATTTCCTTTTTCACCACAGGCCTCAATGAGATCCCAAATGTCACTATGCAGAATCCACGACAACAGTGTTAGCAAACTGTTCCAAGAAGGGAAGGGTGGAATTCTGTGTGATGAAGTCGCACATCAGAGAGCAATCCCTCAGAACGCCTCTCTCTAGTTATTATGTCGGGATATTTCCTTTTTCACCATGGAACGCAATTGTCTCCCAAATATCACTTTGCAGATTCCACGAAAAGAGTGGTAGAAAACTGCTTCCTGAGGGCTATGCTGTAACTCCGTGAGGCAAATTCACAGATCACAAAGAAGTTTCTCAGAAAGCTTCTTTCCAGTTTTTCAGTGATGAAATTTCCTTTATCAGCGCAGGCCTCAATGCTATCCGAAGCAGCCCTTCTCAGATTCCTCAAAGAGAGTGTTAATGGCCTGCTGCATGAAACCTAAGTCTAACTCCTTGAGGTGAATTCACACATCACCCAGAAGATTCTAAGAAAGCTTCTTTCTAGTTTTCATCTAAGGATATTTCCTTTGTCACCGTAAGCTTCATTGCCCTTAGAAGTATCCCATTGCAGATTTCAAAAAAACTGTGTAAGCAAACTGACCACTGAAAAGAAACGTATAACTCTCTGAGTTGCATTCACACATCATGATGCAGTTTCTCAGAAGGCTTCCTTAGAGTTTCTGTATCAGGATATTTCCTTTTCACCATAGTCCTCAATGAGCTGCCAAATATCACATTGCAGAATCCACGACAACAGTGTTAGCAAACTGCTCCAAGAAGGGAGGGTGTAACTCTGTGTGATGAAGTCACACATCAGAGAGCAATCCTCAGAACACTTGTCTCTAGTTATTATGTGGGCATATTTCCTTTTCACCGTGGACCCCAATTGGCTCCCAAATATCACTTTGCAGATTCCACGAAAAGAGTGGTAGCAAACTGCTTCCTGAGGGCTATGCTGTAACTCTGTGAGACAAATTCACAGATCACAAAGAGGTTTCTCAGAAAGCTTCTTTCCAGTTTTCCACTGATGAAATTTCCTTATCAGCGCAGGCCTCAATGCTATCCAAAGCAGCCCTTCTCAGATTCCTCAAAGAGACTGTTAGTGGCCTGCTGCATGAAACATAAGTCTAACTCCGTGAGACGAATTCACACATCACCCAGAAGTTTCTAAGAAAGCTTCTTTCTAGTTTTCATCTAAGGACATTTCCTTTGTCATCATTAGCTTCATTTCCTGAGAAGTATCCCATTGCAGATTTCAAGAAAACTGTGTTATCAAACTGACCACTGAAGAGAAACGTGTAACTCTGTGAGTTGCATTCACACATCATGATGCAGTTTCTCAGAAGGCTTCTTTCAAGTGTCAGTATCAGGATATTTCCTTTTCACCACAGTCCTCAATGAGATCCCAAATATCACTATGCAGAATCCACGACAACAGTGTTAGCAAACTGTTCCAAGAAGGGAAGGGTGGAATTCTGTGTGATGAAGTCGCACATCAGAGAGCAATCCTCAGAACGCCTCTCTCTAGTTATTATGTGGGATATTTCCTTTTCACCATGGACCCCAATTGGCTCCCAAATATCACTTTGCAGATTCCACGAAAAGAGTGGTAGAAAACTGCTTCCTGAGGGCTATGCTGTAACTCTGTGAGACAAATTCACAGATCACAAAGAAGTTTCTCAGAAAGCTTCTTTCCAGTTTTCACTGATGAAATTTCCTTTATCAGCGCAGGCCTCAATGCTATCCGAAGCAGCCCTTCTCAGATTCCTCAAAGAGAGTGTTAGTGGCCTGCTGCATGAAACCTAAGTCTAACTCCTTGAGATGAATTCACATCACCCAGAAGATTCTAAGAAAGCTTCTTTCTAGTTTTCATCTAAGGATATTTCCTTTGTCACCGTAAGCTTCATTGCCCTTAGAAGTATCCCATTGCAGATTTCAAAAAACTGTGTTAGCAAACTGACCACTGAAGAGAAACGTGTAACTCTCTGAGTTGCATTCACACCTCGCTATGCAGTTTCTCAGAAGGCTTCCTTAGAGTTTCTGTATCAGGATATTTCCTTTTCACCATAGTCCTCAATGAGCTGCCAAATATCACATTGCAGAATCCACAACAACAGTGTTAGCAAACTGCTCCAAGAAGGAAGGGTGTAACTCTGTGTGATGAAGTCACACATCAGAGAGCAATCCTCAGAACACTTGTCTCTAGTTATTATGTGGGCATATTTCCTTTTCACCGTGGACCCCAATTGGCTCCCAAATATCACTTTGCAGATTCCACGAAAAGAGTGGTAGCAAACTGCTTCCTGAGGGCTATGCTGTAACTCTGTGAGACAAACTCACAGATCACAAAGAAGTTTCTCAGAAAGCTTCTTTCCAGTTTTCACTGATGAAATTTCCTTTATCAGCGCAGGCCTCAATGCGATCCAAAGCAGCCCTTCTCAGATTCCTCAAAGAGACTGTTAGTGGCCTGCTGCATGAAACATAAGTCTAACTCCGTGAGACGAATTCACACATCACCCAGAAGTTTCTAAGAAAGCTTCTTTCTAGTTTTCAACTAAGGACATTTCCTTTGTCATCGTTAGCTTCATTTCCTGAGAAGTATCCCATTGCAGATTTCAAGAAAACTGTGTTAGCAAACTGACCACTGAAGAGAAACGTGTAACTCTGTGAGTTGCATTCACACCTCGCAATGCAGTTTCTCAGAAGGCTTCTTTCAGTGTCAGTATCAGGATATTTCCTTTTCACCACAGTCCTCAATGAGATCCCAAATATCACTATGCAGAATCCACGACAACAGTGTTAGCAAACTGTTCCAAGAAGGAAGGGTGGAATTCTGTGTGATGAAGTCGCACATCAGAGAGCAATCCTCAGAACGCTTGTCTCTAGTTATTAGGTGGGGATATGTCCTTTTCACCATGGACCCCAAATGGCTCCCAAATATCACTTTGCAGATTCCACGAAAAGAGTGGTAGAAAACTGCTTCCTGAGGGCTATGCTGTAACTCCATGAGACAAATTCACAGATCACAAAGAAGTTTCTCAGAAAGCTTCTTTCCAGTTTTTAACTGATGAAATTTCCTTTATCAGTGCAGGCCTCAATGCTATCTGAAGCATCCCTTCTCAGATCCTCAAAGAGAGTGTTAGTGGCCTGCTGCATGAAACATAAGTCTAACTTCGTGATGTGTATTCACACATCACCCAGAAGATTCTAAGAAAGCTTCTTTCTAGTTTTCATCTAAGGATATTTCCTTTGGCACTGTAAACTTCATTGCCCTGAAAAATATCCCATTGCAGATTTCAAGAAAACTGTGTTAGCAAACTGACCACTGAAGAGAAACATATAACTCTCTGAGTAGGATTCAGACATCACAATGCAGTTTCTCAGAAGGCTTCTTTCCAGTGTCAGTATCAGGATATTTCCTTTTCACCACAGGCCTCAATGAGATCCCAAATGTCACTATGCAGAATCCACGACAACAGTGTTAGCAAACTGTTCCAAGAAGGAAGGGTGGAATTCTGTGTGATGAAGTCGCACATCAGAGAGCAATCCTCAGAACGCCTCTCTCTAGTTATTATGTGGGATATTTCCTTTTCACCATGGACCCCAAATGGCTCCCAAATATCACTTTGCAGATTCCACGAAAACAATGGTAGCAAACTGCTTCCTGAGGGCTATGCTGTAACTCTGTGATACAAATTCACAGATCACAAAGAAGTTTCTCAGAAAGCTTCTTTCCAGTTTTCAGTGATGAAATTTCCTTTATCAGCGCAGGCCTCAATGCTATCCAAGCAGCCCTTCTCAGATTCCTCAAAGAGAGTGTTAGTGGCCTGCTGCATGAAACATAAGTCTAACTCCTTGAGATGAATTCACATCACCCAGAAGTTTCTAAGAAAGCTTCTTTCCAGTTTTCAGTGATGAAATTTCCTTATCAGCGCAGGCCTCAATGCGATCCAAAGCAGCCCTTCTCAGATTCCTCAAAGAGTGTTAGTGGCCTGCTGCATGAAACCTAAGTCTAACTCCTTGAGGTGAATTCACACATCACAATGCAGTTTCTCAGAAGGCTTCCTTAGAGTTTCTGTATCAGGATATTTCCTTTTCACCATAGCCTCAATGAGATCCCAAATATCACTATGCAGAATCCACGACAACTGTGTTAGCAAACTGACCACTGAAAAGAAACGTATAACTCTCTGAGTTGCATTCACACCTCGCAATGCAGTTTCTCAGAAGGCTTCCTTAGAGTTTCTGTATCAGGATATTTCCTTTTCACCATAGTCCTCAATGAGCTGCCAAATATCACATTGCAGAATCCACAACAACAGTGTTAGCAAACTGCTCCAAGAAGGGAGGGTGTAACTCTGTGTGATGAAGTCACACATCAGAGAGCAATCCTCAGAACACTTGTCTCTAGTTATTATGTGGGCATATTTCCTTTTCACCGTGGACCCCAATTGGCTCCCAAATATCACTTTGCAGATTCCACGAAAAGAGTGGTAGCAAACTGCTTCCTGAGGGCTATGCTGTAACTCTGTGAGACAAATTCACAGATCACAAAGAGGTTTCTCAGAAAGCTTCTTTCCAGTTTTCCACTGATGAAATTTCCTTATCAGCGCAGGCCTCAATGCGATCCAAAGCAGCCCTTCTCAGATTCCTCAAAGAGACTGTTAGTGGCCTGCTGCATGAAACATAAGTCTAACTCCGTGAGACGAATTCACACATCACCCAGAAGTTTCTAAGAAAGCTTCTTTCTAGTTTTCATCTAAGGACATTTCCTTTGTCATCATTAGCTTCATTTCCTGAGAAGTATCCCATTGCAGATTTCAAGAAAACTGTGTTATCAAACTGACCACTGAAGAGAAACGTGTAACTCTGTGAGTTGCATTCACACATCATGATGCAGTTTCTCAGAAGGCTTCTTTCAAGTGTCAGTATCAGGATATTTCCTTTTTCACCACAGCCCTCAATGAGATCCCAAATATCACTATGCAGAATCCACGACAACAGTGTTAGCAAACTGTTCCAAGAAGGAAGGGTGGAATTCTGTGTGATGAAGTCGCACATCAGAGAGCAATCCTCAGAACGCCTCTCTAGTTATTATGTCGGGATATTTCCTTTTCACCATGGACCCCAATTGGCTCCCAAATATCACTTTGCAGATTCCACGAAAAGAGTGGTAGAAAACTGCTTCCTGAGGGCTATGCTGTAACTCTGTGAGACAAATTCACAGATCACAAAGAAGTTTCTCAGAAAGCTTCTTTCCAGTTTTCACTGATGAAATTTCCTTTATCAGCAGGCCTCAATGCTATCCGAAGCAGCCCTTCTCAGATTCCTCGAAGAGAGTGTTAGTGGCCTGCTGCATGAAACCTAAGTCTAACTCCTTGAGATGAATTCTCACATCACCCAGAAGATTCTAAGAAAGCTTCTTTCTAGTTTTCATCTAAGGATATTTCCTTTGTCACCGTAAGCTTCATTGCCCTTAGAAGTATCCCATTGCAGATTTCAAAAAAACTGTGTTAGCAAACTGACCACTGAAGAGAAACGTGTAACTCTCTGAGTTGCATTCACACCTCGCTATGCAGTTTCTCAGAAGGCTTCCTTAGAGTTTCTGTATCAGGATATTTCCTTTTTCACCATAGTCCTCAATGAGCTGCCAAATATCACATTGCAGAATCCACAACAACAGTGTTAGCAAACTGCTCCAAGAAGGGAAGGGTGTAACTCTGTGTGATGAAGTCACACATCAGAGAGAAATCCCTCAGAACACTTGTCTCTAGTTATTATGTGGGCATATTTCCTTTTTCACCGTGGACCCCAATTGGCTCCCAAATATCACTTTGCAGATTCCACGAAAAGAGTGGTAGCAAACTGCTTCCTGAGGGCTATGCTGTAACTCTGTGAGACAAACTCACAGATCACAAAGAAGTTTCTCAGAAAGCTTCTTTCCAGTTTTTCACTGATGAAATTTCCTTATCAGCGCAGGCCTCAATGCGATCCAAAGCAGCCCTTCTCAGATTCCTCAAAGAGACTGTTAGTGGCCTGCTGCATGAAACATAAGTCTAACTCCGTGAGACGAATTCACACATCACCCAGAAGTTTCTAAGAAAGCTTCTTTCTAGTTTTCAACTAAGGACATTTCCTTTGTCATCGTTAGCTTCATTTCCCTGAGAAGTATCCCATTGCAGATTTCAAGAAAACTGTGTTAGCAAACTGACCACTGAAGAGAAACGTGTAACTCTGTGAGTTGCATTCACACATCGCAATGCAGTTTCTCAGAAGGCTTCTCTCCAGTGTCAGTATCAGGATATTTCCTTTTTCACCACAGTCCTCAATGAGATCCCAAATATCACTATGCAGAATCCACGACAACAGTGTTAGCAAACTGTTCCAAGAAGGGAAGGGTGGAATTCTGTGTGATGAAGTCGCACATCAGAGAGCAATCCCTCAGAACGCTTGTCTCTAGTTATTAGGTGGGGATATGTCCTTTTTCACCATGGACCCCAAATGGCTCCCAAATATCACTTTGCAGATTCCACGAAAAGAGTGGTAGAAAACTGCTTCCTGAGGGCTATGCTGTAACTCCATGAGACAAATTCACAGATCACAAAGAAGTTTCTCAGAAAGCTTCTTTCCAGTTTTTAACTGATGAAATTTCCTTTATCAGTGCAGGCCTCAATGCTATCTGAAGCATCCCTTCTCAGATCCCTCAAAGAGAGTGTTAGTGGCCTGCTGCATGAAACATAAGTCTAACTTCGTGATGTGTATTCACACATCACCCAGAAGACTGTGAGAAAGCTTCTTTCTAGTTTTCATCTAAGGATATTTCCTTTGGCACTGTAAACTTCATTGCCCTGAAAAATATCCCATTGCAGATTTCAAGAAAACTGTGTTAGCAAACTGACCACTGAAGAGAAACATATAACTCTCTGAGTAGGATTCAGACATCACAATGCAGTTTCTCAGAAGGCTTCTTTCCAGTGTCAGTATCAGGATATTTCCTTTTTCACCACAGGCCTCAATGAGATCCCAAATGTCACTATGCAGAATCCACGACAACAGTGTTAGCAAACTGTTCCAAGAAGGGAAGGGTGGAATTCTGTGTGATGAAGTCGCACATCAGAGAGCAATCCCTCAGAACGCCTCTCTCTAGTTATTATGTCGGGATATTTCCTTTTTCACCATGGACCCCAAATGGCTCCCAAATATCACTTTGCAGATTCCACGAAAACAATGGTAGCAAACTGCTTCCTGAGGGCTATGCTGTAACTCTGTGATACAAATTCACAGATCACAAAGAAGTTTCTCAGAAAGCTTCTTTCCAGTTTTTCAGTGATGAAATTTCCTTTATCAGCGCAGGCCTCAATGCTATCCGAAGCAGCCCTTCTCAGATTCCTCAAAGAGAGTGTTAGTGGCCTGCTGCATGAAACCTAAGTCTAACTCCTTGAGGTGAATTCACACATCACCCAGAAGATTCTAAGAAAGCTTCTTTCTAGTTTTCATCTAAGGATATTTCCTTTGTCACCGTAAGCTTCATTGCCCTTAGAAGTATCCCATTGCAGATTTCAAAAAAACTGTGTAAGCAAACTGACCACTGAAAAGAAACGTATAACTCTCTGAGTTGCATTCACACCTCGCAATGCAGTTTCTCAGAAGGCTTCCTTAGAGTTTCTGTATCAGGATATTTCCTTTTTCACCATAGTCCTCAATGAGCTGCCAAATATCACATTGCAGAATCCACAAAAACAGTGTTAGCAAACTGCTCCAAGAAGGGGAGGGTGTAACTCTGTGTGATGAAGTCACACATCAGAGAGAAATCCCTCAGAACACTTGTCTCTAGTTATTATGTGGGCATATTTCCTTTTTCACCGTGGACCCCAATTGGCTCCCAAATATCACTTTGCAGATTCCACGAAAAGAGTGGTAGCAAACTGCTTCCTGAGGGCTATGCTGTAACTCTGTGAGACAAATTCACAGATCACAAAGAGGTTTCTCAGAAAGCTTCTTTCCAGTTTTCCACTGATGAAATTTCCCTTATCAGCACAGGCCTCAATGAGATCCCAAATATCACTTTGCAGATTCCACGAAAAGAGTGTTAGCAAACTGCTCCAAGAAGGAAGGGTGTAACTCTGTGAGACAAATTCACAGATCACAAAGAAGTTTCTCAGAAAGCTTCTTTCTAGTTTTCATCTAAGGACATTTCCTTTGTCATCATTAGCTTCATTTCCTGAGAAGTATCCCATTGCAGATTTCAAGAAAACTGTGTTATCAAACTGACCACTGAAGAGAAACGTGTAACTCTGTGAGTTGCATTCACACATCATGATGCAGTTCCTCAGAAGGCTTCTTTCAAGTGTCAGTATCAGGATATTTCCTTTTCACCACAGCCCTCAATGAGATCCCAAATATCACTATGCAGAATCCACGACAACAGTGTTAGCAAACTGTTCCAAGAAGGAAGGGTGGAATTCTGTGTGATGAAGTCGCACATCAGAGAGCAATCCTCAGAACGCCTCTCTCTAGTTATTATGTCGGGATATTTCCTTTTCACCATGGACCCCAATTGGCTCCCAAATATCACTTTGCAGATTCCACGAAAAGAGTGGTAGAAAACTGCTTCCTGAGGGCTATGCTGTAACTCCGTGAGGCAAATTCACAGATCACAAAGAAGTTTCTCAGAAAGCTTCTTTCCAGTTTTCACTGATGAAATTTCCTTTATCAGCACAGGCCTCAATGCTATCCAAGCAGCCCTTCTCAGATTCCTCAAAGAGAGTGTTAGTGGCCTGCTGCATGAAACCTAAGTCTAACTCCTTGAGATGAATTCTCACATCACCCAGAAGATTCTAAGAAAGCTTCTTTCTAGTTTTCATCTAAGGATATTTCCTTTGTCACCGTAAGCTTCATTGCCCTTAGAAGTATCCCATTGCAGATTTCAAAAAACTGTGTTAGCAAACTGACCACTGAAGAG
>CM058079.1:14101581-14140596 GCA_030247045.1 Colobus guereza | reverse complement strand
GGCCTCAATGAGATCCCAAATATCACTATGCAGAATCCACGACAACAGTGTTAGCAAACTGTTCCAAGAAGGGAAGGGTGGAATTCTGTGTGATGAAGTCGCACATCAGAGAGCAATCCCTCAGAACGCCTCTCTCTAGTTATTATGTCGGGATATTTCCTTTTTCACCATGGACCCCAAATGGCTCCCAAATATCACTTTGCAGATTCCATGAAAAGAGTGGTAGAAAACTGCTTCCTGAGGGCTATGCTGTAACTCCATGAGACAAATTCACAGATCACAAAGAAGTTTCTCAGAAAGCTTCTTTCCAGTTTTTAACTGATGAAATTTCCTTTATCAGTGCAGGCCTCAATGCTATCTGAAGCATCCCTTCTCAGATCCCTCAAAGAGAGTGTTAGTGGCCTGCTGCATGAAACTTAAGTCTATCTCTTTGAGATGAATTCACACGTCACCCAGAAGATTCAGAGAAAGCTTCTTTCTAGTTTTCATCTAAGGGTATTTCCTTTGGTACCGTAAGCTTCATTGCCCTTAGAAGTATCCCATTGCAGATTTCAAGAAAACTGTGTCAGCAGACTGACCACTGAAGAGAAACGTGTAACTCTCTGAGTTGCATTCACACATCGCAATGCAGTTTCTCAGAAGGCTTCTTTCCAGTGTCAGTATCAGGATATTTCCTTTTTCACCACAGCCCTCGATGATATCCCAAATATCACTATGCAGAATCCACGACAACAGTGGTAGCAAACTGTTCCAAGAAGGAAAGGATGGAACTCTGTGTGATGAAGGCACACATCAGAAAGCAATCTTTCAGAAAGATTCTCTCTAGTTATTATCTCGGGATATTTCCTTTTTCACCATAGGCCCCAGTGGGCTCCCAAATATCACTTTGCAGATTCCACCAAAAGAGTGTTAGCAAACTGCTTCCTGAGGACTAAGTTGTACCTCTGTGAGACAAATTCACACATCACAAAGAAGTTTCTCAGAAAGCTTCTTTCTCATTTGTATCGGCGGAGATTTCCTTTAGCCCTATAGTCTTCAAAGGGATCCGAGATATCACTTCTCAGATTCCCCCAAACCGGGGCTAGCCATCGGCTCCATGAAATACAACTGGAACTCAATGAGTTGAATTCACACAGCACAAAGCCGTTTCTCAGAAAGCCTGTTTCTTTGGAAGTTGAGTTTATTTGTGGTCTCTGATCGCCACCGTGTGTCCTTTTGCAGATTCTGCGAAAACGCTCTTAGCAAAGCTTCTCAGTGAAAACCACGAGGAAACACTGTGAGCTGAATTCACCCGCAACCAAGAAGTTTCTGAGAAGGCTTCTCTGCAGATTTGTCTGAAGACATGTCATTATTCAGCGTGGGATTCCACGATATCCAGGATGTCACTTCTGAGATTCCCGAAAATCACTGCTAGCAAACTCCTCCATGAAAGTGTGGTGTAACACTGGGAAATGAATTCATGCACCACAAAGCAGTATCTCAGAAAGCTTCTTTACGGTTTTTCACTGATGAAATTTCCTTTATCAGCGCAGGCCTCAATGCGATCCAAACCAGCCCTTCCCAGAATCCTCAAAGAGAGTGTTAGTGGCCTGCTGCATGAAACTTAAGTCTAACTCCGTGACATGAATTCAGAGATCACCCAGAAGATTCTAAGAATGCTTCTTTCTACTTTTCATCTAAGGATATTTCCTCTGACACCGTAAGCTTCATTGCCCTGAGAAGAATCCCATTGCAGATTTCAAGAAAATGGTGTTAGCAAACTGACCACTAAAGAGAGAAACGTGTAACTCTGTGAGTTGCATTCACACATCGCAATGCAGTTTCTTGGAAGGCTTCCTTACAGTTTCTGTATCAGGATATTTCCTTTTTCACCATAGTCCTCAATGAGCTGTCAAATATCATTTTGCAGAATCCACGACAACAGTGTTAGCAAACTGTTCCAAGAGGGGAAGGGTGGAACTCTGTGTGATGAAGTCGCACATCAGAGAGCAATCCCTCAGAACGCTTGTCTCTAGTTATTAGGTGGGGATATTTCCTTTTTCACCAAGGACCCCAATTGGCTCCCAAATATCACTTTGCAGATTCCACGAAAGGAGTGGTAGCAAACTGCTTCCTGAGGGCTATGCTGTACCTCTGTGAGACAAATTCACAGATCACAAAGAAGTTTCTCAGAAAGCTTCTTTCTCATTTGTATCGGCGGAGATTTCCTTTGGCCCTATAGTCTTCAAAGGGATCCGAAATATCACTTCTCATATTCCCCCAAACCGGGGCTAGCCATCGGCTCCATGAAATACAACTGGAACTCAATGAGTTGAATTCACACAGCACAAAGCCGTTTCTCAGAAAGCCTGTTTCTGTTGGAGCTGAGTTTATTTGTGGTCTCGGAGCGCCACCGTGTGTCCTTTTCCAAATTCTGGGAAAACGCTCTTAGCAAGCTTCTCAACGAAAACCGTGAGGAAACACTGTGAGCTGAATTCACCCATAACCAAGAAGTTTCTGAGAAGGCTTCTCTGCAGATTTGTCTGTAGATATGTCATTATTCAGCGTGGGATTCCACGATATCCAGGATGTCACTTCTGAGATTCCAGAAAATCAGTGCTAGCAAACTCCTCCATGAGAGAGTGGTGTAACACTGGGAAATAAATTCACGCACCACAAAGCAGTTTCTCAGAAAGCTTCTTTCCAGTTATTCACTGAAGAAATTTCCCTTATCAGCACAGGCCTCAATGCGATCCAAACCAGCCCTTCTCAGATTCCTCAAAGAGAGTGTTAGTGGCCTGCTGCATGAAACTTAAGTCTAATTCTGTGACATGAATTCAGACATCACCCAGAAGATTCTAAGAAAGCTTCTTTCTACTTTTCATCTAAGGATATTTCCTCTGTCACCGTAAGCTTCATTGCCCTGAGAAGAATCCCATTGCAGATTTCAAGAAAACTGTGTTAGAAAACTGACCACTAAAGAGAGAAACGTGTAACTCTCTGAGTTGCATTCACACATCGCAGTGCAGTTTCTCAGAAGGCTTCCTTACAGTTTCTGTATCAGGATATTTCCTTTTTCACCATAGTCCTCAATGAGCTGCCAAATATCACTTTGCAGAATCCACGACAGCAGTGTTAGCAAACTGTTCCAAGAAGGGAAGGGTGGAACTCTGTGTGATGAAGTCACACACCAGAGAGCAATCCCTCAGAACACTTGTCTCTAGTTATTACGTGGGGATATTTCCTTTTTAACCATGGACCCCAATTGGCTCCCAAATATCACTTTGCAGATTCCACAAAAAGAGTGGTAGCAAACTGCTTCCTGAGGGCTAAGCTGTAACTCTGTGAGACAAATTCACAGATTTGGTGACAAAGGATATATCCTCATATAAAAACTTGAAAGAAGCTTTCTGAGAACCCGCTTTGAGATGGCTTAATTCAACTCATAGAGTTCACCAATTCTTTTCATTTATCATTTTGGTAGCACTGTTTTTGGATAAAGTGAGTAGAGATATTTTGGTTTGCTTTGAAGCCTATGGTGATTAAGGAAATGCACTCAGA
The DNA here is from genome assembly GCA_030247045.1 of Colobus guereza. Classification (NCBI taxonomy): domain Eukaryota; kingdom Metazoa; phylum Chordata; class Mammalia; order Primates; family Cercopithecidae; genus Colobus; species Colobus guereza. The sequence continues at coordinate 14,137,056 of CM058079.1, read as the reverse complement.
TAAAAACAAGAAAGAAGTATTCTAAGAAAGTTCTTGTGATATGTGAATTCATCTCACAGAATTACACCTTTCGTTTCATGGTGCGCTTTGGTAACACTCTTTTCATGGAATATGTAAAGGAATATTTGGAAGCACATTGAGGCCTATATTGAAGAAATAAATATCCTCACATAAAAACTAGAAAGAAGTTTTCTGAGAAACTGCTTTGTGATGTGTGCATTCATCTCAAGGAGTTACACCATTCTTTCCATTGAGCACTTTGACAAGACTGTTTTGTTGGAAACTGCAATAGGATATTTGGGAGCACATTGAAGAATATGGTGACAAAGGAAATATCTTCAGATAAAAAACAAAAGGAATCTTTCTGAGATACTGCTTTGTGTTGTCTGAATTCATTTCACAGAGTTATAGGATTCTTTTCATGGATTAGTTTGAAAGCACTCTTTTTGGGGAATCTGAGAAGGGATAATTTGGATAGCATTGAAGCCTAATGTGACATAGGAAATATCTTCAGATAGAAACTACAAAAAAGCTTTCTGTGAAAATTCTTTATGATGTGTGAATTCATGTCACAGAGTTACGCCTTTATTTTCAGATGTGATTTGCTAACACTGTTTTCATGGATTCTGCAAAGGAATATTTTGGAGTGCATGGAGGCCAATGGTGCAAAAGGAAATATCATTACATAAGAACTAGAAAAAAGTTTTCTGAGCAACTGCTCTGTGATGTGTGAATTAATCTCACAGAGTTACACCTTTCTTTTCATTGAGCAGTTTGCTAGCACTGTTTTCTTGGAATCTGCAATGGGATATTCCATACCGCTTTGAAGCTTATGATGCCAAAGGAATTATCCTCAGACAAAAACAAGAAAGAATCTTCCTGAGAAATTGTTTTGTGATTTATGAATTCATCTCACAGAGTTACATGATTCTCTTCATGGAGCAGTTTGGCAGCACTGTTTATGGGAATCTGAGGAGGGATATTTTGGATCACATTGAAGCCTATGGTGACAAAAGAAATATCCTCGATAAAAACTAGAAAGAAGCTTTCTGAGAAACTGCTTTGTGATGGGTGAATTCATCTCACAGAGTTACACCATTCTTTTCATGGAAAAGATTGGTTGCACTGTTATTGGGGAATCTGAAAGAGGATTTTCGGGAGCTCAGAGAAGCCAAAGTTGAAAAAGAAGCATATTCAGTTAAAAACTGTGGAGAAGGTTTTTGAGAAGTTGTTTTCTCATGTGTGTATTCACCTCATAGAGATAAACTATTTTGTTGATTGTGCAGTTTGACATCACAGTTTTTGTGGTGTCTGAGAAGGGATATTTGGGAGTGCATTGTGTCTAATGGTGGAAAAGTAAATATGCACATATAAAACGAGAAAGTGGCTTAGAGAAATACATTTGTGATGCGTGAATTCATCTCACAGAAGTAAACCACACTTTCATTGAGCAGTGTGGTAACCCTGTTTTTGTGGAATCTACAAAGGAATATTTGGAGTGCAGAGAAGCCTGTGGTGTAAAAGGAAATACCCTCTGATAAAAACTAGAAAGAATCTTTCTGAGAGACTCTTTGTGATGGGTGAATTCATCTCACAGAGTTAAATATTTATTTCCATTGAGCTGTTTGTTAACACTGTTTACGTGAAATATGCGAAGGGATATTCAGGAGCGAATGGGGCAAATGTTGAAAAAGGAAATATCTTCAGGTAAAAACTGAAGTGAAAGTTTCTGATAACTCCTTTGTGATGTGTAAATTCATCTCACAGAGTTACACCTTGCTTTCCATGGAGCAATTTGCTAACACTGATTTTGTGGAAACTGCAAAGGGATATTTAGGAGTGCATGATGGTCCATAGCAAAAAAAGAAATATCCTCAGATGGAAACTGGAATGAAGCTTTCTGAGAAACTGACATGTGATTTTGAACTCATCTCACAGAGGTACATGAAACTTTTCATGGAGCAATTTGATAGCACTGTTTTTGAGGAATGTTAGAAGGGATATTATGTAGCCCATTGAAGCCTAGGGATACTTTGGATACCAAGAAGAATATCGTGACTAAGGAAATATCCTCAGATAAAAACTAGAAAGAAGCTTTCTGAGACAGTTCTTCATGATGTGTGAGTTCATCTCACAGAGTTACACCTTTATCATGGAGCAGTTTGCTGACAGTGTTTTCGTGGAATCTCCAAAGGCATATTTGGGAGCGCATTGAGGCCTACAGTGAGAAAGGAAATATCCTAGGATGAAAACTAGAAAGAAACGTTCTGAGAAACTGCTTGGTGATCTGTGAATTCATCTCACAGAGTTACACAATTGTTTTCATGTATCAGTTTGGTAGCACTGTTTTGAGGAATGTTAGAAGGGATATTATGTAGCCCATTGAAGCCTAGGGATACTTTGGATACCAAGAAGAATATCGTGACTAAGGAAATATCCTCAGATAAAAACTAGAAAGAAGCTTTTGGAGAAACTGCTTTGTGATGTGTGAATTCATGTCACAGAGTTACACGATTCTTTTCATGCGGCAGTTTGTTAACACTGTTATTGGGGAATCTGAGAAGGATATTTTAGATCGCATTTTGACCTTTGGTGACAAAGAAAATATCCTCATGTAAAAACTAGAAAGAAGCTTTCTGAGAAAAGCTTTGAGATGTGTTAATTTGTCTCACAGCATTACATGATTCTTTTCATGGAGCAGTTTTGTATCACTGTTTTTGGGAATCTGAGAACGGATATTTTGGACCACATTGAAGATTATGTTGACAAAGAAAATATCCTGAAATAATAACTAGAAAAAGCTTTCTGGAAACCACTTTGTGATGTGTTAATTGTCTCACAGAGTTACACAATTGTTTTCATGTATCAGTTTGGTAGCACTGTTTTGAGGAATGTTAGAAGGGATATTATGTAGCCCATTGAAGCCTAGGGATACTTTGGATACCAAGAAGAATATCGTGACTATGAAATATCCTCAGATAAAAACTAGAAAGAAGCTTTCTGAGACAGTTCTTCATGATGTGTGAGTTCATCTCACAGAGTTACACCTTTTTATCATGGAGCAGTTTGCTGACAGTGTTTTCGTGGAATCTCCAAAGGCATATTTGGGAGCGCATTGAGGCCTACAGTGAGAAAGGAAATATCCTAGGATGAAAACTAGAAAGAAACGTTCTGAGAAACTGCTTGGTGATCTGTGAATTCATCACACAGAGTTACACTGTTATTTTCATTAAGCAGTTTGATAACAATGTTCTCTGGGAATCTGCAATGGGATATTTCAGAGTGCATTGGAGCTAATGGTGACAAAGGAAATATCTGAGACAAAAACTAGAAAGAAGCTTTTGGAGAAACTGCTTTGTGATGTGTGAATTCATGTCACAGAGTTACACGATTCTTTTCATGCGGCAGTTTGTTAACACTGTTATTGGGGAATCTGAGAAGGGATATTTTAGATCGCATTTTGACCTTTGGTGACAAAGAAAATATCCTCATGTAAAAACTAGAAAGAAGCTTTCTGAGAAAAAGCTTTGAGATGTGTTAATTTGTCTCACAGCATTACATGATTCTTTTCATGGAGCAGTTTTGTATCACTGTTTTTGGGGAATCTGAGAACGGATATTTTGGACCACATTGAAGATTATGTTGACAAAGAAAATATCCTGAAATAATAACTAGAAAAAAGCTTTCTGGAAACCACTTTGTGATGTGTTAATTCGTCTCACAGAGTTACACAATTGTTTTCATGTATCAGTTTGGTAGCACTGTTTTTGAGGAAAATATGAAGGAATATTTTCAGTCACATTGAAGCCATTGTTGACTAAGGAAAAGAGCTAAGATATAGAACAAACGTTTCTGAAAAAGTTCTTTTTGATGTGTGAATTCATCTCACCATGTTATACCTTTCTTTTCAAGGATGTGTTTACTAACACTGTTTTCATGTAATCAGTAAAGGGATATTTGGGAGCGCATTGTGGTTGAAAGTGAAAAATACAATATCCTCAGATAAAAATTAGAAAGAAGTTTTCTGAGAACCTGCTTTGTGATGTGTGAATTCATCTCACAGGGCTACACCATTCTTTTCATCGAGTAGTTTGATGACACGTTTTCATGGAATCTGCAGCAGGATATTTGGGCATCAATTGAAGCCTATGGTGACAAAGGAATTATCCTCAGATGAAAACAGTAAAGAAGCTTTCTGAGAAACTGCTTTGTAATGTGTTAATTCACCTCATCGTGTTACATGTATCTTTTCATGGATCAATCTGTTAACACTGTTTTCATGGAATCTGAGAAAGGATATTTTGGATCACATTGAAGCCTACATTGACAATGAAAAACTAGAAAGATGCTTTCTGAGAAAGTTCTCCATGATGTGGCAGTTCATCTCACAGAGTTACACCTTTCTTTTCATGGAACAGTTTGCTATCACATTTTTCATGGAATTGGCAGAGGGATATTTGGGAGTGCATTGAGGCCTGTAGTGAAAATTGAAATATGCTCATAAAAAAACTAGAAAGAAGCTTTCTGAGAAACTACTTTGTGATACGTGAGTTCAACGCACAGAGTTACACTGTTCTTTTCATTCAGCAGTTTGCTAACACTGTTTACTTGGAATCTACAATGGCATATTTCACAGTGTATTGAGCTTATTGTGAAAAATTAAATATCCTCAGGAAAAAAAAGAGAGAAAGTTTCTGAGAAATTGTTTTCTGTCGTGTTACTTCATCTCACAAGGTTACACAATTCTTTTCATGAATCAGTTTGGTAGGACTGTTTCTGGGGAATCTGAGAAAGGATGTTTTGGATTGCATTGAAGCCTATGGTGACTAAGGAAATATCCTCAGATAAAAATTAGAAAGAAGCTATCTGAAAAAGTATTTTGTGATGTGTGAATTCATCTCACAGAGCTACACCTTTCTTTTCATGGAGCGGATTGGTAACACAGTTTTTGCTTAATCTGGAAAAGGATATTTGGGAGTCCATTGAGGCCTACAGTGAAAAAGGAAATATCCTCAGACAAAAAATAGAAAGAAGTTTTCTGAGAAACTGTTTTGTGATGTGTGAATTCATCTCACAGAGTTACACCATTCTTATTATTGTGCTTTTGCAGAAAGTGCTTTGTGATCTGTGAATTTAAGTCACAGAGTTATACTGTTCTTTTCATTGAGCAGTTTGCTAACACTGCTTTCTTGGAATCTGCAATGGAACATTTCGAAGGGTATTGAAGCTTATGATGAAAAAGGAAATAACCTCTGACGAAAACTAGAAAAAAGTTTTCTGGAAAACTGCTTTGTGATTTGTGAATTCATCTCAGAGTTACACGATACTTTTCATGGAATAGTTTGGTAGCATTGTTTTTGGGGAATTTGAAAAGAGATATTTTGAATCACAATGAAGCCTATGGTGACAAAGGAAATATCCTCATATAAAAAATAGAAAGATGCTTTCTGATAAAACACTGTGAGATATGTTAATTCATTTCACAGCATTACATGATTCTTTTCATGGATCAGTCTTTTAGCACTGTTTTCCTGGAATCTGAGAAAGGATGTTTTGGATTGCATTGAAGACTATGGTGACAAAGGGAATATCCTCAGACAAAAACAAAAAAGAATGTTTCTGAGAAAGTTCTTTGTTACGTGTTAATTATCTCACAGAGTTACACCTTTCTTTTTATGGAGCAGTTCTCTAACACTCTTTTCGTGGAATCTGAGAAGGGATACTTTTGATGTCATTGAGGCCTAAGTGACAAAGGAAATATACTCAGATAAAAACTAGAAAGAAGATTTCTGAGAAAGTTCTTTGTGATGTGTGAATTCATGTCACATAGCTACAAGTTTCTTTTCATGGAGTAGTTTGCTAACACTGTTTTTGTGGAATCTGCAATGGGATATTGGGGAGCCCACTGAGGTCTATGGTGAAGAAGGAAATATTCTCAGATAAAAACTAGAAAGAAGCTTTCAGAGAAACTGCTTTGTGATGTGTGAATTCATCTCTCAGTGTTGCACTGTTCTTTCCATTGAGAAAATTGTTTAAAACTGTATTCTTTTAATCTGCAATGGGATATTTCAGAGCGCATTGAAGCTAATGGTGACAATGAAAATATCCTAAGACAAAGAAAAGAAAGATACTTTCTGAGAAACCGCTTTGTGATTTGTGAATTCATCTCACAGAGTTACACGATAGTTTTCATGGGTCAGTATCATAACTCTGTTTCTGGGGAAACTGAGAAGGATAATTTTGGATTGCATGGAAGCCTATGGGGACAAAGCAAATATCCTAAGGAAAAAAGTAGAAAGAATCTTTGTGAGAAATTTTTCTGTGATGTGTGAACTCATCTCAGATAGTTACACCTTTCTTTTCATGGAGAAGTTAATTAACACTGTTTTCATGGAATCTGCAAAGTTATGTTTGGGAGCACATTGAGGCCTATGGTGAAAAAGGAAATATCCTCAGATAAAAACTAGAAAGAAGCTTTCTGAGAAACTGCTTTGTGATGTGTGAATTCATCAACTAGAGTTATAGTGTTATTTTCATTAAGAAGTTTGCTAACACTGTTTTCTTGGAATCTGCAATGGGATATTTCAGAGTGCATTGAGGCTAATTGTGGCAAAGGAAATATCCTCAGACAAAAACTAGAAAAAGCCTTTGGAGGAACTTCTTTGTGGTTTCTGAATTCATCTCACAGAGTTACATGATTCTTTTCATGGTGCAGTTTGTTAGCACTGTGTTTGGGGATCTGAGAAGGGATATTTCAGATCACAGTGAAACATATGGTGACAAAGGATGTATCCTCATACAAAAACTGGAAAGAAGCTTTCTGAAAAACTGCTTTGAGATATGTTAATTCTTCTCACAGTGTTACACAATACTTTTCTTGGAGCAGTTTAGTAGTACTGTTTTGGGGGAATCTGAGAAGGGATATTTTTGAACATATTGAAGCCTATGGTGGCAAAGGAAGTATCCACGCATAAAATCTGGAAACAAGGTTTATGAGAAACTGATTTGTGATGTGTTTACTCACCTCACTGAGTTACACCTTTGTTTTAATATAGCAGTTTGCTAACACTGTTTTCGTGGAACCTGCAATGGGATATTTTGTAGCGCATTGAAGTTTATGGTGACAAAGGAAATATCCTCATATAAAAACTAGAAGGAAACTTTCTGAGAAATCACTTCATGACGTGTTAATTCAGCTCACAGGTTTGCACGATTATTTTCATGGATCAGTTTGACAGCACTGTTTTTGGGGAATCTGAGAAAAGATATTTTTAATCTCATTGAAGCCTAGGGTGACAAAGGACATATCCTGAAGTAATAACTATAAAGAGGCTTTCTAAGAGACGTCCGTGTGATGTGGGAATTCATCTCACAGTATTCCACCTTTCTTTTCAGGGATACGTTTGCTAATACTGTTTTCCTGGAATCTGCAAAGGGATATTTTGGAGTGCATTGTGGAGTATAGTGGAAAAGCAAATATCCTCACATAAAAATTAGAAAGAAGCTTTCTGAGAAACTGCTTTGTGATGTGTGAATTCATCTCATGGAGCTATGCCATTCTTTTCATGGAGCAGTTTGATAACACTTTTTTCGTGGAATCTGCAATGGAATATCTGGGAGTGCATTGAAGCCTATGGTGACAAAGGAAATATCCTCAGATGAAAACCAAAAAGAAGCTTTCTGAGAAACTGCTTAATGTTGTGCCAATTCATCTCACAGAGTTACACTGTTCTTTTCACTGAGCAGTTTGCTAACACTCTTTTCTTGGAATCTGCAATGGGATATTTTGGAGGACATTGAAGCTCATGGTGACAAAGGAAATATTCTCAGACAAAAACTAGAAAGAAGGTTTCTGAGAAACTGCTTTGTGATTTGTGAATTTATCTCAGAGTTACACGATGCTTTCAATGTGGCTGTTTGATAGCACTGTTTTGGGGGAATCTGAGAAGGGATATTTTGTATCATATTGAAGCCTATGATGACAAATGAATTATCCCCACTTGAAAACGAGAGAAAAGCTTTCTGAGAAACTGCTTTGAGATGTGTTAATTCATCTCACAGCATTACAGGAGACTTTTCATGGATAAGTGTGTTAGGGCTGTTTTAGTGGAATCTGAGAAAGGATAATTTGGATTGCATAGAAGTACATGGTGAAAAGGAAAATGTCCTAAGATAAAAACTAGAAATAAGCTTTTTGAGAAAGTTCCGTGTGCTGTGTGAAGTCATCTCGCAGAGTTACGCCTTTCTTTTCATGGAGCAGTTTGCTAAGAGAGTTTTCGTGGAATCTGCAAAGGGCTATTTGGAAGCACATTGAGGCCTACAGTGGAAAAAGAAATATGCTCAGATAAAAAAAAGAAAACAGCTTTCTGGGGGGTGGAGCAAGATGGCCGAATAGGAACAGCTCCAGTCTCCAACTCCCAGTGCGAAGGACACAGAAGACCGGTGATTTCTGCATTTTGAACTGAGGTACTGGGGTCATCTCACTAGTGAGTGCCGGACAATTGGTGCTGGTCAGCTGTTGCAGCCCGACCAGCGAGAGCTGAACCAGGTGAGGCATCACCTCACCTGGGAAGCACAAGGGGAAGGAATCTTTCCTAACCAGGGAACTAAGACACACAACACCTGGAAAATCGGGTAACTCCCACCAATACTGCGTGTTATAGGCTAACGGGCACACCAGGAGAATATACCCCATGCCTGGCCGGGAGGGTCCCACGCCCTGGAGCCTCCTCCTTGCTAACACAGCAGTCTGCGGTGATCTAACCGCAGGGCAGCAGTGAGGCTGGGGAGGGGCGCCACCATTGCTGAGGCTTAAGTAGGTAAACAAAGCCGCTGGGAAGCTCCAACTGGGTGGAGCTCACAGCAGCTCAACAAACCTGCCTGTCTCTGTAGACTCCGCCTCTGGGGACAGGGCTCAGCTAAAAAATAACAGGAAGCAGCAGAGACCTGTGCAGGCGCGAACCACTCTGTCTGACAACTTTGAAGAGAGCAGTGGATCTCCCAACACGGAGGTTGAGATCTGAGAAGGGACAGACTGCCTGCTCAAGTGGGTCCCTGACCCTGAGTAGCCTAACTGGGAGACATCCCCACTAGGGGCAGTCTGACACCCCACATCTCACAGGGTGGAGTACACCCCTGAGAGGAAGCTTCCAAAGTAAGAATCAGACAGGTACACTCCCTGTTCAGCAATATTCTATCTTCTGCAACCTCTGCTGCTGATACCCAGGCAAACAGGGTCTGGAGTGGACCTCAAGCAATCTCCAACAGACCTATAGCTGAGGGTTCTGACTGTCAGAAGGAAAACTATCAAACAGGAAGGACACCTATACCAAAACCCCATCAGGCCACCATCATCAAAGACCAGAGACAGATAAAACCACAAAGATGGGGAAAAGCAGGGCAGAAAAGCTGGGAATTCAAAAAATAAGAGCACATCTCCCCCTGCAAAGGAGCGCAGCCCATCGCCAGCAACGGATCAAAGCTGGTCAGAGAATGACTTTGACGAGAAGAGAGAAGAAGGCTTCAGTCCATCAAACTTCTCAGAGCTAAAGGAGGAATTACGTCAAAGCGCAAAGAAACTAAAATCTTGAAAAAGAGTGGAAGAATTGACAGCTAGACTAATTAATGCAGAGAAGGTCATAAACGACATGACAGAGATGAAAACCATGACACGAGAAATACGTGACAAATGCACAAGCTTCAGTAACCGACTCGATCAACTGGAAGAAAGAGTATCAGCGATTGAGGATCAAATGAATGAAATGAAGCGAGAAGAGAAACCAAAAGAAAAAGAAGAAAAGAAATGAACAAAGCCTGCAAGAAGTATGGGATTATGTAAAAAGACCAAATCTACGTCTGATTGGGGTGCCTGAAAGTGAGGGGAGAATGGAAACAAGTTGGAAAACACTCTTCAGGATATCATCCAGGAGAACTTCCCAACCTAGTAGGGCAGGCCAACATTCAAATTCAGGAAATACAGAGAACGCCACAAAGATACTCCTCCAGAAGGGCAACTCAAGACACATAATTGCCAGATTCACCAAAGTTGAAATGAAGGAAAAATCTTAAGGGCAGCCAGAGAGAAAGGTCGGGTTACCCACAAAGTGAAGCCCATCAGACTAACAGCAGATCTCTCGGCAGAAATTCTACAAGCCAGAAGAGAGTGGGGCCAATATTCAACGTTCTTAAAGAAAAGAATTTTAAACCCAGAATTTCATATCCAGCCAAACTAAGTTTCATCAGTGAAGGAGAAATAAAATCCTTTACAGATAAGCAAATGCTTAGAGATTTTGTCACCACCAGGCCTGCCTTACAAGAGACCCTGAAGGAAGCCCTAAACATGGAAAGGAACAACCGGTACCAGCCATTGCAAAACAAGCCAAAATGTAAATCAACTAATGAGCAAAATAACCAGTTAATATCATAATGGCAGGATCAAGTTCACACATAACAATATTAACCTTAAATGTTAATGGACTAAATGCTCCAATTAAAAGACACAGACTGGCAAACTGGATCAAGAGTCAAGACCCATCAGTCTGCTGTATTCAGGAGACCCATCTCACATGCAGAGACATACATAGGCTCAAAATAAAGGGATGGAGGAAGATCTACCAAGCAAATGGAGAACAAAAAAGCAGGGTTGCAATCCTAGTCTCTGATAAAATAGACTTTAAACCATCAAAGATCAAAAGAGACAAAGAAGGCCATTACATAATGGTAAAGGGATCAATTCAACAGGAAGAGCTAACTATCCTAAATATATATGCACCCAATACAGGAGCACCCAGATTCATAAAGCAAGTCCTTGAGACTTACAAAGAGACTTAGACTCCCATACAATAATAATGGGAGACTTCAACACTCCACTGTCAACATTAGACAGATCAACGAGACAGAAAGTTAACAAGGATATCCAGGAATTGAACTCATCTCTGCACCAAGCAGACCTGATAGACATCTATAGAACTCTCCACCCCAAATCAACAGAATATACATTCTTCTCAGCACCACATCGCACTTATTCCAAAATTGACCACATAATTGGAAGTAAAGCACTCCTCAGCAAATGTAAAAGAACAGAAATTATAACAAACTGTCTCTCAGACCACAGTGCAATCAAACTAGAACTCAGGACTAAGAAACTCAATCAAAACCGCTCAACTACATGGAAACTGAACAACCTGCTCCTGAATGACTACTGGGTACATAACGAAATGAAAGCAGAAATAAAGATGTTCTTTGAAACCAATGAGAACAAAGATACAACATACCAGAATCTCTGGGACACATTTAAAGCAGTGTGTAGAGGGAAATTTATAGCACTAAATGCCCACAAGAGAAAGCAGGAAAGATCGAAAATTGACACTCTAACATCACAATTAAAAGAACTAGAGAGGAAGAGCAAACACACTCAAAAGCTAGCAGAAGGCAAGAAATAACTAAGATCAGAGCAGAACTGAAGGAGATAGAAACACAAAAACCCTCCAAAAATCAATGAATCCAGGAGTTGGTTTTTGAAAAGATCAACAAAATTGACAGACCGCTAGCAAGACTAATAAAGAAGAAAAGAGAGAAATCAAATAGATGCAATAAAAATGATAAAGGGATATCACCACCGACCCCACAGAAATACAAACTACCATCAGAGAATACTATAAACACCTTTCGCAAATCAACTAGAAAATTTAGAAGAAATGGATAATTTCCTGGACACTTACACTCCCAAGACTAAACCAGGAAGAAGTTGAATCCCTGAATAGACCAATAGCAGGCTCTGAAATTGAGGCAACAATTAATAGCCTGCCCACCAAAAAAGTCCAGGACCAGACGGATTCACAGCTGAATTCTACCAGAGGTACAAGGAGGAGCTGGTACCATTCCTTCTGAAACTATTCCAATCAATAGAAAAAGAGGGAATCCTCCTAACTCATTTTATGAGGCCAACATCATCCTGATACCAAAGCCTGGCAGAGACAAAAAAAAAGAGAATTTTAGACCAATATCCCTGATGAACATCGATGCAAAAATCCTCAATAAAATACTGGCAAACCGGATTCAGCAGCACATCAAAAGCTTATCCACCCTGATCAAGTGGGCTTCATCCCTGGGATGCAAGGCTGGTTCAACATTCGCAAATCAATAAACGTAATCCAGCATATAAACAGAACCAAAGACAAGAACCACATGATTATCTCAATAGATGCAGAAAAGGCTTTTGACAAAATTCAACAGCCCTTCATGCTAAAAACGCTCAATAAATTCGGTATTGATGGAACGTACCTCAAAATAATAAGAGCTATTTATGACAAACCCACAGCTAATATCATACTGAATGGGCAAAACTGGAAAATTCCCTTTGAAAACTGGCACAAGACAGGGATGCCCTCTCTCACCACTCCTATTCAACATAGTGTTGGAAGTTCTGGCTAGGGCAATCAGGCAAGAGAAAGAAATCAAGGGTATTCAGTTAGGAAAAGAAGAAGTCAAATTGTCCCTGTTCGCAGATGACATGATTGTATATTTAGAAAACCCCATTGTCTCAGCCCAAAATCTCCTTAAGCTGATAAGCAACTTCAGCAAAGTCTCAGGATACAAAATTAATGTGCAAAAATCACAAGCATTCTTATACACCAGTAACAGACAAGCAGAGAGCCAAATCAGGAATGAACTTCCATTCACAATTGCTTCAAAGAGAATAAAATACCTAGGAATCCAACTTACAAGGGATGTAAAGGACCTCTTCAAGGAGAACTACAAACCACTGCTCAGTGAAATCAAAGAGGACACTAACAAATGGAAGAACATACCATGCTCATGGATAGGAAGAATCAATATCGTGAAAATGGCCATACTGCCCAAGGTTATCTATAGATTCAATGCCATCCCCATCAAGCTACCAATGAGTTTCTTCACAGAATTGGAAAAACTGCTTTAAAGTTCATATGGAACCAAAAAGAGCCCGCATTGCCAAGACAATCCTAAGTCAAAAGGACAAAGCTGGAGGCGCCACGCTACCTGACTTCAAACTATACTACAAGGCTACAGTAACCAAAACAGCATGGTACTGGTACCAAAACAGAGCTATAGACCAATGGAACAGAACAGAGTCCTCAGAAATAATACCACACATCTACAGCCGTCTGATCTTTGATAAACCTGAGAGAAACAAGAAATGGGAAAGGATTCCTATTTAATAAATGGTGCTGGGAAAATTGGCTAGCCATAAGTAGAAAGCTGAAACTGGATCCTTTCCTTACTCCTTATACGAAGATTAATTCAAGATGGATTAGAGACTTAAATGTTAGACCTAATACCATAAAAACCCTAGAAGAAAATCTAGGTAGTACCATTCAGGACATAGGCATGGGCAAGGACTTCATGTCTAAAACACCAAAAGCAACGGCAGCAAAAGCCAAAATTGACAAATGGGATCTCATTAAACTAAAGAGCTTCTGCACAGCAAAAGAAACTACCATCAGAGTGAACAGGCAACCTACAGAATGGGAGAAAATTTTTGCAATCTACTGTCTGACAAAGGGCTAATATCCAGAATCTACAAAGAACTCAAACAAATATACAAGAAAAAACAAACAACCCCATCAAAAAGTGGGCAAAGGATATGAACAGACATTTCTCAAAGAAGACATTCATACAGCCAACAGACACATGAAAAATGCTCATCATCACCGCCATCAGAGAAATGCAAATCAAAACCACAATGAGATACCATCTCACACCAGTTAGAATGGCCATCATTAAAAATCAGGAAACAACAGGTGTTGGAGAGGATGTGAGAAATAGGAACACTTTTACACTGTTGGTGGGATTGTAAACTAGTTCAACCATTATGGAAAACAGTATGGCGATTCCTCAAGGATCTAGAACTAGATGTACCATATGACCCAGCCATCCCACTACTGGGTATATACCCAAAGGATTATAAATTATTCTACTACAAAGACACATGCACACGTATGTTTATTGCGGCACTATTCACAATAGCAAAGACTTGAATCAACCCAAATGTCCATCTGTGACAGACTGGATTAAGAAAATGTGGCACATATACACCATGGAATACTATGCAGCCATAAAAAGGATGAGTTTGTCCTTTGTAGGGACATGGATGCAGCTGGAAACCATCATTCTTAGCAAACTATCACAAGAAGAGAAAACCAAACACCGCATGTTCTCACTCATAGGTGGGAACTGAACAATGAGATCACTTGGACTCGGAAGGGGAACATCACACACTGGGGCTTATCATGGGGAGGGGAGGGGAGGGATTGCATTGGGGAGTTATACCTGATATAAATGATGAATTGATGGGTCCTGACGAGTTGATGGGTGCAGCACACCAACATGGCACAAATATACATATGTAACAAACCTGCACGTTATGCACATGTACCCTAGAACTTAAAGTATAATAAAAAATAAAAATAAAAAATAAAAAAAAAAAAGAAAACAGCTTTCTGAGAAACTGCCTTGTGATTTGTGAATTCATCTCACAGAGTTACACCATTATTTTCATTGAGCAGTTTGCTAACACTGTTTTCTTGGAATCTTCAATGGGACAATTCAGAGCACATTGAAACTTATGGTGACAAAGGAAATATCCTTATATGAAAACTAGAAAGAAACTTTCTGAGAAACTACTTTGTGATGTGTTAATTCTTATCACAGACTTGCATGATTCTTTTCATGGATCAGCTTGGTTGCACTGTTTTTGGGCAATCTGAGAGGAAATACTTTTGATCACATTGAAGCCTATGGTGATTAATGAAATATCCTCAGATAAAAACTAGAAATAATCTTTTTGAGACAGTTATTTGTGATGTGAGAAATTATCTCACATAGTTAAACATTTCTTTTCATGGGAGAGTTTGGTAACAAAGTTTTCGTGGAATCTGCAAAGGGTTATTTGGAAGTGCTTTGAAGCCTACAGTGAAAAAGGAAATATCCTCAGATAGAAACTATAAAGACACTTTCTGAGAAACTGCTTTGTGATGTGTGAATTCATCTCATAGAGTTGCACCATTCTTCTCATTATGCAGGTTGATAACACTATTTTCATGGAATCTGCAACAGGATATTTGGGATCACATTGTAGCCTATGCTGACAAAGGAATTAAACTCATAGAAAAACCAAAAAGAAGCTTTCTGAGAAATGGCTTTGTGTTGTGTGAATTCAAGTCATAGAGTTACATTGTTCTTTCATTGAGCAGCTTGCTAACACCGTTTTCTTGGAATCTGAGCTGGCATATTTCAGAGAACACTGACACTTATTGTAAAAAAGGAAATATCCTCAGACAAACCAAAAAGAAGCTTTCTGAGTCTTCTTTGTGGTGTGTATTATCATGTCAGAGAGTTACACAGTCCTTTTCATTGAACAGTTTGCTAACATTGCTTTCTTGGAATCTGCAAAGGGATATTTCAGAGTGCATTGAACCTTACGGTGACAAAGGAAATATCCTCATATAAAAACTGGAAAGAAACCTTTTGAGAAACTATTTTGTGATGTGTTAATTCATCTCACGGATGTACACGACTGTTTTCATGGATCAGTTTTGTAGCACTGTTTTGGGGTAAACTGAGAAGGGATATTTTGGATTCCATTGAAAAATATGGTGACCAAGGGAATATCCTCAGATAAAATCTAGAAAGAAGCTTTCTGAGAAAGTTCTTCATGATATGAGAAATCATATCACATAGTTACAACTTTCTTTTCATGGAGCAGTTGGCTAACACTGTTTTCATGGAATCTGCAAAGGGATACTTGGGAGCACATTGAGGCTTATGCTGAAAAAGGGAATATTCTCAGTTAAAAACTAGAAAAATCTTTCTGAGAAACTGCATTGTGATGTGTGAATTCATCTCTTAGAGATACACTGTTGTTTTCATTGAGCAATTTGTTCACACTGTTTTCTTGGAATATGCAATGGGATATTTCGAAGTGCATTAAAGCCTATGGTGACAAAGGAAATATAATCAGATGAAAACCAAAAAGAAGCCTATTGAGAAACTGCTTTGTGCTGTCTCAATTCCTCTCACAGGGTTGCATTGTTCTTTTCATTGAGCAGTTTGCAAGCACCGTTTTCCTGTAATCTGCAATAGTATATTTGGAGTGCATTGAAGCTTACGGTGACAAAGGTAATAACCTCAGACAAAAACAAGAAAGAATCTTTCTGATAAGCTGCTTTGTGATTTGTGAATTCATCACAGAGTTACATGATGTTTTTCATGTCGCTGTTGGTAGCACTGTTTTCGGGGAATCTGAGAGGATATTTTGCATCACATTGAAGCCTATGGTGACAAATGAATTATACACAGATAAAAACTGGAAAGAAGATTTCTGAGAAAGTTCTTTGTGATGTGTGAATTCACCTAACAGACTTACACCATTCTTTTCATGGAGAAGTTTCCTATCACTGTTTTTGTGGAATATGCAAAGGGATATTTGGAAGTGCATTGAGGCCTCTCATGAAAAAGTATATAACCTAGATAAAAACTAGAAAGAACTCTCTAAGAAACTATTTTGTGATGGGTGAATTTATCTAACAGTGTTACACTGTTATTTTCATTGAGAAGTTTGCTAACAATGCTTTCTTGTAATCTGCAATGGGATATTTCAGAACACATTGAAGCTTTTGGTGACAAAGGAAATATCCTCAGACAAAAACTAAAAAGAAGCTTTCTGAGAAACTGCTTTGTAATTTGTGAATTCTTTCCACAGAGTTACATGATTCCTTTCATGGAGCAGTTTCGTAGCACAGTTTTAGGGAAAACTCAGAAGGGATATTTTGGATCGGATTGAAGCCGATGGTGACAAAGGAAATATATTCATATAAAAAGTAGAAAGATGTTTTCTGAGAAACTGCTTTGAGATGTTCTCACAGAGTTACACAATTCTTTTATGGATCCGTTTGGTAGTACTATTTTTGGTGAATCTGAGAAAGGATACTTTGGCTCGCATTGAAGCCTATAGTGAAAAAGGAAAAATCCTCAGATAAAAACTAGAGAGAAGCTTTCTGAGAAACTGTTTTGTGATGTTTGAGTTAATCTCACAGAGATACACCATTCTTTTCATTGAGCAGTTTGATAACACTGTTTTCATGGAATCTGCAAAGTTATATTGGGAGCGCATTGTGGAATATAATAAATAAGGAAATATCCTCAGATAAAAACTACAAAGAAACTTTCTGCGATACTGCTTTGTGATGTGTGAATTCATCTCACAGAGTAACACCGTTCTCTTCATTGAGCGGTTTGCTAATACTCTTTTCATGGAAACTACAAAGTGATACTTGAGATTGCATTGAGCTCTATAGTGAAAAAAGAAATATCCTCAGATAAAAACTATAAAGAAGCTTTCTGAGAAAATTCTTTGAGGTTTGTGAATTCATCTCACAGAGTTACACTATTCTTTTTATTTATACGTCTGCTAAAACTGTTTTCGTGGAATCTGCAAAGGGATAATTCAGAGCATTGAAGCTTATGTTGAAAAACTAAATATCCTCAGACAAAAACTAGAAAGAAACATTCTGAGAAACTACTTTCTTATTTGTGAATTCCTCACACAGTGTTACACGATTCATCTCATGGATCAGTTTGACAGCTGTTTTTGGAATCTGAGAAGGAATATTTTGCATCACAATAAAGCCTATGGTGATGGGAAATATCCTCAGATAAAAACTATAAAGAATATTTCTGAGAAAGTTCTTTGTGATGTGTGAATTCATCTCACAGTTTTACAGCTTTCTTTTTATGGAGAAGTTTGCTAACACTGTTTTCATAAAGTCTGCAAGTGGGCATTTGGGAGCGCATTGAGGACTATAGTGAATAAGGAAATATCCTCATAGGAAAACTAGAAAGAAGCTTTCTGAGAATCAGATCTGTGATGTTTGAATTCAATGCACAGAGTTTCACTGTTTTTTTCATGGAGCATTTTCTAACACTGTTTTCTTGGAATATACAATGGCATATTTCAGAGCGCATTGAAGCTTAGTGTGAAAAATTAAATATTCTTAGACAAAAACTAGAATAAAATTATCAGAGAAATTGCTTTGTGATGTGTGAATTCATGTCAGAGAATTACACTGTTCTTTTCATTGAGCAGTTTGCTAACATTGTTTTCTTGCAGTCTGCAATGGGATATTTTGGAGTGCATTGAAACTTATGATGACAACTGAAATACCCTCATATAAAACTAGAAAGAAGCTTTCTGAGAAATTGCTTTGTGTTGTGTTAATTCATCTGACAGAGTTACACAATTGTTTTCATGGATCCGTTTGGTAGCACTGTTATTGGGGAATCTAAGAAGGGATATTTTGGATCACATTGAAGCCTGTGGTGACTGAGGACATATCCTCAGATAAAAACTAAAAAGAAGCTCTGAGAAAGTTCTGTGTGGTGTGTGAATTCATCTCACAGAGTTACACATTTCTTTTCATGGGGAGTTTGCTAACACACTTCTTGTGGAATCTACAAAGGGATATATGGGAATGCATTGAGGCCTATAGTGAAAAAGGAAATATCCTCATAGGAAAACCAAAAGAAAGCTTTCTGAGAAACTGCTTTGTGATGTGTGAATTCTTCTCATAGAGTTACACCATCCTTTTCTTTCAACAGTGAGATAACACTTTTTGTGGAATCTGCCTTAGAATATTTGGGAGCGCATTGAAGCCTAACATGACAAAAGAAATATCCTCATAGAAAAATCCTTTTTGGATTTTTCTGAAGCTTTCTGAGAAACTTCTTTGTGATGTGAGAATTTATTTGACTGATTTACACTGTTCCTTTCAATGAGGAGTTTGTTAAAACTGCTTACCTGGAATATGCAATGACATATTCCGGAGCACATTGGAACTTGTTGAGAAAAAGGAAATATAATCAGACAAAAACTAGAAGATATTTTCTGATAAACTACTTTGTGATTTGTGAATTTATCTCAGTGAGTTACATGATTCTTTTCATGGATCAGTTTGATAGCACTGCTTTTGGAATCTGAGAAGTGATATTTTGGATATCATTGAAGTCTACAGTGACTAAGGAAATATCCTCAGATAAAAACTGGAAAGACGCTTTCTCAGAAACAACTTTGTAATGCATGAATTCACTTCACAGAGTCACACCACTGTTTTAATGGAATAGTTTGGTAGCACTGTTTTGGGGAATCTGAGAAGGGATATTTTAGATAGCATTTCTGCCAATGGTGACAAAGAAAATATCCTAAGATAAAAACTGGAAAGAAGCTTTCTGAGAAACTGCTTTGTGATGTGTGAATTCATCTCACAGAGTCACACCACTGTTTTAATGGAATAGTTTGGTAGCACTGTTTTGGGGAATCTGAGAAGGGATATTTTAGATAGCATTTCTGCCAATGGTGACAAAGAAAATATCCTAAGATAAAAATTGAAAGAAAATTTCTGAGATAGTTCTTTGTGATGTGTGAATTTATCTCACAGAGTTACAACTTTCTTTTCATGGAGAAGTTTGCTAACACTGTTTTCGTGGAATCTGCAATAGGATATTTGGGAACACATTGAAGCCTATGGTGACTGAGGAAATATCCTCAGAGAAAAAGTCAAAAAGAAACTTTCTGAGAAACTGCTTTGTAAATTGATCTCACAGATTCACACATTTTCTTTCATGTGGCAGTTTGCTAATACTATTTTCCTGGAATCTGAAAAGGGATATTCACGAGTGCATTGAAGAATATGTTGAAAAAGGAAATATACTCACACAAAAACTAGAAAGAAGCTTACTGTGAAACTGCTTTGTGATGTGTTCATTCATCTCACAGAGTTACACCATTCTCTTCATTGAGAAATTTGATAACAATTTTCTCATGGAATCTGCAATGGGATATTCTGGAAGGTATTGAGGAATATGGAGAAAAAGGAAATATCCTCACATAAATGCAAGAAAAACCTGTCTGTGAAGCAGCTTTGTGATATGTGAATTCATCTCACATAGTTACACCATTCTTTCCATGGAGCAGCTTGGCAGCACTGTTTTTGTGGAATCTGAAAAGGGATATTTTGGATCGCTTTGAAGCTTAGGGTGACAAAGGTTTTATCCTCAGATAAAGACTAGAAAGGAGCTTTCCCAGAAACTACTTTGTGATGTGTGTATTCATCTCACAGAATATCACCTTTCTGTTCATGGAGCAGATTGCTAACACAGTTTTCAAGGAATTTGCAAAGGAATATTTGGGAGCACATAGTGGCCTATGGTGAAAAAGGAAATATCCTCAGAGAAAAAGTAGAAGGAATATTTTGGAGAAATTTCTTTGTGATGTGTTAATTCATCTTACAGATTTACACTGTTCATTTCATTGAGCCGTTTGATAACACTGTTTTCCTGGAGTTTAAAATAGGATATTTTGGAATGCATTGAAGTTTATGGTCAACAAGGAAATATCCTCATATAAAAACCAGAAAGAATCTTTCTGAGAAACTGCTTTGTGATGTGTGAATTCATCCCACAGTGTACACGATTCTATTTATGGATCAGTTTGGTAGCACTGTTTCTGGAGTAATCTGTGAAGAGATATTTTGGATCACATTGCAGCCTATGGTGATGAAGAAGATATCCTCGGATAAAAACTAGAAAGAATATTTCCTGAGAAAGTTCTTTGTGATGTTTGAATTCGTGTCACAGATTGACACCTTTCTATTCATTAAGCCATTAGCTAACACTGTTTTCTTTGAATCGGCAAAGGGATATTTGGGAGTCCATTGAGGCATATAGTGCAAAGGAAATATCCTCACATAAAAACTAGCAAGAAGATTTCTGAGAAACTCCTTTGTGATGTGTAAATTCATCTTACAGAGTTACACCATACTTTTCATTGAGCAGCTTGATTACACTGTTTTTGTGGAATCTACAATAGGATATTTGAGAGTGCATTGAAGCCTATGGTGACAAAGGAAATATCCTCAGTTAAAAACAAAAAGAATTTTCTAAGAAACTGCTTTGTGTTGTTTCAATTCATCTCAGAGTGTTACACCTTTCTTTTCCTAGTGCAGTTTGCTAACACTGTTTTTGTAGAATCAGCAAAGGGATTTTTGGAAGCGATTTGATGTCTATCGTGGGAAAGCAAGTATCCTCAGATAAAAACTAAAAGAAGCTTTCTGAGAAACTGCTTTGTGATGCGTGAATTCATCTCACATAGTTACACTCTTCTTTTCATTGAACAGCTTGATAAAACTGTTTTCTTGGAATCTGAAATAGGATATTTGAGAGTGCATTGAAGCTTTTGGTGAAAAAGGAAATATCCTCACATAAAAACTGTAAAGAATCTGTCTGAGAAATCACTTTGTCATGCATTAATTCATTTCACAGAGTTACACGATTCTTTTCATGGATCAGTTTGGGAGCACTCTTGTTCGTGAATCTGAGAAGGGATATTTGGGATCACATTAAAGCCTGTGGTGATAAAGGAAATATCCTCAGATAAAAAAAGAAGCTTTCTGAAACTGCTTTGTGATGTGTGAATTCATCACAGAGTTACATTCTTTTCATGGAGTAGTTTGCTAACTGTTTTTGGAATCTGCAAAGGGATATTTTGGAGTGCATTGAAGATTATAATGATAAAGGAAATATCCTCAGATAAAACTCAAAAAGAAGGTTTCTGTGAAACTGCTTTGTGATGTGTGAATTCATTGAGCTGTTTGATCACTCTTTTCATGAAATCTGCAAAGGATATTTGGAGTGCATTGAAGCCTATGGTGACAAAGGAAATATCCTCAGATAAAAACTAGAAGAAGCTTTCTGAGAAAATGCTTTGTGATGTGTGAATTCATCTCACAGTTACACGATTCTTTTCATGGAGTAGTTTGCTAACACTGTTTTTGGAATCTGCAATAGATATTTGGGAGCTCATTGAAGCTATGGTGACAAAATATCCTCAGACAGAAACCAAAAGAAGCTTCTGAGAAACTGCTTTGTGATGTGAATCATCTCACAGATTTTCACTTTCTTTTCATGGAGCAGTTTGCTACTTTCATGAATCTGCAAAGGATATTTGGAGTGCATTGAAGCTATGGTGAAAAGGAAATATCCTCAGATAAAAAGAAAATTTCTGAGAAACTGCTTTGTGATTTCTGAATTCATCATACAGAGTTTTTTATTTTGATGGACAAGTTTGGTATCACTGTTTTTGGAATCTGAGAAGGATATTTGGGAGCACATTGAAGCTATGGTGACAAAGAAATATCCAGATAAAAAGAAAGAATATTTCTGAGAAACTTCTTTGTGATGGGTGAATTCATCTCACAGATTTTCATCTTTCTTTTCATGGAGCAGTTTACTAACACTGTTTTTGGAATCTGCAATAGGATATTTGAGAGTGGATTGAGGACTATGGTGAAAAGGAAATATCCTCAGGTAAAAAAAAAAAAGCTTTCTGAGAAACCACTTTGTGATTTGAATTCATCTCACAGAGTTACACGATTCTTTTCATGGATCAGTTTCATAGCACAGTTTTTGGAATCTGAGAAGATATTTTGGATCACATTGAAGCCTAGGTTGACAAAGTAAATATCCTCAGATAAAAACTGGAAAGAAGCTTTCTGAGAAAACTCTGTGATGTGAATTCATCTCACAGAGTTACACTTTTTCATGGAGCAGTTTACTAACACTGTTTTGTGGAATCTGCAAAGGATATTTTGGAGTGCATTGTGGCCTATGTGAAAAAAATATCCTCAGATAAAAACTAGAAAGAAGATTTCTGAGAAACTGCTTGATGTGAATTCATCTCACAGAGTTACACTTTTTTCATGAGCAGTTTGCAAACTGTTTTCTGAATCTACAAAGGATATTTGAGTGGATTGAGGACTATGGTGAAAAAGGAATATCCTCAGATAAAAACTAGAAGAAGCTTTCTGAGAAACTGCTTTTGATTTGTGAATTCATCTCAGAGTTACACTTCTTTTCATTGAGCAGTTTGATACACTGTTTTCGTGGAATCTGCAAGGGATATTTCAGAGAGCTTTGAAGCTTATGGTGAAAAAAATATCCTCAGACAAAAACTAGAAGAAGCTTTCTGAGAAACTGCTTTGTGATGTGAATTCATCTCACAGAGTTACACCTTTCTTTTCATAGCAGTTTGTACTGTTTTTGGAATCTGAGAAGGGATATTTTGGTTGGCATTGAAGTCTATGGTGAAAAGGAAATATCCTCAGATAAAAACTAGAAGAAACTTTCTGAGAAACTGCTGTGATGTGTGAATTCATCTCAGAGTTACACTTCTTTTCATTGAGCAGTTTGCTAACACTGTTTTCTTGAATCTGCAAAGGATATTTGAGCACATTGAAGCTTATGGTGACAAAATATCCTCAGACAAAAACTAGAAAGAAGCTTTCTGAAACTGCTTTGTGATGTGAATTCATCACACAGAGTTACATGATTCTACTCATGGAGTAGTTTGTAGCACTGTTTTTGGAATCTGAAGGATATTTGGGAGCACATTGAAGCCTATGGTGACAGGAAATATCCTCAGATAAAACTGGAAGAAGCTTTCTGAGAAACTTCTTTGTGATGTATGAATTCATCTCATAAGTTACACCTTTCTTTCATGAGCAGTTTGAACACTGTTTTCATGGAATCTGCAAAGGATATTTTGGATCATTGAAGCCTATGGTGAAAAGGAAATATCCTCAGAAAAACTAGAAAGAAGCTTTCTGAGAAACTGCTTTGATGTGTGAATTCATCTCAGAGTTACAATTTTCTTTCATGAGCAGTTTGTTAACACTGTTTTTTTCATGAGCAGTTTGCAAACTGTTTTCCTGAATCTGCAAGGATATTTGAGTGGATTGAAGCTATGGTGACAAGGAAATATCCTCAGAGAAAAACTAGAAAAGCTTTCTGAGAAACTGCTTTTTGATTTTTGAATTTATCTCACAGAGTTACACTTCTTTTCATTGAGCTGTTTGATCACAGCATTTTCGTGGAATCTGCAAGGGGATATTTCAGAGAGCTTTGAAGCTTATGGTGAAAAAGGAAAT
The DNA here is from genome assembly GCA_030247045.1 of Colobus guereza. Taxonomy (NCBI): domain Eukaryota; kingdom Metazoa; phylum Chordata; class Mammalia; order Primates; family Cercopithecidae; genus Colobus; species Colobus guereza. The sequence goes on along the minus strand of CM058079.1, from coordinate 14,113,042 downwards.
ATCCTCAGACAAAAACTAGATAGAAGCTTTCTGAGAAACTGCTTTCTGATTTGTGAATTCATCTCACAGAGTTACACCTTTCTTTTCATCAAGCAGATATTTTGTACTGATTTTAGGGAACCTGAGAAGGGATATTTTGGTTGGCATTGAAGTCTATGGTGACAAAGGAAACACCTCAGATAAAAACTAGACAGAAGCTTTCAGAGAAACTGCTTTGTGATGTGTGAATTCATCTCACAGAGCTATGGTATTCTTTTCATTCAGCAGTTTGATAACACAAACACTATTTTCGTTGAATCTGCAATGGGATATTTCAGAGCACATTGAAGCTTATGGTGACAAAGGAAATATCCTCGGACAATAATGAAGAAAAAGCCTTCTCAGAAATTGCTTTGTGTTTTCTGAATTCATCACACAGAGTTACATGATTCTACTCATGGAGTAGTTTGGTAGCACTGTTTTTCAGGAATCTTAGAAGGGATAACTGGGACCACATTGAAGCCTATGGTGACAAGGGAAATACCCTCAGATACAAACTGGAAAGAAGCTTTCTGTAAAACTTCTTTTTGATGTATGAATTAATCTCATAAAGTTACACCTTTCTTTCAATGAAGCAGTTTGCTAAAACTGTTTTTGGAATCTGCAAGGATATTTGGGAGCACATTGAAGCCTATGGTGAAAAAGGAATATCCTCAGAAAAATGTAGAAAGAAGCTTTCTGAAACTGCTTTTGATGTGTGAATTCATCTCAGAGTTACACTTCTTTTCATTGAGCAGTTTGAACACTGTTTTCATGGAATCTGCAAAGGATATTTGAGCACATTGAAGCTTATGGTGAAAAGGAAATATCCTCAGATAAAAACCAGAAAGAAGCTTTCTGAGAAACTGCTTTGTGACGTGAATTCATCTCACAAAGTTACACTGTTCTTTTCATGATCAGTTTGAACACTGTTTTCTTGGAATCTGCAAGGATATTTGGGAGCATTGAAGTCTATGGTGAAAAGAAATATCTTCAGATAAAAACTAGAAAGAAGCTTTCTGAGAAACTGCTTTGTGATGTGAATTCATCTCACAGAGTTATATTCTTCTAATGGATCAGTTTGGTAGCACTGTTTTTGGAATCTGAAGGATATTTTGGATCATTGAAGCTTATGGTGAAAAGGAAATATCCTCAGATAAAAACTAGAAGAAGCTTTCTGAGAAATTTGTGATGTGAATTCATCTCACAGAATTACACTGTTCTTTTCAAAGAGCAGTTTGTACACTGTTTTCATGGAACCTGCAATAAGATATTTGGAGCACATTGAAGCCTATGGTGAAAAGGAAATATCCTCAGAAAAACTAGAAAGAAGCTTTCTGAAACTGCTTTGTGATGTGTGAATTCATCTCACAGAGTTACACTGTTCTTTTCATTGAGCAGTTTGCTAACACTGTTTTCTTGGAATCTGCAAGGATATTTGGAGCACATTGAAGCTATGGTGAAAAGGAAATATCCTCAGAAAAACTAGAAAGAAGCTTTCTGAGAAACTGCTTGTGATGTGAATTCATCTCACAGAGTTACACTCTTTCATGAGCAGTTTGGTCACTGTTTTTGGAATCTGAAGGATATTTGGAGCATTGAAGCTATGGTGAAAAATATCCTCAGATAAAAACTAGAAAGAAGCTTTCTGAGAAACTTTTGTGATGTGAATTCATCTCACAGAGTTACATCTTTCTTTCATAAGCAGTTTGCTAACATTGTTTTGTGGAATCTGCAGAGGATATTTGAGTGCATTGAAGCCTATGGTGAAAAGGAAATATCCTCAGATAAAAAAGAAGAAGCTTTCTGAGAAACTGCTTTGTGATGTGAATTCATCTCACAGACTTTCTTTTTATGAGCAGTTTCTACACTGTTTTTTCAAATCTGCAAGGGATATTTTGGAGTGCATTGAAGTTTGGTGAAAAATATCTCAGATAAAAACTAGAAGCTTTCTGAGAAACTGCTTTGTGATGTTTTGAAGATTTAGATTATTTTCATGGAGCAGTTTGCTAACACTGTTTTGTGGAATCTGAAGGATATTTTGGATCATTGAAGCTATGGTGAAAAGGAAATATCCTCAGATAAAAACTAGAAGCTTTCTGAAAACTTTGTGATGTGAATTCATCTCACAGAGTTACACTTTTCTTTAATGGCAGTTTGAAACTCTGTTTTTGTGGAATCTGCAAGGGATATTTGGGAGCACATTGAAGCTATGGTGAAAAGGAAATATTCAGATAAAACTAGAAAGAAGCTTTCTGAGAAACTGCTTTGTGATTTCTGAATTCATCTCACAGAGTTACACTTCTTTTCATGGAGCAGTTTGGTACACTGTTTTGGAATCTGAGAAGGATATTTTGGAGCATTGAAATATGGTGAAAAGAAATATCCTCAGATAAAAACTAGAAAGAAACTTTCTGAAACTGCTTGTGATGTGAATTCATCTCAGAGTTACACTGTTCTTTTCATTGAGCAGTTTTATAACACTGTTTTCTGGAATCTGCAATAGGATATTTGGGAGCATTGAAGCCTATGGTGACAAAAAAATATCCTCAGAAAAACTAGAAAGAAGCTTTCTGAGAAACTGCTTTGTGATGTGAATTCATCACAGAGTTACTTTTTTTCATTGCAGTTTTATAACACTGTTTTTGGGGAATCTGCAAGGGATATTTGAGTGCATTGAAGTATGGTGAAAAGGAAATATCCTCAGATAAAAACTAGAAGAAGCTTTCTGTGAAACTGCTTTGTGATTTCTGAATTCATCTCACAGAATTACACTTTCTTTTCATGAGCAGTTTGGTACACTGTTTTTGGGGAATCTGAGAAGGGGTATTTTGGATCATATGGTGAAAAGAAATATCCTCAGATAAAACTAGAAAGAAACTTTCCAGAAACTGCTTTGTGATGTGTGTGTTCACTCACAGAGTTACACTTTTTTCATTGAGCAGTTTGCTAACACTGTTTTTCTCAGCTGATGGGATATTTTGAGCGCATTGAAGCTTGTGGTGAGAAAGGAAATATCTCATAAAAACTAGAAAGAAGCTTTCTGAGAAACTGCTTTGATGTGTTAATTCATCTCACAGATTACACTTCTTTTTTCATGAGCAGTTTTACTGTTTTGGAATCTGAGAGGGATATTTTGAGCACTGAAGCCTATGGTGACAAAGAAATATCCTCAGAAAAACTAGAAGAAATTTCTGAAACTGCTTTGTGATTTGTGAATTCATCTCATGATACATCTTTTCATGTTTGCTACACTGTTTTCAAAATTTGAAAGGACATTTGGGAATGCATTGAGGCCTATGGAAAATATCCTCAGATAAAATGAAGAACTTTCTGAGAAACTGCTTTGATGTGATTCATCTCACAGAGTTACACTGCTCTTTTCATTGAGCAGTTGTAACACTTTTGGAATCTGCAATAGGGTATTTGAGATGCATTGAAGCCTATGGTGACAAAGGAATATCCTCAGATAAAACAAGAAGCTTTCTGAAACTGCTTTTTGATATGTCAATTCATCTCAGAGTTACCTTCTTTCACAGAGCAGTTGCTATTTTTGGAATCTGAAGGATATTTGAGTGCTTAAGCTATGGTGAAAAGGAAATATCCTCAGATAAAAAAGAAGCTTTCTGAGAAACCACTTTGTGATGTATTAATTCATCTCACAGAATTACATGATTTTCATGGAACAGTGTGAACTGTTTTGGAATCTGAGAAGGATATTTTGGATCATATTGAAGCCTATGACGAAATATCCTCAGATAAAACTAAAGAAGCTTTCTGAGAAAGCTTGTGATGTGTGAATTCATCTCAGAGTTACACTGTTCTTTTCATGAGCAGTTTGAACATGTTTTGGAATCTGCAGGGATATTTGGGAGCGCATTGAAGCTTATGGTGAGGAAAATATCAGAAAAACTAGAAAGAAACTTTCGAAACTGCTTTGTGATGTGTTCATCTCAGAGTTACACTCTCATGAGCAGTTTGGCACTGTTTTTGGAATCTGAGAAGGATATTTTGGATCATTGAAGCTTGAAAAGGAAATATCCTCAGAAAACTGAGAAAGAAGCTTTCTGAAACTGCTTTGTGATGTCATTCATCTCAGAGTTATCATTCTTTCATAGCAGAAAAACTGTTTCATGGAATCTGAAGGGACATTTGGGAGTGCATTGAGGTATGAAAAAGGAAATATCCTCAGATAAAAACTAGAAAGAAGCTTTCTGAGAAACTTTGTGATGTGATTCATCTCACAGAGTTACATCATTCTTTTCATGAGCAGTTTGAAACACTGTTTTCATGGAATCTGGGATATTTGGGAGCGCATTGAAGGCTATGTGACAAAGGAAATATCTCAGATAAAAACTAGAAAGAAGCTTGAGAAACTGCTTTGTGATGTGATTCATCTTACAGACAGATTCTTTCATGAGCAGTTTGAAACACTTTTTCAATCTGAGGATATTTGGAGCATATTGGTGACAGGAAATATCTCAGATAAACCAGAAGAACTTCTGAGAAACTGCTTTGTGATGTGAATTCATCTCACAGAGTTACTTCTTTCATTGAGCAGTTTGACACTGTTTTTGGAATCTGAGATATTTGAGCATTGAGCTATGGTGACAAAGGAAATATCAGATAAACCAGAAAGAAGCTTTCTGAGAAACTGCTTTGTGATGTGAATTCATCTCACAGAGTTACACTTTTCTTTTCATTGAGCAGTTTAACACTGTTTTCTTGGAATCTGATGGATACATTCTTTGAGACATATGGTGAAAAATATCTCAGATAAAAACTGAAGAAGCTTTCTGAAACTGCTTTTGTATGTGTAATTCATCTCACAAAATTCATTCTCTTGAAACAGTTTTGAGTGTTTTGGAATCTGAGAAGGATATTTTGGATCACATTGAAGCCAATGTGAAAAATAAAATATCTCAGATAAAAACTAGAAAGAAGCTTTCTGAAACTGCTTTGTGATGTGAATTCATCTTGGAGTTAACCTTTCTCTTTGGATCAGTTGTAACTCATGGAATCTGCAAAGGATATTTGGAGTTTCAGCTATGGTGAAAAGAAATATCCACAGATAAAGAAAAGAACTTCTGAAAAACTGCTTTGTGATGTGTGAATTCATCACAGAGTTAACTTTTCTTCATTGAGCAGTTTGAAAACTGTTTGTAATAGCAATAGGATGGGTGCATTGAAGCCTTGTGAGAAAGGAAATATCCTCAGATAAAAAAGAAGCTTTCTGAGAAACTGCTTTGTGATTGTGAATTCATCACAGAGTTACACTTCTTTCATTGGGAAGTTTCTAACACTTTTGGAATCTGCTAGGGATATTGGGGTGCTGATTAATATGGTGAAAAAATATCTCAGATAAAAACTAGAAGAAGTTTTCTGAGAAACTGCTTTGTGATATGTGAATTCATCTCACAGTTACAACTTCTTCATTAACAGTTTGGTACACTGTTTTTGGAATCTGAGAAGGATAAGCATTACTGACTATGGTGAAAAATATCCTCAGATAAAAACTAGAGAAGATTTCTGGAAACTGCTTTTGTGTGGTTATCTCAGAGTTACATTTTTTTCATTGAGCAGTTTGAACACTGTTTTTGGAATCTGAAAGGATATTTGGGAGCATGAAGTGTATGGTGAAAAAGGAAATCTCCTCAGAAAAAAAAAGAAGCTTTCTGAGAAACTGCTTTGTGATGTGTGAATTCATCACAGATTTACACTTTTCTTTTTTATGAGCAGTATAACACTATTTTTGGAGTTCTAAAGGATATTCAGATTGAGGCAGTGAAAAGGAAATATCCTCAGACAAAAAACTAGAAAGAAGCTTTCTGAGAAACTTTGTGATGTGTGAATTCATTTCACAGATTACACTTTCTTTTCTTGTAGCAGTTTAACACTGTTTTTGGAATCTGCAAAGGGATATTTGAGAGCTTTGAACCTATGGTGAAAAAGGAAATATCCTCATAAAACTAGAAAGAAGCTTTCAGAAACTGCTTCTGATGTGCATTCATCTCACAGAGTACACTGTTCTTTTCATTGAGCAGTTTGAACACTTGTTCAATTGAAAGGATATTTGGAGTGCATTGAAGCTATGGTGAAAAAGGAAATATCCTCACATAAAACTAGAAAGAAGCTTTCTGAGAAACTGCTTTGTGATGGTTTAATTCATTCAGAGTTTACACCTTTCCATGGATCAGTTTGCTAAAACTGTTTCCTGGATTTGCAAGGATATTTGGGAGTGCCTTGAGGCCTATGGTGAAAAAGGAAATATCCTCAGATAAAAACTAGAAAGAAGCTGGAGAAACTGCTTTGTGATGTGAATTCATCTCACAGAGTTACACTTTTCTTTAATTGAGCAGTTTGCACTGTTTTGGGGAATCTGAAGGGATATTGGGAGCTCAGAGAGCTATGGTGAAAAAGGAAATATCCTCAAATAAAACTGCAGAAGCTTTTTGAGAAACTGTTTGTGATATGTGCATTCAATTCACAGAGATAAACTATTTTTTATTGAGGTTTGGCATCACTGTTTTGTGGTGTCTGAGAAGGATATTTGGGAATGACTTGAGGCTATGGTGAAAAGAAATATCACAGATAAAACTGGAGAAAGAGCTTTCTGAGAAACTTTGTGATGGTGAATTCATCCAGAGGTAAACATTCTTTTTTCTTGAGTTGTTAACACTGTTTTAAAATCTACAAAGGATATGAAGCACAGAGATGCCTATGGTGAAAAAGGAAATATCCTCAGATAAAACTAAAAAGAAGCTTTCTGAGAAACTGCTTTGTGATGTGAATTCATCTCAGTTAAATCTTTCTTTTCATTGAGCAGTTTGAACACTGTTTTTAGAATCTGAAGGGATATTTGCACATCAGCTTGGTGAAAAGAAAATCTCAGATAAAACTGAAGAAGCTTTCAGAGAAACTTTGTGATGTGTGTATTCATCCATAAACTTTCTCATAAGCAGTTTGAACACTGTTTTGTGGTGTCTGAGAAGGATATTTGAGCACATTGAAGCTATGGTGAAAAATAAATATCCTTAAAACAGAAAGAAGCTTTCTGAGAACTGCCTGTGATGTGAATCATCTCAGAGTTAAACTTCTTTCATTGAGCAGTTTGAAACTGTTTTCTTGGAATCTGTGGGATATTTGGCATTAACACTTATGGTGAAAAAAATATTTCAATAAAAACCAGAAAGAACTTTCTGAAACTGCTGTGTTAATCTCACAGAGAGTTAACTCTTTTCATGGCAGTTTCTGTTCTGGGAATCTGAGAAGGGATATTTTGGATCACATTGAATATGGTGAAGAATATCCCTATAAAAACTGTTGATTCACTCACAGAGTTACTTCTTTTTCATGAGCAATTTACACTGTTTTGTGGAATCTGCAAAGGATATTTTGGAGCATTGAGGCTATGGTGAAAAGGAAATATCCTCAGATAAAACTGGAGAAGAAGCTTTCTGAGAAACTGCTTTGTGATGTGTATTCATCTCACAGAGTTACACTTCTTTCATGGAGTTTGATACTGTTTTGGGGAATCTGGAAGGGATATTGGGACATTGAAGCTTTGGAAAAGGAATATCCTCAGATAAACTACAAAGAAGCTTCTAGAAACTGCTTTGTGATGTGAATTCACTCGAGTTACTCTTTCTTTTTCATGGCAGTTTGAACACTGTTTTGTGGAATATGAAAGGATATTTTGGAGTGTATTGAGCCTATGGTGAAAAAAGGATCCTCAGATAAAAACAGAGAGAAGTTTCTGAGAAACTGCTTTTATGTGTTTTCAGAGTTATTCTTTCATGGCAGTTGGACACTGTTTGAATCTGAAGGATATTTTGGATCTGAAGCTATGGTGAGAAATATCCTCAGAAAACTGAAAGAAGCTTTCTGAAACTGCTTTGTGATGTGTATTCACAGAGTTACATTTCATTTTGTGTTTGAAACTGTTTCATGGAATCTGAAGGATATTTGGGAGATTCTATGGTGAAAAGGAAATATCCTCAGATAAAAACCAGAAAGCTTTCTGAAACTGCTTTGTGATGTGTGAATTCACTCATCAGAGTTAACTGTTCTTTCATGAGCAGTTTGCTCACTGTTTCTGTGGAACTGCAAGGATATTTTGAGGCATTGAAGGTGAAAGAATATCTTCAGATAAAAACTAGAAGAATTTCTGAGAAACTGCTTTGTGATGTGTGATTCACTCACAAGTTACTCTGTTTTCATGAGCAGTTTGGACACTGTTTTTGGAATCTGAGCAGGGATATTTGCATTGAGCTATGGTGAAAAATATCTCAGATAAAACTGGAAAGAAGCTTTCTGAAACTGCTTTTGATGTGTGTCATTCACTACAACTTTCTTTTCATAGCAGTTTGAAATGTTTTGGAGAACAGAAGGATATTTTGAAGCATTGAAGCTGGTGAAAAATATCCTCAGATAAAAACTAGAGAAACTTTCTGAGAAACTGCTTTGTGATGTGTGAATTCACTCAGAGTTACCTCTTTTCATAGCAGTTTGAACATGTTTTCATGGAAATGAAAGGATATTTGGGGCACATTGAAGCCTATGGTGAAAAGGAAATATCCTCAGATAAAAAAAAAACTCTGAGAAACTGCTTTGTGATGTGTTATTCATCACAGTTACACTTTTTCTCATAAGTGGAACACTGTTCTTAAATCTGAAGGGATATTTTGGAGCACAGCTTATGTGAAAAGGAAATATCCTCAATGAAAAAGAAAAAGCTCTGAAACTGCTTTGTGAATTATTATCTCAGAGAGTTAAAATTCTTTTCCAGTTTGTTTTTTTTTTGGAAACTGAGAAGGATATTGGGCACAGCTATGGTGAAAAGAAATATCTCAGAAAACTGAAGCTTTCAGAAACTGCTTTGTGATGTGTCATGAGTTAAATCATTCTTTCATTGAGCAGTTTGAAACTGTTTTCTGGAATCTGAAGGATTTGGGGCTTGAAGATGTGAAAGAAATATCCTTCAGATAAAACCAGAAGAACTTTCGGAGCTGCTTTGTGACATGTGAATTCTATCACAGAGTTATCTTCTTTTCATTGAGCAGTTCTAACACTGTTTTTGGATCTGCAAAGGATATTGGAGCACTTTAAATATGGTGAAAAAATATCTTCAGATAAAAAGAAAGCTTTTCAAGAAACTGCTTTGTGATGTCTATTCACTCACACAGTTATACTTTCTTTTCATAGCAGTTTGAAATATGAGATTCAAAGCATATAGAAAAACAACTATATGGGAGAAAATTCAAAGGTCTTTCATGGTGTGAGATACTCATATACATCTCTGAGAAATTTAACTCTTTGAGAGCACATTCAAAGGGTTGTAGCTTCTCAGAGAGAGTGCTTTCTGAAAATGCTGGATGTGTTCCACTCAGAGAGTTATACCTCTTTTCTCATAAGGCAGTGTTTGAACACTGTTCCTGTAAAACTGAAAAAGTGATTTTGCTGAAGACTATGTGAAAAGTGAAATATCCTGAAATAAAACCAGAAAGAAGCGTTCAAGAAATGCTCTCTGACGTGTGCATTCATTTCAGAGTTAAAGCTTACTACGTTGCCCAGTTTGGAAACTCTGTCTTTGAGGAATCTGTGAAGGATATTAAGTGGCACCCAGAGGCTTGTGGTGAGAAAGGAAACGTCTTCCGATGAAAACTGGAGATAAGTTTTCGGAGCAACTGCTTTCAGCTGTGTGTATTCATCTCATAGAGTTAAATCATTCTTTAGATTGTGCAGTTTGAAATCACAGTTTCTGTGGAACCTGAGAAAGGACATTTAGAAATGCTCTAAAGAATATGTTGAAAAAGAAATACTCTGAGATGAAAACCAGAAGGAAAGTTTCTAGGAAACTGCTCTAGGTCATGTGGAGTCCACTTGCACAGTTAAACTTCTGTTTCCATTGAGCAGTATTCTAACACTGCTTTTGTTTAGCCTGCGAAGTGATATTAGGGAGTGCTTTGAGGCTTATGGTGAAAACGAAACTATCTTCAGATAGAAACTGTAGAGAAGATCTCTGAGGAGATGCTTTGTGACGTGTGCATTCCACTCACACAGTTATACTGTTCTTCTCATAGAGGATTGGGGAAACCCGTTTGGAGAAAATGCTACTGGGGAAATTCGGGAGTATATGGACTGCTATGGTGTAAAAGGAAATATCCTCAGACAAAAAAATGGAAAGAAGATTTCTGTGAAACTGCATTGTGATAGATATGTCTATTCCTCTAACATAGATGAAACTTTATTTCTATTATGGAGTTTTGGAACTGCATCCCAGAAGGATTTGCGAAGGGACATTCGGGAGCACATTGATGCCTGAGGGGATAAATGAAATATCTGCAGATAAAAACTGGAGAGAAGCTTTCTGAGAAAGTGCTTTGCTATGCGTGCATTCCACTCAGAGAGTTATACCTATTTTCTCATAAGGCAGTGTTAACCACCATCAAATGTGGACGTTTACTCAGTTTCCCCGTTCTCACCCACCATCAAATGTGGACATGGACACAGGTTCCCCGTTCTTGCACACCATGAAATGTGGACCTGGACTCAGTTTCCCCCTGTTCTCCCACACCATCCAATGTGGATGTGGACTCAGTTTCCCCGTTCTCACCCAATATCAATTGTGGACGTGGACTCAGTTTCCCTGTTCTCACACAGCATTAAATGTGGAAGTGGACTCAGTTTCCCTGTTCTCACCCACCATCAAATGTGGACGTGGACACAGGTTCCCCGTTCTTGCACACCATGAAATGTGGACATGGACTCAGTTTCCTCCTGTTCTCACCCAACATCAAATGTGGATGTGGAATCATTTTCCCCTTCATGACCCACCATCAAATGAGGACGTGGACTCAGTTTCCCCGTTTTCACCCACCATCAAATGTGGACATGTACTCAGTGTCCCTGTTCTCATCCACCATCAAATGTGGATGTGACTCAGTTTCCCTATCTCACCCATCATCAAAAGTGGACGTGGACTCAGTTTCCCTGTTCTCACGCACCATACAATGTGGACGTGGACTCAGTTTCCCTGTTCTCACCCACCATCAAATATGGACGTGAATTCAGTTCCCTTTCTCACCCACCATCAAATCTGGACGTGGACCCAGTTTCTCATTCCTGCCCACCATCAAAGGCACGTGACTCAGATTTCCTGTTCTCACCACCACGATCAAATGTGGATGAGGACTCAGTTTCCCCTGTTCTCACCCACCATCAATCGTGGACGTGGACTCAGCTTCCTCCTGTTCTCAACCACCATCAAATGTGACATGGACTCAGTTTCCCTGTTCTGTCCCACCATCAAATGTGGACGTGGACTCAGTTTCCCCTCTTCTCACCCTCGGTCAAATGTGGACATGTACTCAGTGTTCTTGTTCTCACCCACCATCAAATGTGGACGTGGTCCCAGTTTCCCCGTTCTTGCACACCATCAAAT
>CM058079.1:14079450-14101081 GCA_030247045.1 Colobus guereza | reverse complement strand
ACGTCCAAATATGATGGTGGGTGAGAACAGAAGGAAACGGAGTCCATGCCCACATTTGATGGTGGGTGAGAAACAGAGGGAAACTGAGTCCACATCCACATTTGTTGGTGGGTGAGAACAGGAGTAAACTGCGTCCACATACACATTTGATGGTGGGATACAACAGGGGGAAACTGAGTCCACGTCCACATTTGATGGTGGGCAAGAAGGGGGAAATTCGGTCAGCGTCCTCATTTGATGGTGGGTGAGAACGGGGAAACTGAGTCCACGTCCACATTTGATGGTGTGTGAGAACAGGAGGAAACTGAGTCCAGGTCCACATTTGATGGTGTGTGAGAACGGAGGGAAACTGAGTCCACATCCACATTGGATGGTGCATGAGAACAGGGGGAAACTGAGTCTACCTCCACATTTGTTGGTGGGTGATAACAGGGAAACTGAGTCCACGTCCACGTTTTAATGGTGGGTGAGAACGGGGTGAAACTGAGTCCACGTCCACATTTAATGTTGGGTGAGAACAGAGGGAAACTGAATCCACGTCCACATTTGATGATGGGCAAGAACTGGGAAACTGGGTCCACGTCCGTATTTGATGGTTTGCGAGAACTCGGGGAAACTGGGTGCACGTCCACATTTGATGGTGGGTGAGAACGGGGAAACTGAGTCCACGTCCACATTTGATGGTGGGTGAGAACAGGAGGAAACTGAGTCCACGTCCACATTTGATGGTGGGTGAGAACAGGCGAAACTGAGTCCACGTCCACATTACACTGTTTTCTTGGAATCTGCAAAGGGATATTTCGGAGAGCATTGAACTTAAGGTAACTAAAGAAATATCTTCATATAAAAACTAGAAAGAAGCTTTCTGAGAAACTGCTTTGTGATGTGCTAATTCATCTCACAGAGTTACATGATTCTTCTAATGGATCAGTTTGGTAGCACTGTTTTAGAAGAAACTGAGAAGGTACATTTTGGATCACATTGAAGCTTATGGTGACAAAGAAAATATACTCAGATAAAAACTACGAAGAGGCTTTCTGAGAGAGAGTTTTGTGGTGTGTCAATTCACCACACAGAATTACACTGTTCTTTTCAAAGAGCAGTTTGCCGACACTGTTTTCATGGAACCTGCAATAAGATATTTGGGAGCACATTGAAGCCAATGGAAAAAAGAAAAAATAATCAAATAAAAATATAATCAAATAAAAACTGCTTTGTGATGTGTGAACTCATCTCACAGACTTATACTGATCTTTTCACTGAGCAGTTTGCTCACACTGTTTTCTTGGAATCTGCAATGGGATATTTTGGAGCACATTGAAGCTTATGGTGACAAAGGAAATATCCTCAGAAAGAAGCTAGAAAGAAGCTTTTTGAGAAACTGCTTGTGATGTGTGAATCCATCTCACAGAGTTACACAATACATTTCATGCAGCAGTTTGGTCTAACACTGTTTTTGGAATCTGAGAAGGGATATTAGGATTGCATTGAAGTCTATGGTGACAAAGGAAATATCCTCAGAAAAAACCAGAAAGAAGCTTTCTGAGAAACTGCTTTGTGATGTGTGAATTCATCTCACAGAGTTACATTTTCTTTTCATGGAGCAGTTTGCTAACATGTTTTTGTGGAATCTACAGAAGGGATATTTGAGTGCATTGAGTCCTATGATGATAAAGGAAATATCCTCAGATAAAAACTAGAAAGAAGCTTTGTGAGAAACTGCTTTGTGATGTGTGAATTCAACTCACAGGGCTACACTGTTCTTTTTCAGTGAGCAGTTTGTAACACTGTTTTAATCTGCAATGGGATATTTGGAGTGCATTGAAGTATGGTGACAAAGGATATCCTCATATAAAAACTAGAAAGAAGCTTTCTGAGAAACTGCTTTGTGATGTGAATTCATCTCACAGATTTACATGATTCTTTCATTGAGCAGTTTGTAACACTGTTTTTGGGGAATCTAGAAGGATATTTTGGATCACATTGAAGCTATGGTGACAAAGGAAATATCCTCAGATAAAAACTAGAAAGAAACTTTCTGAGAAAGTTCTTTGTGATGTGAATTCATCTCACAGAGTTACACTTTTCTATTCATGGAACAGTTTGTTAACTCTGTTTTTGGAGTCTGCCAAGGGATATTTGGGAGCACATTGAGGCCTATTATGAAAAAGGAAATATTCTGAGATAAAAACTAGAAAGAAGATTTCTGAGAAAATGCTTTGTGGTTTATGAATTCATCTCACAGTGTTACACGATTCTTTTCATGGAGCACTTTGGTAGCACTCTTTATGCAGAATCTGAGAAGGGATGTTTTGGATTGCATTGAAGCCTATGGTGACAAATGAAATATCCTCAGATAAAAACTAGAAAGAAACACTCTGAGAAGCTCCATTGTGATTAGTGAATTCCTATCATAGAGCTAAGTCATGCTTTTCTTTGAGCCTTTTTATAACACTGTTTTTCTGGAGTCTGCAATAGGATATTTGGGAGTGTAAGTAAGAATATTGTGACAAAGTAAATATCCTCATAGGAAAACCAAAAAGAAGCTTTATGAGAAACCACTTTGTGATGTTTGAATTCATCTCACAGTGTTACACTGTTTTGTTCATTGTTCAGTTTTATAACACGGTTTTCTTGGAGTCTGCAATGGGATACTTCAGAGTGCATTGAAGTTTATGGTGACAAAGGAAATATCCTGAGAGAAAAACTAGAAAGAAGCTTTCTGTGGAACTGCTTTGTGATTTCTGAAATCATCTCACAGAATTACATCTTTGCTTTCATGAAGCAGTTTGGTAGCCCTGTTTTTGGGGAATGTGAGAAGGGGTATTTTGGATCATATGGTGTTAAAGTAAATATCCTCAGATTAAAATTAGAAAGAAACTTTCAGAGAAACTTCTTTGTGATGTGTGTGTTCACCTCACAGAGTTACACTGTTTTTTTCATTGAGCAGTTTGCTAACACTGTTTTCTCAGAATCTGCGATGGGATATTTCAGAGCGCATTGAAGCTTGTGGTGAGAAAGGAAATTCATTCATATAAAAACTAGAAAGAAGCTTTCTGAGAAACTGCTTTTGATGTTTTAATTCATCTCACAGACTTACACAATTCTTTTCATGATGCAGTTTTTTAGCACAGTTTTTGGTCAATCTGAGAGGGCATATTTTGATGTCACTGAAGCCTATGTGACAAAGTAAATATCCTCAGACAAAAACTAGAAAGAAATTCTCTGAGAAACTGCTGTGATTTGTGAGTTCACCTCAAGGTGATACACCTTTCTTTTCATGGAGCAGTCTGCTCACACGGTTTTCCTGGAATTTGGAAAAGGACATTTGGGAATGCATTGAGGCCTATAGCGAAGAAGGAAGTATCCTCAGGTAAAAATTAGAAGGAACCTTTCTGAGAAGCTGCTTCATGATGTGTGATTTCATCTCACAGAGTTACACTGCTCTTTTCATTGAGCAGTTGAATAACACTTTTTTCGTGGAATCTGCAATAGGGTATTTGAGAGTGCATGGAAGCCTATGGTGACAAAGGATATATCCTCAGATAAAACAAAAAGAAGCTTTCTGAGAAACTACTTTTTGATATGTCAATTCATCTCACAGAGTTACACCTTACTTTTCACAGAGCAGTGTGCTATTATTTTGGAATCTGCCAAGCGATATTTGGGAGTGCTCTAAGCCCTATGGTGATAAAGGAAAATCCTCTGATAAAAAATAGAAAGAAGCTTTCTTAGAAACCACTTTGTGATGTATTAATTCATCTCACAGAATTACATGATTGTTTCCATGGAACAGTGTGGTAGCACTGTTTTTGGTGAATCTGAGAACGCATGAGGAATAAGGCATATGGATCATACGATGCGGAAATATCACCTCAGACAGGAACTAAAAAGAAGTTTTCTGAGAAGGGTCCTTGTGAAGTGTGAATTCATCTCAGAGTTACACTGTTCTTTTCAATGAGCAGTTTGCTAACATAGTTTCCCTGGAATCTGCAATGGGATATTTGGGAGCGCATTGAAGCTTATGGTGACAGGAAAATCATCATACAAAAACTAGAAAGAAGCTTTATTGGAAACAGCTTTGTGATATGATAATACATCTCAGAGAGTTACACAATACTTTTCATGGAGCAGTTTGGCAGCATTGTTTTTGGGAAATCTGAGAATGGATATTTTGGATCACTTTGAAGCTTCTGGTGACAAAGTGAATATCCTCAGTTAAAAATGAGAAAGAAGCTTTCTTAGAAAGGTCTTTGTGATGTCTTAGTTCATCTCACAGGGTTACATCATTCTTTTCATGGAGCAGTGTGCCAAAACTGTTTTCATGGAATATGTAATGGGACATTTGGGAGTGCATTGAGGCCTATAGTGACAAAGGAAATGTCCTCAGATAAAAACTAGAAAGAAGCTTTCTGAGAAACTGGTTTGTGATGTAGATTCATCTTACAGAATTACAGCATTCCTTTCAATGAGCAGTTTGATAACACCATTTTCATGGTATCTGCTCTAGGATATTTGAGAGAGCATTGAAGTCTGTCGTGACAAAGTACATATTCTCAGATGATAACCAAAGGGATACTTGCTGAGAAACTGCTTTGTGATTTGTGAATTCATGTCACAGAGTTACATGATTCTTTTCATGGAGCATTTTAGTAGCACTGTTTTTGGGGAATCTGAGAATATTTTGGATCGCCATGAAGCCTATGGTGACAAAGGAAATATAATCAGATATTAACTAGAAAGAAACTTCCTGAGAAACTGCTTTGTGAGGTGTGAATTCATCTCACAGAGTTACACTGTTCTTTTTATTGAGCAGTTTGCTAACCCTGTTTTCTTGGAATCTGTAATGGGATACTTCAGAGTTCTTTGAGACATACGGTGACAAAGGAAATATCCTCATATAAAAACTTGAAAGAAGCTTTCTGAGAAACGACTTTCCAATGTATTAATTCATCTCACAAAGTTTCACGATTCTCTTCATGAAACAGTTTCTCAGCAGTGTTTTGGGGAATCTGAGAAGGGATATTTTGGATCACATTGAAGCCAATGTTGAAAATAAAATATTCTCAGATAAAAACTAGAAAGAAGCTTTCTAGGCAAGTTCTTTGTGATGTGTGAATTTATCTCTTGGAGTAACACCTTTCTCTTCCTGGATCAATGTGCTAACACTTCTTTCATGGAATCTGCAATGAGATATTCTGGAGCCCTTTCATGCGTATAGTGAAAAATGAACTTTCCACAGATAAAAAGTAAAAGAATCGTTCTGAAAAACAGCTTTGTGATGTGTGAATTCATCTTACAGAGTATAACTGTTATCTTCATTGAGCAGCTTGATAACATAGTTATTGTGCAATATGCAATAGGATACTTGGGAGTGCATTGAAGCCTGTGATGAGAAAGGAAATATCCACAGATAAAAGTCCAAAAAGAAGTTTCTGTGAACCTGCTTTGTGATTTGTGAACTCATCTCACAGAGTTACACAGTTCCTTTCATTGGGAAGTTTGCTAACACTTTTTTGGATTAATCTGCTATGGGATATTGGGGTGCGCATCGATTAATATGGTGAAAAAAGAAATGTACTCAGATAAAAACTAGAAAGAAGTTTTCTGAGAAACAACTTTGTGATATGTGAATTCATCTCACAGTTACAACATTCTTTTAATGTAACAGTTTGGTAGCACTGTTTTTTGGGAAATCTGAGAAGGGATATTGTGGGTTACAATGAAGTCTATGGTGACAAAGGAAATATCCTCAATTAAAAACTAGAAAGAAGATTTCTGGAAAACTACATCATGTTGTGTGAATTTATCTCAGAGAGTTACATTGTTGTTTTCATTGAGCAGTTTGATAACACCGTATTCGTGGAATCTGCAATAGGATATTTGGGAGAACACTGAAGTGTATGGTGAAAAAGGAAATCTCCTACGAGAAAAACAAAAAAGAAGCTTTCTGAGAAACGGCTTTGTGATGTGTGAATTCAAGTCACAGATTTACACTTTTCTTTTTATGGAGCAGTGTGCTAACACTATTTTCCTGGAGTTCTCCAAAGGGATATTCATGAGCACATTGAGGCAAATGGTGAAAAAGGAACTATCCTCAGATAAAAACTAGAAAGAAGTTTTCTGAGAAAGTTCTTTGTGATGTGTGAATTCATTTCACAGACTTACACCTTTCTTTTCTTGTAGCAGTTTCCTAGGACTGTTTTTTTGGAATCAGCAAAGGGATATCTGTGAGAGCTTTGAAACCTATGGTGAAAAAGGAAATATCCTAACATAAAAACTAGAAAGAAGCTTTCTCAGAAACTGCATTCTGATGTGCAAATTCATCTCACAGAGCTACACTGTTCTTTTCATTGAGCAGTTTGCTAACACAGTTGTCTTTCAATTTGCAATGGAATATTTAGGAGTGCATTGAAGCTTACGGTGATAAAGGAAATATCCTCACATATAAAATAGAAAGAAGCTCTCTGAGAAACTGCTTTGTGATGGTTTAATTCATGTCACAGATTTACACAAAACTTTCCATGGATCAGTTAGCTAAAACTGCTTTCCTGGATTTGCAAAGTGATATTTGGGAGTGCCTTGAGGCCTATGGGAAAAAAGAAACATCCTCAGATAAATACTAGAAATAAGCATTATGAGAAACTGCTTTGTGATGCATGAATTCATCTCACAGAGTTACACTTTTACTTTAATTGAGCAGTTTAAAAGCACTCTTTTTGGGGAATCTGGAAAGGGATATTCGGGAGCTCAGAGAGGCTGATGGTGACAAAGGAAATATCCTCAAATAAAAACTGCAGGAAAGGTTTTGAGAAACTGTTTTGTGATATGTGCATTCAATTCATACAGATAAACTATTTTTTTGATTGATCGGTTTGGCATCACTGTTTTTGTGGTGTCTGAGAAGGGATATTTGGGAATGACTTGAGGCTGATGGTAGAAAAGTAAATATTTTGCACAGATGAAAGGTAGAAAGGACCTTCTGAGAAATTTCTTTGTGATGGGTGAATTCATCTCCCAGAGGTAAAGCATTCTTTTCTTTGAGCAGTTTGTTAGCCTTGTTTTTGTAAAATCTACAAAGGAATAGTCGAAGCACAGAGATGCCTATGGTGGAAAAGGATATATCCTCAGATTAAAACTAAAAGAAGCTTTCTGAGAGACGGTTTTGTGATGGGTGAATTCATCTCACAGGGTTAAATCTTTCTTTTCATTGAGCAGTTTGGTAACACTGTTTTTGTTGAATCTGTAATGGGATATCTGGGAGCACATACAGTCCTTAGGTGAAAGAAGAAAATTCTCCAGGTTAAAACTGAAGAGAAACTTTCAGAGAAGTCCTTTGTGATTCGTGTATTCATCTCATACAGCTAAACATTTCTCTAGAGAGAGCACTTTGACATCACAGTTTTTGTGGTGTCTGAGAAGGGATATTTGGGAGCACATTGAAGCATATGGTTCAAAAATAAATATCCATATATAAAAACTAGAAAGGAGCTTTCTGAGAGACTCCTTTGTAATGTGTGAAGTCATCTCACTGAGTTACACTGTTCTTTTCATTGAGCAGTTTGCTAAAACTGTTTTCTTGGAATCCGTAATGGGATATTTCAGAGCACATTCACACTTATGGTGACAAATTAAATATTATCATATAAAAACCAGAAAGAACTTTTCCTAGAAACCACTTTGTGATGTGTTAACTCATCCCACAGAGCAGAGTTACACAACTCTTTTCATGGAACAGTTTACCAGCAATGTTTCTGGGCAATCTGAGAAGGGATATTTTGGATCACATTGAAACCTATGGTGACAAAGGGAATATCCTCATATAAAAACTCTGTTAGTTCACCCCACAGAGTTACGCCTTCCTTTTCTGGAGCAATTTGCCATCACTGTTTTTGTGGAATCTGCAAAGGGATATTTGGGAGGGCATTGAGGACTATAGTGAAAAAGGAAATATCCTCAGATAAAAACTACAAAGAAGCTCTGAGAAACTTCTTTGTGATGTGTGAATTTATCTCACAGAGTTACACAATTCTTTTCATGGAGGAGTTTTGTAGTACTGTTTTTGGGGAATCTAGGAAGGGATATTATGGATTGCATTGAAGTCTTTGGAGACAAAGGAATTATCCTCAGATGAAAGCTACAAAGAAGGGTTCTGAGAAACTTGTTTGTGATGCCTGAATTCACCTCACAAGGTTACACCTTTCTTTTCATGCGGCAGTTTGCTAACACTGCTTTTGTGGAATATGCAAAGGGATATTTGTGAGTGTATTGAGGCCTATGGTGAAAAAGGAAACATCCTCAGATAAAAACGAGAAAGAAGTTATCTGAGAAATTGGTTTATGATATGTTAATACATTTCACAGAGTTACACGATTCCTTTCATGGATCAAGTTGGTAGCACTGATATTCGGAAATCTGAGAAGGAATATTTTGGATCACATAGAAGCCTATGGTGACAAAGGAAATATCCTCAGATAAAAACTAGAAAGAAGCTTTCTGAGAAATTTCTTTGTGATGCTTGAATTCATCTCATGGAGTTACACCTTTCATTTTGTGGAGTATCTTGATAACATTGTTTTCATGGAATCTGCAAAGTGATATTTGGGATTGTATTGAGGCCTATAGGAAAAAGGGAAATATCCTCAGATAAAAACCAGAAAGAAGCTTTCTGAGAAACTGCTTTATGATGTGTGAATTCATCTCTCAGAGCTACACTGTTCTTATCATGGAGCAGTTTGCTACCACTGTTTTCTTGGAATCTGCAATGGGATATTTTGGAGCACATTGAAGTTTATTTTGACGAAGGGAATATCTTCAGACAAAAACTAGAAAGAATGTTTCTGAGAAACATCTTTGTGATGTGTGAGTTCATCTCACAAAGTTACACCTCTGTTTTCATGAAGAAGTTTGGTAGCACTGTTTTTGGGGAATCTGAGCAGGGATATTTCAAATCACCTTGAAGCCTATGGTGACAAAGGAAATATCCTCAGATAATTACTAGAAAGAAGCTTTCTGAGAAACTTGTTTCTGATGTGTGAATTTACTTCACAGAGCTACAACTTTCTGTTCATGGAGCAGTTTCCAGAAATGTTTTTGGAGAATTTCAGAAGGGATATTTTGAATTGCATTGAAGCATGTGGTGACAAAGGAAATATCCTCAAATGATAACTAAAGAGAAGCTTTCTGAGAAACTGCTTTGTGATGTGTGAATACAACTAACAGAGTTACACCGTTCTTTTCATAAAGCAGTTTGTTAACATTGTTTTCATGGAAAATGCAAGAGGATGTATGGGAGCGCATTGAAGCCTATGGTGAAAAAGGAAACATCCTCAGATAAAAAGCAAAAGGAAGCTTTCTGCGAAACTTCTTTGTGATGTTTGAATTCATCTCACAGACTTACACTGTTCTTCTCATTTAGCAGTGTGATAACACTGTTCTTAGAATCTGCAATGGGATATTTTGGAGTACACAGGAGCTTATTGTGTCAATGGAAATATCCTCATATAAAAAGTAGAAAAAGGCTTTCTGAGAAACTGCTTTGTGAAGAGTTAACTTATCTCAAAGAGTTATGTAATTCTTTTCCTTTAGAAGTTTGGTTGCACTGTTTTTGGGGAAACTGAGAAGGGATATTTGGGATCACATTGAAACCTATGGTGACAAAGTAAATATCCTCAGTTAAATACTAGAAAGAAGCTTTCTGAGAAAATTCTTTGTGATGTGTGAATTCACCTAATAGACTTAAACCATTCTTTACACTGAGCAGTTTGATAACCCTGTTTTCATGGAATCTGCAACAGGATATTTGGGAGCACATTGAATCCTTTGGTGTCAAAGGAAATATCCTTAGATAATAAACCAAAAAGAAGCTTTCTGAGAGATTGCTTTGGGACATGTGAATTGATATCACAGAGTTACACTCTTCTTTTCATTGAGCAGTTAACTAACACTGCTTTCTTGGACTCTGCAATAGGATATTTAGGAGCACATTTAAACCTACGGTGACAAAGAAATATCTTTAGATAAAATGAAAAATATGCTTTTCAAGAAACTGCTTTGTGATGTCTGAATTCACCTCACACAGTTACACTGTTCTTTTCAATGAGCAGTTTGACAACCGTCCATGATGCCATTTCAAAACTGCATAATAGAAAAACATTTTTATCTATGTGAGTTGAATAGACTTATCTATCACAAAGCAGTTTCACAAAAAGCTTCTATCCAGTTTTTGTCTGAGGATATTTCCTTTTTCACCATAGCTGTCCATTTGCTCCTGAGGAACTATTTAACTCTTTGAGATGATACACATATCGCAAAGCGGTTGCTCTGAAAGCTTCTCTCCAGTTTTTATTGGCAGACATTTCCTTTCTCACCACAAACCTCTGGATGCCACTTAATAACCCTTCACAGATTCCTCAAAGACAGAGTTATACCTCTTTTCTCATAAGACGGTATTTGAACACTGATCCTGTAAAACTGAGCATGTGATGCTTTGCAGCTCATTGAAGACTGTGGTGAAAAGGGCAATATTCTGAAACAAAACCCACAAAGAAGCGTTCCAACAAAGTGCTCTCTGGCGTGTGCATTCATTTCAGACCGTTAAGGCTTACACTACGTTGACCAGTTTGAAAATCGTGTCTTTGAGGAATCTGTGAAGGGATATTAAGTGGCACCCAGAGGCTTGTGGTGAGAAAGGAAACATCTTCCGATGAAAACTGGAGATAAGTTTTCAGAGCAACTGCTTTCAGCTGTGTGTATTCATCTCATACAGCTAAACATTTCTCTAGAGGGAGCAATTTGTCATCACTGTTTTTGTGGTGTCTGAGAAGGGATATTTGGGAGCACATTGAAGCATATGGTTCAAAAATAAATATCCATATATAAAAACTAGAAAGAAGCTTTCTGAGAAACTCCTTTGTAATGTGTGAATTCATCTCACTGAGTTACTGTTCTTTTCATTGAGCACTTTGCTAAAACTGTTTTCTTGGAATCCATAATGGGATATTTCAGAGCACATTCACACTTATGGTGACAAATTAAATATTATCATATAAAAACCAGAAAGAAGTTTTCTTAGAAACCATTTTGTGCTGTGCTAACTCATCCCACAGAGCAGAGTTACACAAGTCTTTTCATGGAACAGTTTACCAGCAATATTTCTGGGCAATCTGAGGAGGGATATTTTGGATCGCATTGAAACCTATGGTGACAAAGGGAATATCTTAATATAAAAACTCTGTTAGTTCACCTCACAGAGTTACACCTTCCTTTTCTGCAGCAATTTGCCATCACTATTTTTGTGGAATCTGCAAAGGGATATTTGGGACGGCATTGAGGACTATAGTGAAAAAGGATATATCCTCAGATAAAAACTAGAAAGAAGCTCTGAGAAACTTATTTGTGATGTGTGAATTCATCTCACAGAGTTACACAACACTTTTCATGGAGCAGTTTGGTAGTACTGTTTTTGGGGAATCTAGGAAGGGATATTATGGATTGCATTGAAGTCTTTAGTGACAAAGGAATTATCCTCAGATGAAAGCTACAAAGAACCGTTCTGAGAAACTTGTTTGTGATGCCTGAATTCACCTCACAATGTTACACCTTTCTTTTCATGTGGCAGTTTGCTAACACTGCTTTTGTGGAATATGCAAAGGGATATTTGTGAGTGTATTGAGGCCTATGGTGAAAAAGGAAACATCCTCAGATAAAAACGAGAAAGAAGTTATCTGAGAAATTGGTTTATGATGTGTTAATTCATTTCACAGAGTTACACGATTCCTTTCATGGATCAAGTTGGTAGCACTGATATTCGGAAATCTGAGAAGGAATATTTTGGATCACATAGAAGCCTGCGGTGACAAAGGAAATATCCTCAGATAAAAACTAGAAAGAAGCTTTCTGAGAAATTTCTTTGTGATGCTTGAATTCATCTCACGGAGTTACACCTTTCATTTCATGGAGTATCTTGATAACATTGTTTTCATGGAATCTGCAAAGTGATATTTGGGATTGTATTGAGGCCTATAGCGAAAAGGGAAATATCCTCAGATAAAAACTAGAAAGAAGCTTTCTGAGAAACTGCTTTATGATGTGTGAATTCATCTCTCAGAGTTACACTGCTCTTATCATGAAGCAGTTTGCTACCACTGTTTTCTTGGAATCTGCAATGGGATATTTTGGAGCACACTGAAGTTTATTTTGACAAAGGGAATATCTTCAGACAAAAACTAGAAAGAATGTTTCTGAGAAACATCTTTGTGATATGTGAGTTCATCTCACAGAGTTACACCACGGTTTTCATGAAGAAGTGTGGTAGCCTGTTTTTGGGGAATCTGAGCAGGGATATTTCAAATCACCTTGAAGCCTATGGTGACAAAGAAAATATCCTCAGATAATAACTAGAAAGAAGCTTTCTGAGAAACTTGTTTCTGATGTATGAATTTACCTCACAGAGCTACAACTTTCTTTTCATGGAGCAGTTTCCAGAAATGTTTTTGGAGAATTTGAGAAGGGATATTTTGAATTGCATTGAAGTGTGTGGTGGCAAAGGAAATATCCTCAAATAATAACTAGAGAGAAGCTTTCTGAGAAACTGCTTTGTGATGTGTGAATACAACTAACAGAGTTACACTGTTCTTTTCATAAAGCAGTTTGATAACATTGTTTCATGGAATCTGCAAAGTGATATTTGGGATTGTATTGAGGCCTATAGCGAAAAGGAAATATCCTCAGATAAAAACTAGAAAGAAGCTTTCTGAGAAACTGCTTTATGATGTGAATTCATCTCTCAGAGTTACACTGCTCTTATCATGAAGCAGTTTGCTACCACTGTTTTCTTGGAATCTGCAATGGGATATTTTGGAGCACACTGAAGTTTATTTTGACAAAGGAATATCTTCAGACAAAACTAGAAAGAATGTTTCTGAGAAACATCTTTGTGATATGTGAGTTCATCTCACAGAGTTACACCACGGTTTTCATGAAGAAGTGTGGTAATCTGTCTTTGAGGATCTCTGAAGGATATTGCAGAGGCTTGTGGTGAGAAATATCCTCAGATAAAAACTAGAAAGCTTTTGAGAAACTGCTTTGATGTGTCATCTCATAGAGTTACAAATTCTTTATTGCAGTTTGAAATCACAGTTTCTTGGAACCTGAGAAGGACATTAGAAATGCTTAAGAATGAAGAAATATCTGGATAAAAGAAGGAAACTGTGAAAGAGGGAGCAAGATGGCGAATAGGAACAGCTGCAGTCTCCAACTCCCAGCGAAGGACACAGAAGACCGGTGATTTCTGCATTTTGAACTGAGGTACTGGGGTCATCTCACTAGTGAGTGCCGGACAATCGGTGCTGGTCAGCTGTTGCAGCCCGACCAGCGAGAGCTGAAACAGGGCAAGGCATCGCCTCACCTGGGAAGTGCAAGGGGAAGGAATCCTTTTCCTAACCAGGGAACTGAGACACACAACACCTGGAAAATTGGGTAACTCCCACCCCAATACTGCACTATGGGATAACAGGCACACCAGGAGAATATACCCCATGCCTGGCGGGAGGGTCCCATGGAGCCTCCCTCCTTGCTAACACAGCAGTCTGCGGCGATCTAACTGCAGGGCAGCAGCGAGGCTGGGGAGGCGCCCGCCATTGCTGAGGCTTAAGTAGGTAAACAAAGCCGCTGCGAAGCTCCAACTGGGGGAGCTCACAGCAGCTCAAGGAAACCTGCCTGTCTCTGTAGACTCCGCCTCTGGGGACAGGGCTCAGCTAAAAATAACAGGGAAGCAGCAGAGACCTGTGCAGACGTGAAAGACTCTGTCTGACAATTTTGAAGAGAGCAGTGGATCTCCCAACACGGAGGTTGAGATCTGAGAAGGGACAGACGGCCTGCTCAAGCGGGTCCCTGACCCCTGAGTAGCCTAACTGGGAGACATCCCCACTAGGGGTCTGACACCCCACACCTCACAGGGTGGAGTACACCCCTGAGAGGAAGCTTCAAAGTAAGAATCAGACAGGTACACTCGCTGTTCAGCAATATTCTATCTTCTGCAACCTCTGCTGCTGATACCCAGGCAAACAGGGTCTGGAGTGGACCTCAAGCAATCTCCAACAGACCTATAGCTGAGGGTTCTGACTGTCAGAAGGAAAACTATCAAACAGGAAGGACACCTATACCAAAACCCCATCAGTGCATCACCATCATCAAAGACCAGAGACAGATAAAACCACAAAGATGGGGAAAAAGCAGGGCAGAAAAGCTGGGAATTCAAAAATAAGAGGCATCTCCCCTGCAAAGGGCGCAGCCCATCGCCAGCAACGGATCAAAGCTGGTCAGAGAATGACTTTGATGAGAAGAGAAGAAGGCTTCAGTCCATCAAACTTCTCAGAGCTAAAGGAGGAATTACGTACCCAGTGCAAAGAAACTAAAAATCTTGAAAAAGAGTGGAAGAATTGACAGCTAGACTAATTAATGCAGAGAAGGTCATAAACGACATGACAGAGATGAAAACCATGACACGAAATACGTGACAAATGCACAAGCTTCAGTAACCGACTCGATCAACTGGAAGAAAAGTATCAGCGATTGAGGATCAAATGAATGAAATGAAGCGAGAAGAGAAACCAAAAGAAAAAAGAAGAAAAAGAAATGAACAAAGCCTGCAAGAAGTATGGGATTATGTAAAAGACCAAATCTACGTCTGATTGGGGTGCCTGAAAGTGAGGGGAGAATGGAAACAAGTTGGAAAACACTCTTCAGGATATCATCCAGGAGAACTTCCCAACCTAGTAGGGCAGGCCAACATTCAAATTCAGGAAATACAGAGAAGCATACAAAGATACTCCTCCAGAAGGGCAACTCCAAGACACATAATTGCCAGATTCACCAAAGTTGAAATGAAGGAAAAAATCTTAAGGGCAGCCAGAGAAAGGTCGGGTTACCCACAAAGGGAAGCCCATCAGACTAACAGCAGATCTCTCGGCAGAAACTCTACAAGCCAGAAGAGAGTGGGGCCAATATTCAACGTTCTTAAAGAAAAGAATTTTAAACCCAGAATTTCATATCCAGCCAAACTAAGTTTCATCAGTGAAGGAGAAATAAAATCCTTTACAGATAAGCAAATGCTTAGAGATTTTGTCACCACCAGGCCTGCCTTACAAGAGACCCTGAAGGAAGCCCTAAACATGGAAAGGAACAACCGGTACCAGCCATTGCAAAACAAGCCAAAATGTAAATCAACTAATGAGCAAAATAACCAGTTAATATCATAATGGCAGGATCAAGTTCACACATAACAATATTAACCTTAAATGTTAATGGACTAAATGCTCCAATTAAAAGACACAGACTGGCAAACTGGATCAAGCGTCAAGACCCATCAGTCTGCTGTATTCAGGAGACCCATCTCACATGCAGAGACATACATAGGCTCAAAATAAAGGGATGGAGGAAGATCTACCAAGCAAATGGAGAACAAAAAAAGCAGGGGTTGCAATCCTAGTCTCTGATAAAATAGACTTTAAACCATCAAAGATCAAAAGAGACAAAGAAGGCCATTACATAATGGTAAAGGGATCAATTCAACAGGAAGAGCTAACTATCCTAAATATATATGCACCCAATACAGGAGCACCCAGATTCATAAAGCAAGTCCTTGGAGACTTACAAAGAGACTTAGACTCCCATACAATAATAATGGAGACTTCAACACTCCACTGTCAACATTAGACAGATCAACGAGACAGAAAGTTAACAAGGATATCCAGGAATTGAACTCATCTCTGCACCAAAGACCTGATAGACATCTATAGAACTCTCCACCCCAAATCAACAGAATATACATTCTTCTCAGCACCACATCGCACTTATTCCAAAATTGACCACATAATTGGAAGTAAAGCACTCCTCAGCAAATGTAAAGAACAGAAATTATAACAAACTGTCTCTCAGACCACAGTGCAATCAAACTAGAACTCAGGAATAAGAAACTCAATCAAAACCGCTCAACTACATGGAAACTGAACAACCTGCTCCTGAATGACTACTGGGTACATAACGAAATGAAAGCAGAAATAAAGATGTTCTTTGAAACCAATGAGAACAAAGATACAACATACCAGAATCTCTGGGACACATTTAAAGCAGTGTGTGGGAAATTTATAGCACTAAATGCCCACGAGAAAGCAGGAAAGATCTAAAATTGACACTCTAACATCACAATTAAAAGAACTAGAGAGGGAAGAGCAACACACTCAAAAGCTAGCAGAAGGCAAGAAATAACTAAGATCAGAGCAGAACTGAAGGAGATAGAAACACAAAAACCCTCAAAAATCAATGAATCCAGGAGTTGGTTTTTGAAAAGATCAACAAAATTGACAGACCGCTAGCAAGACTAATAAAGAAGAAAAGAGAGGAATCAAATAGATGCAATAAAAAATGATAAAGGGATATCACCACCGACCCCACAGAAATACAAACTACCATCAGAGAATACTATAAACACCTCTACAAATCAACTAGAAAATTTAGAAGAAATGGATAATTTCCTGGACACTTACACTCTCCCAAGACTAAACCAGGAAGAAGTTGAATCCTGAATAGACCAATAGCAGGCTCTGAAATTGAGGCAACAATTAATAGCCTGCCCACCAAAAAGTCCAGGACCAGACGGATTCACAGCTGAATTCTACCAGAGGTACAAGGAGGAGCTGGTACCATTCCTTCTGAAACTATTCCAATCAATAGAAAAGAGAATCCTCCTAACTCATTTTATGAGGCCAACATCATCCTGATACCAAAGCCTGGCAGAGACACAACAAAAAAAGAGAATTTTAGACCAATATCCCTGATGAACATCGATGCAAAAATCCTCAATAAAATACTGGCAAACCAGATTCAGCAGCACATCAGAAAGCTTATCCACCCTGATCAAGTGGGCTTCATCCCTGGGATGCAAGGCTGGTTCAACATTAACAAATCAATAAACGTAATCCAGCATATAAATAGAACCAAAGACAAGAACCACATGATTATCTCAATAGATGCAGAAAAGGCTTTTGACAAAATTCAACAGCCCTTCATGCTAAAAACGCTCAATAAATTCGGTATTGATGGAAGGTACCTCAAAATAATAAGAGCTATTTATGACAAACCCACAGCTAATATCATACTGAATGGGCAAAAACTGGAAAAATTCCCTTAGAAAACCGGCACAAGACAGGGATGCCCTCTCTCACCACTCCTATTCAACATAGTGTTGGAAGTTCTGGCTAGGGCAATCAGGCAAGAGAAAGAAATCAAGGGTATTCAGTTAGGAAAAGAAGAAGTCAAATTGTCCCTGTTTGCAGATGACATGATTGTATATTTAGAAAACCCCATGTCTCAGCCCAAAATCTCCTTAAGCTGATAAGCAACTTCAGCAAAGTCTCAGGATACAAAATTAATGTGCAAAATCACAAGCATTCTTATACACCAGTAACAGACAAGCAGAGAGCCAAATCAGGAATGAACTTCCATTCACAATTGCTTCAAAGAGAATAAAATACCTAGGAATCCAACTTACAAGGGATGTAAAGGACCTCTTCAAGGAGAACTACAAACCACTGCTCAGTGAAATCAAAGAGGACACAAACAAATGGAAGAACATACCATGCTCATGGATAGGAAGAATCAATATCGTGAAAATGGCCATACTGCCCAAGGTTATTTAGATTCAATGCCATCCCCATCAAGCTACCAATGAGTTTCTTCACAGAATTGGAAAAAACTGCTTTAAAGTTCATATGGAACCAAAAAGAGCCCGCATTGCCAAGACAATCCTAAGTCAAAAGGACAAAGCTGGGCGTCACGCTACCTGACTTCAAACTATACTACAAGGCTACAGTAACCAAAACAGCATGGTACTGGTACCAAAACAGAGCTATAGACCAATGGAACAGAACAGAGTCCTCAGAAATAATACCACACATCTACAGCCGTCTGATCTTTGATAAACCTGAGAGAAACAAGAAATGGGGAAAGGATTCCTATTTAATAAATGGTGCTGGGAAAATTGGCTAGCCATAAGTAGAAAGCTGAAACTGGATCCTTTCCTTACTCCTTATACGAAGATTAATTCAAGATGGATTAGAGACTTAAATGTTAGACCTAATACCATAAAAACCCTAGAAGAAAATCTAGGTAGTACCATTCAGGACATAGGCATGGGCAAGGACTTCATGTCTAAAACACCAAAAGCAACGGCAGCAAAAGCCAAAATTGACAAATGGGATCTCATTAAACTAAAGAGCTTCTGCACAGCAAAAGAAACTACCATCAGAGTGAACAGGCAACCTACAGAATGGGAGAAAATTTTGCAATCTACTCGTCTGACAAAGGGCTAATATCCAGAATCTACAAAGAACTCAAACAAATATACAAGAAAAACAAACAACCCCATCAAAAAGTGGGGAAAGGATATGAACAGACATTTCTCAAAAGAAGACATTCATACAGCCAACAGACACATGAAAAATGCTCATCATCACTCACCATCAGAGAAATGCAAATCAAAACCACAATGAGATACCATCTCACACCAGTTAGAATGGCCATCATTAAAAATCAGGAAACAACAAGTGTTGGAGAGGATGTGGAGAAATAGGAACACTTTTACACTGTTGGTGGGATTGTAAACTAGTTCAACCATTATGGAAAACAGTATGGCGATTCCTCAAGGATCTAGAACTAGATGTACCATATGACCCAGCCATCCACTACTGGGTATATACCCAAAGGATTATAAATTATTCTACTACAAAGACACATGCACGTATGTTTATTGTGGCACTATTCACAATAGCAAAGACTTGGAATCAACCCAAATGTCCATCTGTGACAGACTGGATTAAGAAAATGTGGCACATATACACCATGGAATACTATGCAGCCATAAAAAGGATGAGTTTGCGTCCTTTGTAGGGACATGGATGCAGCTGGAAACCATCATTCTTAGCAAACTATCACAAGAAGAAAACCAAACACCGCATGTTCTCACTCATAGGTGGAACTGAACAATGAGATCACTTGGACTCGGGAAGGAACATCACACACTGGGGCTTATCATGGGGAGGGAAGGGGAGGATTGCATTGGGGAGTTATACCTGATATAAATGATGAATTGATGGGTGCTGACGAATTGATGGGTGCAGCACACCAACATGGCACAAGTATACATATGTAACAAACCTGCACGTTATGCACATGTACCCTAGAACTTAAAGTATAATAAAAAAAACTAAAATAAAATAAACTTTTATATTAAAAAAACAGCTTTTTGATATTTATGTCTATTTATCTCACATAGATAAATCTTTCTTCCTATCACACAGTTTTTAAACTGCATCATGGACGGATTCATGAAGGGACATTCGGGAGCATATTCACGCCTTTGAGGAAATAGGAAATATCTTCTGATAAAAACTGGAGAGAAGCTTTTAAGAAACTGGTTTGTGATATGTGCAATCCACTAAGAGAGTTATACGTCTTTTCACATAAAGCAGTTTTTCAACACTGTTCCTGTAAAACTGAAAAAGTGATATATTGCAGCACCCTGAAAACTATGGCGAAAAGTGAAATATCCTGGAATAAAACCCGGAAAGATGTGTTCCAAAACTGCTCTCTGACATGTGCATTCATGTAAGAGAGTTAAAGCTTACACTACATTGCCCACTTTGGAAAGAGTCTTTGAGGAATCTGTGAAGGATTACTAAGTGGTGCCTGGAGGAACGTGGTGAGAAAGAAAACGTCTTCTGATGAAAACTGGAGAGAAGCTTCAGAGCAACTGCTTTGTGATGCGTGTATTCATCTCATAGAGTTAAATCATTCTTTCGTTTGAGCAGTTGGAAGTCACTGTTTCTGTGGAAACTGAGAAAGGACATTTGGGACCACTATTAAGAATATGTTCAGGGGCCAGGCACGGTAGCTCAAGACTGTAATCCCAGCACTTTTGGGAGGCCGAGATGGGCGGATCACGAGGTCAGGAGATCAAGACCCTCCTGGCTAACACGGTGAAAACCCGTCTCTACTAAAAATGCAAAAAACTAGCCGGGAGAGGTGGCAGGCACCTGTAGTCACAGCTACTCTCGAGGCTGAGGCAGGAGAATGCCATAAACCCAGGAGGCGGAGCTTGCAGTGAGCTGAGATCTGGCCACTGCACTCCAGCCCAGGCAACAGAGCAAGACTCCGTCTCAGAAAAAAAAAAAGAATATGTTCAAAAAGAAATACCCTCAGATGAAAACCAGGAGGAAACTCTCTGTGAAACTTCTCTAGGTCACATGAATTCCACTGGCAGAGTTAAGTTTCTGTTTTCATTGAGCAGTATTCTTACACTGTTTTAGTTTAGTCAGCTAAAGGATACTCGAGAGCACTTTGAGGCTTATGGTGAAAATGAGAATATCTTCAGATAGATACTGGAGAGAAGATTTCTGAGGAGCTACTTTGTGACATGTGCATTCCACTCACAGAGTTATACTTTCCTTCTCATAGAAGATTGGGGAATCTCATTTTTAGAAATAGCTACCAGGGGACATTGGGAAGTATTTGGACGGCAATGGTAAAAAAGGAAATATCCTCAAACAAATAATGGAAAGAAGCTTTTTGAAACTGTTTTGTGATAGATATGTCTATTCCTATCACCTAGATAAAACTTTTTTTCTGTTATGCAGTTTTTTTTTATTTTTTTATTTTTTTTATTATACTTCAAGTTCTAGGGTACATGTGCATAACGTGCAGGTTTGTTACATATGTATACTTGTGCCATGTTGGTGTGCTGCACCCATCAACTCGTCAGCACCCATCAATTCATCATTTATATCAGGTATACCTCCCCAATGCAATCCCTCCGCCCTTCCCCCTCCCCATGATAAGCCCCAGTGTGTGATGTTCCCCTTCCCAAGTCCAAGTGAACTCATTGTTCAGTTCCCACCTATGAGTGAGAACATGCGGTGTTTGGTTTTCTCTTCTTGTGATAGTTTGCTAAGAATGATGGTTTCCAGCTGCATCCATGTCCCTACAAAGGACGCAAACTCATCCTTTTTTATGGCTGCATACCATTCCATGGTGTATATGTGCCACACTTTCTTAATCCAGTCTGTCACAGATGGACATTTGGGATTCAAGTCTTTGCTATTGTGAATAGTGCACAATAAACATGCGTGTGCATGTGTCTTTGTAGTAGAATAATTTATAATCCTCTGGGTATATACCCAGTAGT
The DNA here is from genome assembly GCA_030247045.1 of Colobus guereza. NCBI lineage: Eukaryota > Metazoa > Chordata > Mammalia > Primates > Cercopithecidae > Colobus > Colobus guereza. The sequence goes on along the minus strand of CM058079.1, from coordinate 14,079,840 downwards.
GGGATGGTTGGGTCATATGGTATATCTAGTTCTAGATCCTTGAGGAATCGCCATACTGTTTTCCATAATGGTTGAACTAGTTTACAATCCCACCAAAAGTGGAAAAGTGTTCCTATTTCTCCACATCCTCTCAACACTTGTTGTTTCCTGATTTTTAATTATGGCCATTCTAACTGATGAGATGGTATCTCATTGTGGTTTTGATTTGCATTTCTCTGATGGCGGTGATGATGAGCATTTTTCATGTGTCTGTTGGTTGTATGAATGTCTTCTTTGAGAAATGTCTGTTCATATCCTTTGCCCACTTTTTGATGGGGTTGTTTGTTTTCTTGTATATTTGTTTGAGTTCTTTGTAGATTCTGGATATTAGCCCTTTGTCAGACGAGTAGA
>CM058079.1:14060578-14078950 GCA_030247045.1 Colobus guereza | reverse complement strand
CAGCAGCGAGGCTGGGGAGGGGCCCGCCATTGCTGAGGCTTAAGTAGGTAAACAAAGCGCTGGGAAGCTCCAACTGGGTGGAGCTCACAGCAGCTCAAGGAAACCTGCCTGTCTCTGTAGACTCCGCCTCTGGGGCCAAGGCTCAGCTAAAAAATAACAGGGAAGCAGCAGAGACTGTGTGCAGAGCGACTCTGTCTGACAACTTTGAAGAGAGCAGTGGATCTCCCAACACAGAGGTTGAGATCTGAGAAGGGACAGACTGCCTGCTCAAGTGGGTCCCTGACCCTGAGTAGCCTAACTGGGAGACATCCCCACTAGGGGCAGTCTGACACCCACACCTCACAGGGTGAGTACACCCTGAGAGGAAGCTTCAAAGTAAGAATCAGACAGGTACACTCGCTGTTCAGCAATATTCTATCTTCTGCAACCTCTGCTGCTGATACCCAGGCAAACAGGGTCTGGGTGGACCTCAAGCAATCTCCAACAGACCTATAGCTGAGGGTTCTGACTGTCAGAAGGAAAACTATCAAACAGGAAGGACACCTATACCAAAACCCCATCAGTGCGTCACCATCATCAAAGACCAGAGACAGATAAAACCACAAAGATGGGGAAAAGCAGGGCAGAAAAGCTGGGAATTCAAAAATAAGAGCGCATCTCCCCTGCAAGGGCGCAGCCCATCGCCAGCAACGGATCAAAGCTGGTCAGAGAATGACTTTGATGAGAAGAGAAGAAGGCTTCAGTCCATCAAACTTCTCAGAGCTAAAGGAGAATTACGTACCCAAGCAAAGAAATTAAAATCTTGAAAAAGAGTGGAAGAATTGACAGCTAGACTAATTAATGCAGAGAAGGTCATAAACGACATGACAGAGATGAAAACCATGACACGAAAATACGTGACAAATGCACAAGCTTCAGTAACCGACTCGATCAACTGGAAGAAAGAGTATCAGCGATTGAGGATCAAATGAATGAAATGAAGCGAGAAGAGAAACCAAAAGAAAAAGAAGAATAAGAAATGAACAAAGCCTGCAAAGTATGGGATTATGTAAAAGACCAAATCTACGTCTGATTGGGGTGCCTGAAAGTGAGGGAGAATGGAAACAAGTTGGAAAACACTCTTCAGGATATCATCCAGGAGAACTTCCCAACCTAGTAGGGCAGGCCAACATTCAAATTCAGGAAATACAGAGAAGCATACAAAGATACTCCTCCAGAAGGGCAACTCCAAGACACATAATTGCCAGATTCACCAAAGTTGAAATGAAGGAAAAAATCTTAAGGGCAGCCAGAGAGAAAGGTCAGGTTACCCACAAAGGGAAGCCCATCAGACTAACAGCAGATCTCTCGGCAGAAACTCTACAAGCCAGAAGAGAGTGGGGCCAATATTCAACGTTCTTAAAGAAAGAATTTTAAACCCAGAATTTCATATCCAGCCAAACTAAGTTTCATCAGTGAAGGAGAAATAAAATCCTTTACAGATAAGCAAATGCTTAGAGATTTTGTCACCACCAGGCCTGCCTTACAAGAGACCCTGAAGGAAGCCCTAAACATGGAAAGGAACAACCGGTACCAGCCATTGCAAAAACAAGCCAAAATGTAAATCAACTAATGAGCAAAATAACCAGTTAATATCATAATGGCAGGATCAAGTTCACACATAACAATATTAACCTTAAATGTTAATGGACTAAATGCTCCAATTAAAAGACACAGACTGGCAAACTGGATCAGCGTCAAGACCCATCAGTCTGCTGTATTCAGGAGACCCATCTCACATGCAGAGACATACATAGGCTCAAAATAAAGGGATGGAGGAAGATCTACCAAGCAAATGGAGAACAAAAAAAGCAGGGGTTGCAATCCTAGTCTCTGATAAAATAGACTTTAAACCATCAAAGATCAAAAGAGACAAAGAAGGCCATTACATAATGGTAAAGGGATCAATTCAACAGGAAGAGCTAACTATCCTAAATATATATGCACCCAATACAGGAGCACCCAGATTCATAAAGCAAGTCCTTGGAGACTTACAAAGAGACTTAGACTCCCATACAATAATAATGGGAGACTTCAACACTCCACTGTCAACATTAGACAGATCAACGAGACAGAAAGTTAACAAGGATATCCAGGAATTGAACTCATCTCTGCACCAAGCAGACCTAATAGACATCTATAGAACTCTCCACCCCAAATCAACAGAATATACATTCTTCTCAGCACCACATCGCACTTATTCCAAAATTGACCACATAATTGGAAGTAAAGCACTCCTCAGCAAATGTAAAGAACAGAAATTATAACAAACTGTCTCTCAGACCACAGTGCAATCAAACTAGAACTCAGGACTAAGAAACTCAATCAAAACCGCTCAACTACATGGAAACTGAACAACCTGCTCCTGAATGACTACTGGGTACATAACGAAATGAAAGCAGAAATAAAGATGTTCTTTGAAACCAATGAGAACAAAGATACAACATACCAGAATCTCTGGGACACATTTAAAGCAGTGTGTAGAGGAAATTTATAGCACTAAATTCCCACAAGAGAAAGCAGGAAAGATCTAAAATTGACACTCTAACATCACAATTAAAAGAACTAGAGAGGCAAGAGCAAACACATTCAAAAGCTAGCAGAAGGCAAGAAATAACTAAGATCAGAGCAGAACTGAAGGAGATAGAAACACAAAAACCCTCAAAAATCAATGAATCCAGGAGTTGGTTTTGAAAAGATCAACAAAATTGACAGACCGCTAGCAAGACTAATAAAGAAGAAAAGAGAGAGGAATCAAATAGATGCAATAAAAATGATAAAGGGATATCACCACCGACCCCACAGAAATACAAACTACCATCAGAGAATACTATAAACACCTCCAAATCAACTAGAAAATTTAGAAGAAATGGATAATTTCCTGGACACTTACACTCTCCCAAGACTAAACCAGGAAGAAGTTGAATCCTGAATAGACCAATAGCAGGCTCTGAAATTGAGGCAACAATTAATAGCCTACCCACCAAAAAGTCCAGGACCAGACGGATTCACAGCTGAATTCTACCAGAGGTACAAGGAGGAGCTGGTACCATTCCTTCTGAAACTATTCAATCAATAGAAAAGAGAATCCTCCTAACTCATTTATGAGGCCAACATCATCCTGATACCAAAGCCTGGCAGAGACACAACAAAGAGAATTTTAGACCAATATCCCTGATGAACATCGATGCAAAATCCTCAATAAAATACTGGCAAACCGGATTCAGCAGCACATCAAAAAGCTTATCCACCCTGATCAAGTGGGCTTCATCCCTGGGATGCAAGGCTGGTTCAACATTCGCAAATCAATAACGTAATCCAGCATATAAACAGAACCAAAGACAAGAACCACATGATTATCTCAATAGATGCAGAAAAGGCTTTTGACAAAATTCAACAGCCCTTCATGCTAAAAACGCTCAATAAATTTGGTATTGATGGAACGTACCTCAAAATAATAAGAGCTATTTATGACAAACCCACAGCTAATATCATACTGAATGGGCAAAAACTGGAAAAATTCCTTTGAAAACTGGCACAAGACAGGGATGCCCTCTCTCACCACTCCTATTCAACATAGTGTTGGAAGTTCTGGCTAGGGCAATCAGGCAAGAGAAAGAAATCAAGGGTATTCAGTTAGGAAAGAAGAAGTCAAATTGTCCCTGTTTGCAGATGACATGATTGTATATTTAGAAAACCCCATTGTCTCAGCCCAAAATCTCCTTAAGCTGATAAGCAACTTCAGCAAAGTCTCAGGATACAAAATTAATGTGCAAAAATCACAAGCATTCTTATACACCAGTAACAGACAAGCAGAGAGCCAAATCAGGAATGAACTTCCATTCACAATTGCTTCAAAGAGAATAAAATACCTAGGAATCCAACTTACAAGGGATGTAAGGACCTCTTCAAGGAGAACTACAAACCACTGCTCAGTGAAATCAAAGAGGACACTAACAAATGGAAGAACATACCATGCTCATGGATAGGAAGAATCAATATCGTGAAAATGGCCATACTGCCCAAGGTTATTTATAGATTCAATGCCATCCCATCAAGCTACCAATGAGTTTCTTCACAGAATTGGAAAAAACTGCTTTAAAGTTCATATGGAACCAAAAAGAGCCCGCATTGCCAAGACAATCCTAAGTCAAAAGGACAAAGCTGGGCGTCACGCTACCTGACTTCAAACTATACTACAAGGCTACAGTAACCAAAACAGCATGGTACTGGTACCAAAACAGAGATATAGACCAATGGAACAGAACAGAGTCCTCAGAAATAATACACATCTACAGCCATCTGATCTTTGATAAACCTGAGAGAAACAAGAAATGGGAAAGGATTCCCTATTTAATAAATGGTGCTGGGAAAATTGGCTAGCCATAAGTAGAAAGCTGAAACTGGATCCTTTCCTTACTCCTTATACGAAGATTAATTCAAGATGGATTAGAGACTTAAATGTTAGACCTAATACCATAAAAACCCTAGAAGAAAATCTAGGTAGTACCATTCAGGACATAGGCATGGGCAAGGACTTCATGTCTAAAACACCAAAAGCAACGGCAGCAAAAGCCAAAATTGACAAATGGGATCTCATTAAACTAAAGAGCTTCTGCACAGCAAAAGAAACTACCATCAGAGTGAACAGGCAACCTACAGAATGGGAGAAAATTTTTGCAATCTACTCATCTGACAAAGGGCTAATATCCAGAATCTACAAAGAACTCAAACAAATATACAAGAAAAAACAAACAACCCCATCAAAAAGTGGGAAGGATATGAACAGACATTTCTCAAAGAAGACATTCATACAGCCAACAGACACATGAAAAAATGCTCATCATCACTCGCCATCAGAGAAATGCAAATCAAAACCACAATGAGATACCATCTCACACCAGTTAGAATAGCCATCATTAAAAATCAGGAAACAACAGGTGTTGGAGAGGATGTGGAGAAATAGGAACACTTTTACACTGTTGGTGGGATTGTAAACTAGTTCAACCATTATGGAAAACAGTATGGCGATTCCTCAAGGATCTAGAACTAGATGTACCATATGACCCAGCCATCCCACTACTGGGTATATACCCAAAGGATTATAAATTATTCTACTACAAAGACACATGCACACGTATGTTTATTGCGGCACTATTCACAATAGCAAAGACTTGGAATCAACCCAAATGTCCATCTGTGACAGACTGGATTAAGAAAATGTGGCACATATACACCATGGAATACTATGCAGCCATAAAAAGGATGAGTTTGCGTCCTTTGTAGGGACATGGATGCAGCTGGAAACCATCATTCTTAGCAAACTATCACAAGAAGAAAACCAAACACCGCATGTTCTCACTCATAGGTGGGAACTGAACAATGAGATCACTTGGACTCGGGAAGGGAACATCACACACTGGGGCCTATCATGGGGAGGGAGGAGGGATTGCATTGGGAGTTATACCTGATATAAATGATGAACTGATGGGTGCTGACGAGTTGATGGGTGCAGCACACCAACATGGCACAAGTATACATTAGTAACAAACATGCACGCTATGCACATGTACCCTAGAACTTAAAGTATAATTAAAAAAAAATCCTCAGATGAATACTAGAAAGAAGCTGTCTGAGAAAGTTATTTGTGTAGTGTGAATTCATTGCAAAGAGTTACAAGTTTCTTTTCATGGAACACTTTGATAACACAATTATTGTGGAATCTGCAAAGGATATTTAGAAAACCTAAAAAGAAGCTTTCTGAGAAACCACTTTTTGATGCATGAATTCAACTCACAGGGTTACACTGTTCTTTTCATTGGGCAGATTACTAACACTCTTTTCTTGATGTCTGCATTGGGATATTTGGGAGCGCATTGAAGCCTAACGTGACAAAAGAAATATCCTCATAGAAAAATACATAAAGAAGCTTTCTGAGAAGCTGCTTTGTGATGTGAGAATTCAATTCACAGAGTTACACTCTTCCTTTCAATGAGGAGTTTGTTAAAACTGTTTTCTTGGAATATGCAAAGGGATATTTGGGAGCGCATTGAGACCTATTGTGAAAAGGAACTATCCTCAGACAAAACTAGAAAGAACTTTCTGAGAAACTACTTTGTGATGGGTGAATTCATCTCACAGTGTTACACTGTACTTTTCATTGAGAAGTTTGCTAACACAGCTTTCTTGTAATCTGCAGTGGGATATTTCAGAGCACATTGAAGTTTACGGTGACAAAGGAGATATCCTCAGACAAAAACTAAAATGTTTTCTGAGAAACTGCTTTGCAATTTGTGAATTCTTCTCACAGAGTTACATGGTTCTTTTCATGGAGCAGTTTGGTAGCACAGTTTTAGGGAAATCTGTGAAGGGATATTTTGTATCGGATTGAAGCCGATGGTGACAAAGGAAATATATTCATATAAAAACTGGAAAGATGTTTTCTGAGAAACTGCTTTGTGATGTGTTAATTCATCTCACAGTGTTACACAATTATTTACATGGATCAGTTTGATAGCACTGCTTTTTGGGAATCTGAGAAGGGATATTTTGGATCACATTGATGTCTATGGTGACTAAGGAAATAATCTCATATAAAAACTAGAAAGAGGCTTTCTGAGAAAGTTCACTGTGATGTGTGTATTTATCTCACAGAGTTACACCTTTCTTTTAATGAGGCAGGTTGGTAATACTGTTTTTGTGGAATCTTCAAAGGGCTATTTCGGAGTGCATTGACACCTATCGTGAAAAGGAAATATCCTCAGACAAAACTAGAAAGAAGCTTTCTGAGAAACTGCTTTGTGATATTTGAAGTCAACACCCAGAATTACACTGCTTTTTCATTGAGCAGTTTGCTTACACTGTTTTCTTGGAATCTGCAATGGGATATTTCAGAGCACATTGAAGCTTATGGTGACAAAGGAAATATCCTCAGACATAAATTAGAAAGAACTTTCTGAGAAACTGCTTTGTGATGTCTGAATTCATCACACAGAGTTACACAATTCTTTTCATGGATGAGTTTTTAGCACTGTTTTTGGGGAATCTGAAAGGGGACATTTTGGGTCGCATTGAAGCCTATGGTGTATAAGAAAATATCCTCAGATAAATACTAGAAAGAAGCTGTCTGAGAAAGTTATTTGTGTTGTGTGAATTCATTGCAAAGAGTTACAAGTTTCTTTTCATGGAACACTTTGTTAACACAATTATTGTGGAATCTGCAAAGGGATATTTAGAAAACCTATAAAGAAGCTTTCTGAGAAACCACTTTTTGATGCATGAATTCATCTCACAGGGTTACACTGTTCTTTTCATTGAGCAGATTACTAACACAGTTTTCCTGATGTCTGCATTGGGATATTTGGGAGCGCATTGAAGCCTAACGTGACAAAAGAAATATCCTCATAGAAAAATCCATAAAGAAGCTTTCTGAGAAGCTGCTTTGTGATGTGAGAATTCAATTCACAGAGTTACACTCTTCCTTTCAATGAGGAGTTTGTTAAAACTGTTTTCTTGGAATATGCAATGAGATATTCTGGAGTGCATTGAAACTTGTTGTGAAAAAGGAAATATAATCAGACAAAAACTAGAAAGATATTTTCTGAGAAACTGCTTTGTGATTTGTGAATTCATCTCAGTGAGTTACATGATTCTTTTCATGGATTAGTTTTATAGCACTGTTTTGGGGAATCTGAGAAGGATATTTTGGATATCATTGAAGTCTATGGTGACTAAGGAAATATCCTCAGATAAAAACTGGAAAGACGCTTTCTGAGAAACAGGTTTGTGATGTGTGAATTCATCTCACACAGTTACACCATTCTTTTCATGGAGCAGTTTGGTAGCACAGTTTTAGGAAATCTGTGAAGGGATATTTTAAATAGCATGTAAGTCAATGGTGTCAAAGGAGATATCCTAAGATAAAAAATTGAAAGAAGCTTTCTGAGAAAGTTCTGTGTGATGTGTGAATTCATCTCACAGAGTTACAACTTCTTTTCATGGAGAAGTTTGCTAACACTGGTTTTGTGGAATCTGCAATAGGATATTTGGGAGCACATTGAAGCCTATGGTGACAAAGGAAATATCCTCATAGAAAAATCCATAAAGAAGCTTTCTGTGAAACTGCTTTGTGATGTGTGAATTCATCTCACAGATTTACACCTTTTTTTTCATGGAGCAGCTTGCTAATCCTATTTTCCTGAAATCTGAAAAGGGATATTCACGAGTGCATTGAAGAATATGTTGAAAAAAGAAATATACTCATACAAAAACTAGAAAGAAGATTTCTGTGAAACTGCTTTCTGATGTGTCTATTCATCTCACAGAGTTACACCATTCTCTTCATTAAGAAATTTGCTAACATTTTTCTCATGGAATGTGCAATGGGATATTCCAGAGCATATTGAGGTAGATGGGGAAAAGGAAATATCCTCAGATAAATACTAGAAAGAAGCTTTCTGTGAAACAGCTTTGTGATGTGTGAATTCATCTCACACAGTTACACCATTCTTTTCATGGAGCAGCTTGGCAACACTGTTTTTGGGGAATCTGAAAAGGGATATTTGGATCACTTTGAAGCCTAGGATGACAAAGGAAATGTACTCAGATAAAGACTAGAAAGAAGCTTTCTCAGAAACTTCTTTGTGATGTGTTTATTCATCTCAGAGAATATCACCTTTCTGTTCATGGAGCAGATTGCTAACACAGTTTTCATGGAATCTGCAAAGGGATGTTTGGGAGAACATAGAAGCCTATGGTGAAAAAGGAAATATCCTCAGAGAAAAAGTAGAAGGAATCTTTCGGAGAAATTGCTTTGTGATGTGTGAATTCATCTTACAGATTTACACTGTTCATTTCATTGAGCTGTTTGCTAACACTGTTTTCCTGGAGTCTACAATGGGATAATTTGGAGAGCATTGAAGCTTATGGTGACCAAGGAAATATCCTCATATAAAAACTAGAAAGAAACATTCTGAGAAACTGCTTTGTGATGTGTTAATTTAACTCACAGTGTTACACGATTCTTTTCATGGATCAGTTTGGTAGCACTGTTTTTGGGGAATCTGAGAAGGGATATTTTGGATTGCATTGAAGCCTATGGTGACAAATGAGATATCCTCAGATAAAAACTAGAAATAATCTTGCTGAGAAAGTTCTTTGTGATGTTTGAATTCGTGTCACAGATTTACACCTTTCTATTCATGAAACCATTTGCTAACACTGTTTTCTTTGAATCTGCAAAGGGATATTTGGGAGCGCATTGAGGCCTGTAGTGAAAAAGGAAATATCCTCAGATAAAAACTAGAAAGAAGATTTCTGAGAAATTGCTTTGTGATGAGTGAATTCATCTTACAGAGTTACACCATTCTTTTCATTGAGCAGTTTGATAACATTGTTTTTGTGGAATCTACAATAGGAAATTTGGGAATGCATTGAAGCCTATGGTGACAAAGGAAATATCCTCAGTTAAAAACCAAAAGGAATCTTTCTAAGAAACTGCTTTGTGTTGTGTCAATTCATCTCACAGAGTTACACCTTTCTTTTCCCAGTGCAGTTTGCTAACACTGTTTTCATGGAATCTGCCATGGGATGTTTTGGAGCATTGATGCCTATGATGGAAAAGCAAGTATCCTCAGATAAAAACTCACAGAACTTTCTGAGAAACTGCTTTGTGATGTGTGAATTCATCTCACAGTGTTACACTGTTCTTTTCATTGAGCATCTTGCTAAAACTGTTTTCTTGGAATCTACAATAGGATATTTAAGAGTGCATTGAAGCTTTTGGTGATAAAGGAAATATCCTCACATAAAAACTGGAAAGAATCTGTCTGATAAATCACTTTGTCATGTGTTAATTCGTTTCACAATGTTACACGATTCATTTCATGAATCAGTTTGGGACCACTCTTGTTTGTGAATCTGAGAAGGATATTTGGGATCGCATTGAGGCCTGTGGTGACAACAGAAATATCCTCAGATAAAAACTAGAGAGGATCTTTCTGAGAAAGTTCTTTGTGATGTGTGGATTCATCTCACAGTGTTACAGATTTCTTTTCATGGAGTAGTTTGCTAACACTGTTTTTGTGGAATCTGCAAAGGGATATTTGGGAGTGCATGGAGGATTATGGTGATAAAGGAAATATCCTCAGATAAAAACTAGAAAGAAGATTTCTGAGAAACTGCTTTGTGATGTGTGAATTCATCTCACAGAGTTACACTGTTCTTTTCATTGAGCAGTTTGCTAACACTGTTTTCGTGGAATCTGCAAAGGGATATTTGGGAGAAATTGAGGCCTATGATGACAAAGGAAATATCCTCAGATAAAAACTAGAAGAAGCTTTCTGAGAAACTGCTTTGTGATGTGTAATTCATCTCACAGATTTACATGATTCTTTTCTTGCAGCAGGTTTCTAACACTGTTTTGGGAATCTGCAAAAGTATATTCACCAGCAAATTGAAGCCTATGGTGACAAAGGAAATATCCTCAGACAAAAACTAGAAAGAAGCTTTCTGAGAAACTGCTTTGTGATGTGAATTCATCTCACAGATTTTCACCTTTCTTTTCATGGAGCAGTTTGCTAACACTGTTTTGTGGAATCTGCAAAAGTATATTCACGTGTGAAATGAGGCCTATGGTGAAAAGGAAATATCCTCAGACAAAAACTAGAAAGAAAATTTCTGAGAAACTGCTTTGTGCTTCGTGAATTCATCACACAGAGTTACATGATTCTTTTCATGGACAAGTTTGGTATCACTCTTTTGGGAATCTGAGAAGGATATTTTGGAGCATTGAAGCCTATGGTGACAAAGGAAATATCCAAAGATAAAAATTCGAAATAAGCTTTCTGAGAAACTGCTTTGTGTTGGGTGAATTCATCTCAGAGTTACACCATTCTTTTCCTACAGCTGTTTGCTAACACTGTTTTGTGGAATCTGCAATAGGATATTTAAGAGTGCATTGAAGCCTATGGTGACAAAGGAAATATCCTCAGGTAAAAAATATAAAGAAGCTTTCTGAGAAACCACTTTGTGATTTTGAATTCTTCTCACAGAGTTACACGATTCTTTTCATGGATCAGTTTCATAGCACTCTTTTGGGAATCTGAAAGGGATATTTTGGATCACATTGAAGCCTATGGTGACAAAGGAAATATCCTCAGACAAAAACTAGAAAGAAGCTTTCTGAGAAACTACTTTGTGATGTGTGAATTCATCTCAGAGAGTTACACCTTTCTTTTCATTGAGCAGTTTGCTAACACTGTTGTTGTGGAATCTGCAAGGGATATTTGGGAGCACATTGAAGCCTATGGTGAAAAGGAAATATCCTCAGATAAAAAGTAGAAAAAAGCTTTCTGAGGAACTGGTTTTGATGTGTCAGTTCATCTCACGGTGCTACACTGCTCTTTTCCTTGAGCACTTTGATAACACTGTTTTCTTGAAAACTGCAAAGGGATGATTCAGAGTGCAATGAAGTTTATGGTGACAAAGGGAATGCCCTCAGATAAAAAGTAGGAGGAGCTTTCTGAGAAACAGATTTGTGATGTGTGAATTCATCTAAAAGAGATACACAATTCTTTTCATGGATCTGTTTGGTAGCACTGTTTTGGGGTATCTGAGAAGGGATAATTTAGATGGCATAGAAGCCTATGGTGACAAAGAAATATCCTCTGATAAAAACTAGAAAGAAGGTTTCTGAGAATCTGCTTTGTGATGTGTGAATTCATCTCAAAATGTTACACCTTTCTTTTCATGGAGCACTTTACTAACACTGTTTACATGGAATATCCAACAGGATATTTGGGAGTGCATTGAAGCCTATGGTGAGAAAGGAAATATCCACAAATAAATACTACAAAGAAGCTTTCTGAGAAACTTCTTTGTGATGTGTGAATTCATCTCACAGTGTTACACTGTTCTTTTCATTGAACAGTTTGCTAACACTGTTTTCTTGGAATCTGCAATGGGATATTTCAGAGCACATTGAAGCTATGGTGACAAAGGAAATATCCTCAGACAAAAACTAGAAAGAAGCTTTCTGAGAAACTGCTTTGTGATGTACTAATTCATCTCACAGAGTTACACAATTCTTTTCATGGATCAGTTTGGTAGCACTGTTTTTGGAATCTGAGAAGGGATATTTTGGATCGCATTGAAGCTTATGTTGACAAAGAAATATCCTCAGATAAAAACTAGAAAGAAGTTTCTGAGAAACTTCTTTGTGATGTGAATTCATCTCACAGAGTTACACCTTTCTTTTCATCGAGCAGATTTTTAGTACTGATTTTGGGAACCTGAGAAGGGATATTTGGGATGGCATTGAATCTTATGGTGACAAAGGAAATATCCTCAGATAAAAACTAGAAAGAAGCTTTCTGAGAAACTCTTTGTGATGTGTGAATTCATCTCACAGAGTTACACCTTCTTTTCATTGAGCAGTTTGCTAACACTGTTTTGTGGAATCTGCAAAGGATATTTGGGAGCACATTGAGCCTATGGTGAAAAGGAAATATCCTCAGATAAAAAGTAGAAAGAAGCTTTCTGAGAAACTGCTTTTTGATGTGTCAGTTCATCTCACGGTGTTACACTGTTCTTTTCATTGAGCAGTTTGCTAACACTGTTTTCTTGGAATCTGCAATGGGATATTTCAGAGCACATTGAAGCCTATGGTGACAAAGAAAATATCCTCAGATAAAAACTAGAAAGAAGCTTTCTGAGAAACTGCTTTGTGATGTGTGAATTCATCTAAAAGCATTACATGATTCTTTTCATGGAGCAGTTTGGTAACACTGTTTTGTGGAATCTGAGAAGGGATATTTTGGATGGCATTGAAGCCTATGGTGACAAAGGAAATATCCTCTGATAAAAACTAGAAAGAAGCTTTCTGAGAATCTGCTTTGTGATGTGTGAATTCATCTCAAAATGTTACACCTTTCTTTTCATGGAGCACTTTACTAACACTGTTTTTGGAATCTGAGAAGGATATTTGGGATGGCATTGAAGCCTATGGTGACAAAGAAATATCCTCTGATAAAAACTAGAAAGAAACTTTCTGAGAAACTACTTTGTGATGTTTGAATTCATCTCACAGATTTTCACCTTTCTTTTCATTGAGCAGTTTGTAACACTGTTTTGGGAATCTGAGAAGGATATTTTGGATCACATTGAAGCCTATGGTGAAAAGGAAATATCCTCAGAAAAACTAGAAAGAAGCTTTCTGAGAAAGTTCTTTGTGATGTGTGAATTCATCTCACAGAGTTACACTTTCTTTTCATTGAGCAGTTTGATAACACTGTTTTTGGAATCTGAGAAGGATATTTTGGAGCACATTGAAGCTATGGTGACAAAGAAATATCCTCAGATAAAAACTAGAAAGAAGCTTTCTGAGAAACTTCTCTGTGATGTGTGAATTCATCTCACAGAGTTACACCTTTCTTTTCATGAGCAGTTTGCTAACACTGTTTTGGGAATCTGAGAAGGGATATTTTGGATGGCATTGAAGCCTATGGTGACAAAGGAAATATCCTCAGATAAAAACCAGAAAGAAGCTTTCTGAGAAACTGCTTTGTGATGTGTGAATTCATCTCACAGAGTTACACTTTCTTTTCATGGAGCAGTTTACTAACACTGTTTTGTGGAATCTGCAAAGGGATATTTGGGAGGACATTGAGGCCTATACTGAATAAAGAAATATCCTCAGATAAAAACTAGCAAGAAGCTTTCTGAGAAACTACCTTGTGATGTTTGAATTCATCTCACAGATATCCACGATTCTTTTCATGGATCACTTTGGTAGTACTGTTTTTGGAGAATCTGAGAAGGGATATTTGGGATTGCATAGAAGCCTACAGTGAAAAAGAAAATATCCTCAGATAAAAACTAGATAGAGTCTTTCTGAGAAAGTTCTTTGTGATGTGTGAACTCATCTCACAGAGTTACACCGTTCTTTTCATTGAGCAGTTTGATAACACTGTTTTGTGGAATCTGCAAAGGATATTTGGGAGCACATTGAGCCTATGGTGAAAAGGAAATATCCTCAGATAAAACTGGAAAGAAGCTTTCTGAGAAACTGCTTTGTAATGTGTGAATTCATCTCACAGATCTGCTCTGTGCTTTTAATTGAGCAGTTTGCTAACACTGTTTTCTTGGAATCTGCAATGCGATATCCAGAACGCATTGAAGCTTATGGTGACAAAGGAAAATCCTTATATATAAATTAGAATGCAGCTTTCTGAGAAATTGCTTTGTGATGTGTGAATTTATCTCACAGAGTTACATCGATCTTTTCATTGAGCAGTTTGTTAACACTGTTTTCATGGAATCTGCAAAATGATATTTCAGAGCGCTTTGAAGCTTATGGTGTTAGAGGAAATATCCACAGAAAATAATTAGAAAGAAGCTTTCTGACACACTTCTTTGTGATTTGTGAATTCACCTCATAGCCTCACAGCTTTCACTTCATTGAGTAGTTTGCTAACACGGTTTTTGTGGAATCTGCAAAGGGATATTTGGGAGCACATTGAGCCTATGGTGACAAAGAAAATATCCTCAGATTAAAAACTGGAAAGAAGCTTTCTGAGAAACTGCTTTGTGATGTGTGAATTCATCTCAGAGTTACATCATTCTTTTCATTGAGCAGTTTGATAACACTGTTTCTGTGGAATTGGCAACAAGATATTTGGGAGCACATTGAAGCCTATGGTGACACAGGAAATACTCTCACATAAAAACTAGAAATAAGCTTTCTGAGAAACCTCTTTGTGATGTGTGAATTCATCTCACAGAGCTACACTGTTCTTTTCATTGAGCAGTTTGATAACACTAACGCTGTTTTCATTGAATCTGCAATGGGATATTTTGGAGAGCATTGAAGCTTATGGTGACAAAGGAAATATCCTCAGAAAGAAGCTAGAAAGAAGCTTTTTGAGAAACTGCATTGTGATGTGTGAATCCATCTCACGGAGTTACACAATACTTTTCATGCAGCAGTTTGGTCGCACTGTTTTGGGGAATCTGAGAAGGGATAATTTGGATTGCTTTAAAGTCTATGGTGACAAAGGAAATATCCTCAGTTAAAAACCAGAAAGAAGCTTTCTGAAAATCTTCTTGGTGATGTCTGAATTCATCTCACAGAGTTACACCTTTCTTTTCTAGGAGCAGTTTGCTAACACTGTTTTCATGGAGCAGTTTGCTAACACTGTTTTCGTGGAATCTACAAAGGGATATTTATGAGTGCATTGAGTCTTATGGTGAAAAAGGAATTATCCTCAGCTAAAAACTAGAAAGAAACTTTGTGAGAAACTGCTTTGTGATGTGTGAATTCATCTCACAGGGTTACACTGTTCTTTTTAGTGAGCAGTTTAATTACACTGTTTCCTTGGAATCTGCAATGGGATATTTAGGAGTGCATTGAAGTTTAGGGTGACAAACAACATATCTTCATATAAAAACTAGAGAGAAACTTTCTGAGAAACTGTTTTGTGATGTTTCAATTCATCACCCAGAAATACATGATTATTTTCATAGATCAGTTTTGTAGCACTGTTATTGGGGAATCTTAGAAGGGATATTTTGGATCACATTAAAGCCTATGGTGACAAAGAAAATATCCTCAGATAAAAACTAGAAAGAAATTTTCTGATAAAGTTCTTTGTGATGTGTGAATTCATCTCACAGAGTTGCACCTTTCTTTTCATGGAACAGTTTGCTAATTCTGTTTTCGTGGAGTCTGCCAAGGGATATTTGGGAGTGCATTGAGGCCTGTAGTTAAAAAGGAAATATACTCAGATAAAAACTAGAAGAAGATTTCTGAGAAACTGCATTGTGGTTTATGAATTCAACCCACAGTGTTACATGATTCTTTTCATGGAGCAGTTTGATAGCACTGTTTATGTGGAATCTGACAAGGGATGTTTTGGATCGCATTTAAGCCTATGGTGACAAAGGAAATATCCTCATATAAAAACTAGAAAGAAGCTCTCTGAGAAACTGCTTTGTGATTAGTGAATTCATCTCACAGAACTAAGCCATGCTTTTCCTTGAGCCTTTTGATAACACTGTTTTCTGGAGTCTGCAATAGGATATTTGGAGTGCAATGAAAATATGGTGACAAAGTAAACATCCTCATAGAAAAACAAAAGAAGCTTTCTGAGAAACCACTTTGTGAAGTGTGAATTCAACTCACAGATTTACACTTTCTTTTTATGGAGCAGTGTGCTAACACTATTTTCCTGGAATTCTCCAAAGGGATATTCACGAGCACATTGAGGCAAATGGTGAAAAAGGAAATATCCTCAAATAAAAACGAGAAAGAAGTTTTCTGAGAAAGTTATTTGTGATGTGTGAATTCACTTCACAGAGTTGCACCTTTCTTTTCATGTAGCAGTTTCCTAACACTGTTTTTTGGAATCAGCAAAGGGAAATCTGTGAGAGCTTTGAGACCTATGGTGAAAAAGGAAATATTCTCACATAAAAACTAGAAAGAAGCTTTCCCAGAAACTGCTTTCTGATGTGTAAATTCATCTCACAGAGCTACACTGTTCATTTCATTGAGCAGTTTGCTAACACTGTTTTCTTGGAGTTTGCAATGGGATATTTAGGAGCACATTGAAGCTTATGGTGATAAAGGAAATATCCACATATATAAAATAGAAAGAAACTCTCTGAGAAACTGCTTTGTGATGTGTGAATACATCTCACAGAGTTACACTGTTCTTTTCATAAAGCAGTTTGCTAACACTGTTTTCATGGAAAATGCAAGAGGATGTTTGGGAGTGCATTGAAGCCTATGGTGACAGAGGAAATATCCTCAGATAAAAAGCAAAAAGGTGCTTTCTGAGAAACTTCTTTGTGATGTGTGAATACATCTCACAGATATACAATGTTATTTTCATTGAGCATTCTCTAACACTGTTTTCTTGGAAACCATAAAGGGATATTTCACAGCACATTGAAGCTTATGGTGATTTACATGATTATTTTCATGGATCAGTTTTGTAGCACTGTTTTTGGGGAATCTTAGAAGGGATATTTTGGAACACATTGAAGCCTATAGTGACAAAGAAAATATCCTCAGATAAAAACTAGAAAGAAGGTTTCTGAGAAACTGCTTTGTGATGTGTGAATTCATCTCACAGAGTTACAAGTTTCTTTCCATGGAACACTTTGCTAACACTATTTTCGTGAAACCTGCAAAGGGTAATTTGGAGCACATTGAGGCCTATGGTGTAAAGGAAATATCCTCAGATTAACACTAGAAAGAATCTTTCTGAGCAACTGCTTTGTGATGTGTGAATTCATCTCTCAGAGTTACACTGTTCTTTTCATTGAGCAGTTTGCTAACACTGTTTTCATGGAATCTGCAAAGGGACATTTTGGAGAGCATTGAAAATTTAGGTGACAAAGAAAATATTCTCATATAAAACCAAAAGTATGCTTTCTGAGAAACTCATTTGTGATGTGTGAATTCATCTTTCAAAGTTACACTGTTCTTTTCATTGAGCAGTTTTCTACCACTGTTTTCTTGGAATCTGCAATGGGATATTTTGGAGTGCATTGAAGCTTATTTTGACAAAGGGAATATCTTTAGACAAAAACTAGAAAGAAAGTTTCTGAGAAACATCTTTGTGATGTGGGAGTTCACCTCACAGAGTTACAACACTGTTTTCATGGAGAAGTTTGGTACTACTGTTTTTGGGAAATCTGAGCAGGGATATTTTGAATTGCATTGAAGCCTACGGTGACAAAGGAAATATCTTTAGAAAAAAAGCTAGAAAGAAGCTTTCTAAGAAACTTGTTTGTGATGTGTTAATTCATTTCATCAAGATACACCATTCTTTTCATGTAGCAGTTTGCTAACACTGTTTTCATGGAATCTGCAAAGGGATATCTGGGAGCACATTGAGGACTATAGTGAAAAAGGAATATCATCTGATAAAACTAGAAAGCAATTGTCTGGAAAACTGCTTTGTGATGTGTGAATTCATCTCACAGAGATACACCATACTTTTCATCAGCCAGTCTGATAACACTGGTTTCATGGAATCTGTAATAGGATACTTGGGAGTGCATTGAAGCCTATGATGACAAAGAAAATATCCTCAGATAAAAACAGAAAAGAAGCTTTCTGAGAATCTCCTTTGTGTTGTGTAAATTCATCTCACAGAGTTACACCATTCTTTTCATTGAGTAGTATGCTAACACTCTTTTCATGGAATCTGCAATAGGGTATTTTGCAGTGCATTGAAGCCTATGGTGAATAATGAAATGTCTTCAAATAATAACTGGAAAATAGCTTTCTGAGAAACTGTTCAGTGATGTTTGAATTCATCTCAGAAT
>CM058079.1:13654464-14060078 GCA_030247045.1 Colobus guereza | reverse complement strand
GAAAACAGTGTTAGCAAACTGCTCAATGAAAAGAACAGTGTAACCCTGTGAGATGAATTCACACATCACAAAGTTTCTTTCTAGTTTTTCTGAGGATATTTCCTTTTCACCATAGGCTTCAATGCTCCAAATATCCTTCTCAGATTCCACAAAACAGTTTCTCAGAAAACTTCTTTCTAGTTTTTGTCTGAGGATATTTCCTTGTCACCATAAGCTTCAATGCACTCCCAAATATCCCTTTGCAGATTCCAAGAAAACAGTGTTAGCAAACTGCTCCATGAAAAGAATGTGTAACTCTGTGATGAATTCACATCACAAAGAAGTTTCTCAGAAAGCTTCTTTCTAGTTTTTCTGAGGATATTTCCTTGTCACCATATTCTTCATTGCACTGCCAAATATCCTATTGCAGATTCCAAAAACAGTGTTATCAAACTGCTCAATGAAATGAACAGTGTAGCTCTGTGAGATGAATTCACACATCACAAAGAGGTTTCTCAGAAAGTTTCTTTCTAGTTTTATATGAGGATATTTCCTTTGTCACCATAGGCTTCAATGCACTCCCAAATATCCCATTGCAAACTCCAAGAAAACAGTGTTAGCAAACTGCTCCATGAAAAGAATCATGTAACTCTGTGAGATGAATTCACAAATCACAAAGAAGTTTCTCAGAAAACTTCTTTCTAGTTTTTCTGAGGATATTTTCTTTGTCACCATAGGCTTCAATGCTCCAAATATCCCTTTGTAGATTCCACGAAAACAGTGTTATCAAACTGCTCAATGAAAAGAATGTGTAACTCTGTGATGAATTCACATCACAAAACAGTGTTAGCAAACTGCTCATGAAAAGAATCATGTAACTCTGTGATGAATTCACATCACAAAGTTTCTTTCTAGTTTTTCTGAGGATATTTCCTTTTCACCATAGGCTTCAATGCTCCAAATATCCCTTTGCAGATTCCAAAAACAGTGTTACCAAACTGCTCCATGAAAAGAATCATGTAACACTGTGGGTTGAATTCATAAACCACAATGCAGTTTCTCAGAAATCTTTCTAGTTTTTATCTGAGTATATTTCCTTTTTAACTATAGGCCTCAATGCACTCCCAAATATCCCTTGGCAGACTCCACGAAAACAGAGTTAGCAAACTGTTCCATGAAAAGAAAAGTGTAACTCTGTGAGATGAATTCACACATCACAAAGAACTTTATCAGAAAGTTTCTTTCTAGTTTTTATCTGAGGATATTTTCTTTGTCACCATAGGCTTTAATGTGATCCAAAATATCCCTTCTAAGATTCCCCAATAACAGTGCTACAAAACTGATCCATGAAAATAATCATGTATTTCTGGGAGATGAATTAAAACATCACAAAACAGTTTCTCAGAAAGTTTCTCTCTAGTTTTATATGATGATATGTTGTTTGTCACCCTAAACTTCAATGCACTCCTAAATATCCCATTGCAGATTCCAAGGAAACAGTGTAATTAAACTGCTCACTAAAAAGAACAGTGTAACCCTGTGAGATGAATTCACACATCACAAAGCAGTTTCTCACAAAGTTTCTTTCTAGTTTTTAGCTGAGGATAATTCCTTTTTCACCATAAGACTCAATGCACTCGTAAATATCCCTTTGTAGATTCCACGAAAACAGTGTTAGCAAACTGCTCCTAGAAAAGAAAGGTGTAACTGTGTGAGATGAATTCAGACATCACCAAGAAGATTTTCAGAAAGCTTCTTTCTGGTTTTTAACTGAGGATATTTCCTTTGTCACCATAGACTTTAAAGCAATCCAAATTATCCCTTCTCAGATTCCCCAAAAGCAGTGCGACCAAACTGCTGCATGAATAGTATTGTGTAACTCCGTGAGATGGATTCACACATCACAATGCAGTTTCTGAAAAAGCTTCTTCCTAGCTTCTTTCTGAGGATATTTCCTTTGTCACCATAAGCTTCAATGCGCTCCGAAATATCCCATTGCAGATTCAAAGAAAACAGCGTTAGTGTTATCAAACTGCTCAATGAAAAGAACAGTGTAGCTCTGTGAGATGAATTCACACATCACAAAGAGGTTTCTCAGAAAGTTTCTTTCTAGTTTTTATATGAGAGTATTTCCTGTGTCACCATAGGCTTCAATGCACTCCCAAATATCTTGTTGCTGATTCCACAGAAACAGTGTTATCAAACTGCTCAATGAAAAGAATGATGTAACTCTTTGAGATGAATTCATGCATCACAAAGCAGTTTCTCAGAAAGCTTCTTTCCAGTTTTTAATCTGAGAATACTTCCTTTTGTACTATAGACTGCAATGCGTTCCCAAATATCCCTTTGCAGATTCCACAAAAACCGTGTTAGCAAACTACTCAATGAAGTGAAAGCTGTGAGGCTATGAGGTGAATTCACAAATCACAAAGAAGTGTGTCAGAAAGCTTCTTTCTAGTTATTTTCTGTGGATATTTCCTTTATCACCATAAGCTTCAATGCTCTGAAATATCATATTGCAGATTCCACAAAAACAGTGTTAACAAACTGTTCAATGAAGAGAAGAGTGTAACTCTGTGATATAAATTCACACATCACAAAGCAGTTTCTCAGAAGGCTTCTTTCTAGTTTATATATAAGGATATTTTCTTAGTCACCAGAAGCTTCAATATGCTCTGAAATATCCATTGCAGATTCCAAGAAAACAGTGTTAGCAAACTGCTCAATGAAAAGCACAGAGCAGATCTGTGAGATGAATTCACACATTACAAAGCAGTTTCTCAGAAAGCTTCTTTCCAGTTTTATCTGAGGATATTTCCTTTTTCACCATAGGGCTCAATGTGCTCCCAAATATCCCTTTGCAGATACCACAAAAAGTTTTCACAAGCTGCTCAATGAAAAGAACGGTGTAACTCTGTGAGATGAGTTCACACATCACAAAGAACTTTCTCAGAAAGACTCTATCTAGTTTTTATCTGAGGATATTTTCTTTTTCACTGTAGGCTTCTATGCAATCCCAAATATCCCTTCTCAGATTCTCCAAAAACAGTGCTACCAAAGTGATCCATGAAAAGAATCGTGTATATCTGTGAGATGAATTCAAACATCACAAAGTAGTTTCTCAGAAAGCTTCTTTCTAGTTTTTATCTGAGGATATTTCTTTATTCAGTATAGGCCTCAATGTCCTCCCAAATATCCCTTTGCAGATTCCACGAAAACAGTGTTAGTAAATGACTCCATGGAAATATAGGTGTAACTCTGTGAGATGAATTCACACATCACAAAGCAGTTTCTCCGAAAGCTTCTATCTGGTTTTTATCTGAGGTGTTTCCTTTGTCACCATAAGATTCAATGCCATCCCAAATATCCCTTCTCAGGTTCCCCAAAATCAGTACTAAAAATCTGCTCGATGAAAAGAAAGGTGTAACTCTGTGAGATGAATTCACACATCACAGAGAAGTTTCTCAGAAAACTTCTTTCTAGTTTTTATCAGAGGATATTTTCTTTGTCAACATAAGCTTCAATGCGATCCAAAATATCCCTTCTCAGATTCCCAAAACTGTGCTACCAAACTGATCCATGAAAAGAATCGTGTAACTCTGTGAGATGAATTAGTACATCACAAAGCGATTTCTCAGAAAGCTTCTTTCTACTTTTTCTGTGACCATATTTTCTATGACACCATGAGCTTCAATGTGCTATGAGAAATCCCATTGCAGATTCATAGAAAATAATGTTACAAACTGCGCAATAAAAAGAACAGTGAAACACTGTGAGATGAATCCACACATCACAAAACAGTTTCTCAGAAAGCTTCTTTGTAGTATTTATTTGTGGATATTTCCTTTGTCACCATAGGCTTCAATGTGCTCCCAAATATCCTGTTGGATATTCCATGAAAACAGTGTTAGTAAAGTGCTCCATGAAAAGAAAGGTGTAACATTTTGAGATGAATTCACACATCACAAAGCAGATTCTCAGAAACCTTCTCTCTAGTTTTTATCAGAGCATATATTTTTGTCACGATAGGCTTCAATGCCATCCAAAATATCCCTTCTCAGATATCTCAAAACAGTGCTACCAAACTGATCCAAAAAAGAATCATGTAATGCTTTTAGATGAATTCACACTTCTCAAAGCAGTTTCTCAGAAAGCTTCTCCAACTTTTTATCTGAGGGCATTTCCTTTGTCACCATAAGCTTCATTGTGCTCTGAATTATCCCATTGCAGTTTCCAAGAAAACAGTGTTAGCAAACTGTTCAATGACAAGAACAGTGTAACACCGTGAGATGAACTGACACATCAAAAAGCAGTTTCTCAGAAAGCTTCTTTCTACTTTTTATCAGAGGATAATTCCGTTTTCATCACAGGCCCCAAGGTGCTTCCGAATACCCTTTGCAGATTCCACAACAACAGTGTTAGCAAACTGCTCAATGTAAAGAAAGGTGTAACTCTCTGAGATGAATTCACAAATCACAAAGAAGTTTCTCAGAAAGCTTTTATCTAGTTTTTGTCTGAGGATATTTCCTTTGTCACCATAGGCTTCAATGTGATCCAAAATATCCCTTCTCAGATTCCCAAAAGAGTGCTATGAAACTGATCCATGAAAAGAATCGTGTGACTCTGTGAGAAGAATTCAAAATCACAAAGTGGTTTCTCAGAAAGCTTCTTTATATTTTTACCTGAGGATATTTCCTTTGTCACCATAGGCTTCAATTTGCTCTCAATTATCCTATTGCACATTCCACCAAAACAGTGTTAGCAAACAGCTGTAGGAAAAGAATGGAGTAACTCTGTGAGATGAATTCACCCATCACAAAGCAGTTTCTCAGAAAGCTTATTTCGAATTTTTATCTTTGGATATTTCCTTTGTCACCATAAACTTCAATGCGATCCAAAATATTCCTTCTCAGATTCCAAAAACAGTGATACCAAACTTGTCCATGAAAAGAATCATGTAACTCTGTATGATGAATTCACGAAGCACAAAGCAGTTTCTCAGAAATTTTCTTTCTAGTTTTTGTCTGAGGATATTTCCTTTTTCACCATAGGCCTCATTTCACACGTGAATATACTTTTGCAGATTCCACAAAAATGGTGTGAGCAAACTGCTCCATGAAAAGAAAGGTGAAAATCTGTGAGACGAATTCACATACCACAAAGCAGTTTCTCAGAGAGCTTCCTTTTGGTTTCTGTCTGAGGATATTTCCTTTGTCACCATAGGCTTCAATTTGCTGGTGAATATACTTTTGCAGCTTCCTTGAAAACAGTGTTAGCAACCTGCTGCAAGAAAAGAATCATGTAAATCTGTGACATGAATTCACACAATCACAAAGCAGTTTCTCAGAAAGCTTCTTCCTAGTTTTTATCTGAGGATATTTCCTTTGTCATCATAGGCCTCAATTTCTCCCAAATATCTCTTTGTATATTTCACGAAAAGATCAAACAGCTCAATGAAAAGAACAGTGTAACTCTGTGAGATGCATTCACACATCACAAAGCAGTTTCACAGAAATCTTTTTGGATTTTATCAGAGGTTATTTCCTTTATCACCATAATCCTCCATGCACTCCCAAATATCCCTTTGCAGATTCCACAAAAACAGTGTTAGCAAACTACTCCATGAAAAGAAATGTGTAACACTGTGAGATGAATTCACACATCACAAAGAACTTTCTCAGAAAGATCCTTTCTAGTTTTTATCTGAGGATATTTCCTTTGTCACCACAGGCCTCAATGCGATCCCAAATATCCCTTCTCAGATTCGCGAACAAGAGTGCTCCCAAACTGATCCATGAAAAGAATCGTGTAACATTGTGAAATGAATTAACACATGACAAAGTGATTTCTCAGACAGATTCTTTCCAGTTTTTATGTGAGGATATTTCCTTTATCACCAAAAGCTTCAATGCACTCTTAAATATCCTATTGTAGATTCCAAGAAAACAGTTTTAGCAAGCTGCTCAATGAAAAGAACAGTGTAACACTGTGAGATGAATTCACGCATCACAAAGCAGTTTCTCAGAAAGCTTCTGTTAGTTTTTATCTGAGGATACTTTCTTTTCCATCATAGGCATCAAATCGCTTCCAAAAATCCCTTTGCAGATTCCATGAAAACAGTG
This sequence comes from Colobus guereza, assembly GCA_030247045.1. NCBI lineage: Eukaryota > Metazoa > Chordata > Mammalia > Primates > Cercopithecidae > Colobus > Colobus guereza. The sequence goes on along the minus strand of CM058079.1, from coordinate 14,053,977 downwards.
TTAGCAAACTGCTCCATGAAAAGAAAGGTGTAACTCTGTGAGATGAATTGACACAACACAAAGCAGTTTCTTAGAAAGATTCTTTTTGTTTTAACTGAGGATATTTCCTTTGTCACCATAGGCTTCAATGCACTCTCAAATATCCTATTGCAGATTCCACAAAAACAGTGTTATCAAACTGCTCAATGAAAAGAATGGTGTAACTCTGTAAGATGAATTCACATCACAAAGCAGTTTCTCAGAAATCTTCTTTCTAGTTTTTATCTGAGGATATTTCCTTTTTCACTATAGGCCTCAATGCACTCCCAAATATCCCTTTGCAGATTCAAAGAAAACAGTGTTAGCAAATGGCTTCATGAATAGAAAGGTGTAAATCTGTGACATGAATTCAAACATCACAAAGAACTTTCTCAGAAAGATTCTTTCTAGTTTTTATCTGAGGATATCTCCTTTGTCACCATAGGCTTCAATGCAATCCAAAATATCCCTTCTCAGATTCCCCAAAAACAGTGCTACCAAACTGATCCATGAAAAGAATCTTGTAACTCTGTGAGATGAATTAACACATCACAAAGCAGTTTCTCAGAAAGTTTCTTTCTAGTTTTTATATGACGATATTTCCTTTGTCACCATAAGCTTCAATGCACTCCAAAATATCCCATTGTAGACTCCAGGAAAACAGTGTTAGCAAACGGCTCAATGAAATGAACAGTGTAAATCTGTAAGATGAATTCACACATCACAAAGCAGTTTCTCAGAAAGCTTCTTTCTACTTTTTCTCTGAGGATATTTCCTTTTCCACCATAGGCCTCAATGCGCTCCCAATCATCTCTTTGCAGATTCCACAAAAACTGTGTTAGCAATCTGCTCCATGAACAGAAAGGTGATACTCTGTGAGATGAATACACACATCACAAAGTAGTTTCTGAGAAAGCTTCTTTCTAGTCTTTATCTGAGGATATTTCCTTTGTCACCCTAGGCTTCAAAGCAATCCAAAATACTCCCTTTCAGATTCCCCAGAAACAGTGCTGCCAAGCTGCTCCATGAAAAGAATGGTGTAACTATGTGAGATGAATTCACACGTCACAAAGCTGTTTCACAGAAAGCTTCTTTCTAGTATTTATCTGAGGATATTTCCTTTTTCTCCATATTCCTCATTGCATTCCAGAATATCCCATTGCAGATTCCATGAGAAAAGTGTTAGCAAATTTCTCAATGAAGAGAATGGTGTAACTCTGTGAGATGAATAGACACGTCACAAAGCAGTTTCACAGAAATCTTCTTTCTAGTTTTTGTATGAGTATATTTCCTTTTTCAACATATTCTTCAATGCACTCGTGAATATCCCTTTTCAGATTCCAGGAAAATAGTATTAGCAAACTGCTCCATGAAAGAAAAAGTGTAAATCTGTGAGATGAATTCACACATCACAAAGCAGTTTCTCAGAAAGATTCTTTTTGGTTTTTCTCTGAGGATATTTCCTCAGTCACCATAGGCTTCAATGTGCTCCCAAATATCCTATTGCAGATTCCACGAAAACAGTGTTAGCAAACTGCTCCATGAAAAGAAAGTTGTAACTCTGTAAGATGAATTCACTCATCACAAAGCAGTTTCTCAGAAATCTTCTTTCTAGTTTTGATCTGAGGATATTTCTTTGTCACCATAGGCTTCAATGTGCTCCAAATATCCTTCTCAGATTCCCCAAAACAGTGTACCAAACTGCTCCATGAAAAGAATGGTGTAACTCTGTGAGATGAATTCACACATCACAAAGTGGTTTCTCAGAAAGATTCTTTCTAGTTTTTATCTGAGGATATTTCCTTTGTCACCATAGACTTCAATGATATCCAAAATATCCTTCTCAGATTCCCCAAAACAGTGCTATCAAACTGATCCATGAAAAGAAAGTGTAACTCTGTGAGATGAATTCACAAATCACAAAGCAGTTTCTCAGAAAATATCTTTCTAGTTTTTATCTGAGGATATTTCCTTTTCACCATAGGCTTCAATGCTCCAAAATATCCCTTGCAGATTCCAAAAACAGTGTTACCAAACTGCTCAATGAAAAGAACAGTGTAACTCTGTGAGATGAATTAACACATCACAAAGTTTCTCAGAAAGTTCTTTCTAGTTTTTTCTGAGGATATTTCCTTTGTCACCATAGGCTTCAATGCTCCCAAATATCCTTTGCAGATTCCAAGAAAACAGTGTTAGCAAACTGCTCAATGAAAAGAACAGTGTAACTCTGTGAGATGAATTCACACATCACAAAGCAGTTTCTCAGAAAGCTTCTTTCTAGTTTTTTCTGAGGATATTTCCTTTTCACCATAGGCTTCAATGCTCCCAAATATCCTTTGCAGATTCCACAAAACAGTGTTATCAAACTGCTCCATGAAAAGAAAGTGTAACTCTGTGATGAATTCACACATCACAAAGAAGTTTCTCAGAAAGCTTCTTTCTAGTTTTTATCTGAGGATATTTCCTTTGTCACCATAGGCTTCAATGCTCCAAAATATCCCTTCTCAGATTCCAAAAACAGTGTTAGCAAACTGCTCCATGAAAAGAATTGTGTAACTCTGTGAGATGAATTCACACATCACAAAGCAGTTTCTCAGAAAGCTTCTTTCTAGTTTTTATCTGAGGATATTTCCTTTGTCACCATAGGCTTCAATGTGATCCAAAATATCCCTTTGCAGATTCCAAAAACAGTGTTAACAAACTGCTCCATGAAAAGAAAGTGTAACTCTGTGAGATGAATTCACACATCACAAAGCAGTTTCTCAGAAAGCTTCTTTCTAGTTTTTGTCTGAGGATATTTCCTTGTCACCATAAGCTTCAATGCACTCCAAAATATCCCATTGCAGATTCCAAAAACAGTGTTACAAACTGCTCAATGAAAAGAACAGTGTAACTCTGTGAGATGAATTCACACATCACAAAGCAGTTTCTCAGAAAGTTCTTTCTAGTTTTTATGAGGATATTTCCTTTTCACCATAGCTTCAATGTGCTCCCAAATATCCCTTGCAGATTCCAAGAAAACAGTGTTAACAAACTGCTCCATGAAAAGAAGTGTAACTCTGTGAGATGAATTCACACATCACAAAGCAGTTTCTCAGAAAGCTTCTTTCTAGTTTTTATCTGAGGATATTTCCTTTTCACCATAGGCTTCAATGTGATCCAAAATATCCCTTGCAGATTCCAAAAACAGTGTTAGCAAACTGCTCCATGAAAAGAATGTAACTCTGTGAGATGAATTCACACATCACAAAGCAGTTTCTCAGAAAGCTTCTTTCTAGTTTTTATCTGAGGATATTTCCTTTGTCACCATAGCTTCAATGCACTCCCAAATATCCTTGCAGATTCCAAAAACAGTGTTAGCAAACTGCTCCATGAAAAGAATCATGTAACTCTGTGAGATGAATTCACACATCACAAAGTAGTTTCTCAGAAAGCTTCTTTCTAGTTTTTTCTGAGGATATTTCCTTTTCACCATAGGCTTCAATGCACTCCAAAATATCCCTTTGCAGATTCCAGAAAACAGTGTTAGCAAACTGCTCCAATGAAAAGAACAGTGTAACACTGTGAGATGAATTCACACATCACAAAGTTTCTCAGAAAGCTTCTTTATAGTTTTTATCTGAGGATATTTCCTTTTCACCATAGGCTTCAATGCGATCCAAAATATCCCTTTGCAGATTCCAAAAACAGTGCTATCAAACTGATCCATGAAAAGAAAGTTGTAACTCTGTGAGATGAATTCACACATCACAAAGCAGTTTCTCAGAAAGCTTCTTTCTAGTTTTTATCTGAGGATATTTCCTTTGTCACCATAGGCTTCAATGCTCCCAAATATCCCTTTGCAGATTCCACGAAAACAGTGTTAGCAAACTGCTCATGAAAAGAACAGTGTAACTCTGTGAGATGAATTCACACATCACAAAACAGTTTCTCAGAAAGCTTCTTTCTAGTTTTTATCTGAGGATATTTCCTTTGTCACCATAGCTTCAATGCACTCCAAAATATCCTTCTCAGATTCCAAGAAAACAGTGTTATCAAACTGCTCAATGAAAAGAAGTGTAACTCTGTGAGATGAATTCACATCACAAAGCAGTTTCTCAGAAAGCTTCTTTCTAGTTTTTATCTGAGGATATTTCCTTTGTCACCATAGGCTTCAATGCTCCAAATATCCCTTTGCAGATTCCACGAAAACAGTGTTACAAACTGCTCCATGAAAAGAATCATGTAACTCTGTGAGATGAATTCACAAATCACAAAGCAGTTTCTCAGAAAGCTTCTTTCTAGTTTTTATCTGAGATATTTCCTTTGTCACCATAGGCTTCAATGTGATCCAAAATATCCCTTTGCAGATTCCAAAAACAGTGCTACCAAACTGATCCATGAAAAGAATGTAACTCTGTGAGATGAATTCACATCACAAAGCAGTTTCTCAGAAAGATTCTTTCTAGTTTTTATCTGAGGATATTTCCTTTGTCACCATAGCTTCAATGCACTCCAAAATATCCTTTGCAGATTCCACAAAACAGTGTTACCAAACTGCTCCATGAAAAGAACAGTGTAACTCTGTGAGATGAATTCACACATCACAAAGCAGTTTCTCAGAAAGCTTCTTTCTAGTTTTTATCTGAGGATATTTCCTTTGTCACCATAGGCTTCAATGTGATCCAAAATATCCCTTTGCAGATTCCATGAAAACAGTGTTACCAAACTGCTCAATGAAAAGAACAGTGTAACTCTGTGAGATGAATTCACACATCACAAAGCAGTTTCTCAGAAAGCTTCTTTCTAGTTTTTATCTGAGGATATTTCCTTTTCACCATAGGCTTCAATGCACTCCCAAATATCCTTTGCAGATTCCACAAAACAGTGTTACAAACTGCTCAATGAAAAGAATGGTGTAACTCTGTGAGATGAATTCACACATCACAAAGTAGTTTCTCAGAAAGCTTCTTTCTAGTTTTTATCTGAGGATATTTCCTTTTCACCATAGGCTTCAATGCACTCCAAAATATCCCTTTGCAGATTCCATGAAAACAGTGTTACCAAACTGCTCAATGAAAAGAACAGTGTAACTCTGTGAGATGAATTCACACATCACAAAGCAGTTTCTCAGAAAGCTTCTTTCTAGTTTTTATCTGAGGATATTTCCTTTTCACCATAGGCTTCAATGCACTCCCAAATATCCTTTGCAGATTCCACAAAACAGTGTTACAAACTGCTCAATGAAAAGAATGGTGTAACTCTGTGAGATGAATTCACACATCACAAAGTAGTTTCTCAGAAAGCTTCTTTCTAGTTTTTATCTGAGGATATTTCCTTTTCACCATAGGCCTCAATGCACTCAAATATCCCTTTGCAGATTCCAAGAAAACAGTGTTAGCAAACTGCTCAATGAAAAGAAATGTAACTCTGTGAGATGAATTCACATCACAAAGCAGTTTCTCAGAAAGATTCTTTCTAGTTTTTATCTGAGGATATTTCCTTTTCACCATAGGCTTCAATGCATCCAAAATATCCTTTGCAGATTCCACAAAACAGTGTTACCAAACTGCTCCATGAAAAGAAAGTGTAACTCTGAGATGAATTCACACATCATGAAGAACTTTCTCAGAAAGCTTCTTTCTAGTTTTTATCTGAGGATATTTCCTTTTCACCATAGGCCTCAATGTGCTCCAAATATCCTTCTCAGATTCCCCAAAACAGTGTTACAAACTGCTCCATGAAAAGAATCATGTAACTCTGTGAGATGAATTCACACATCACAAAGCAGTTTCTCAGAAGCTTCTTTCTAGTTTTTATCTGAGGATATTTCCTTTGTCACCATAGGCTTCAATGCACTCCAAATATCCATTGCAGATTCCAAGAAAACAGTGTTAGCAAACTGCTCATGAAAAGAATGTAACTCTGTGAGATGAATTCACACATCACAAAGCAGTTTCTCAAAAGCTTCTTTCTAGTTTTTATCTGAGGATATTTCCTTTTCACCATAGGCCTCAATGTGCTCCCAAATATCCCTTGCAGATTCCAAAAACAGTGTTAGCAAACTGCTCAATGAAAAGAACAGTGTAACTCTGTGAGATGAATTCACACATCACAAAGCAGTTTCTCAGAAAGTTTCTTTCTAGTTTTTATCTGAGGATATTTCCTTTTCACCATAGGCTTCAATGTGCTCCCAAATATCCTTTGCAGATTCCAGAAAACAGTGTTAGCAAACTGCTCATGAAAAGAAAGTGTAACTCTGTGAGATGAATTCACATCACAAAGCAGTTTCTCAGAAAGCTTTTTCTAGTTTTTATCTGAGGATATTTCCTTTTCACCATAGGCCTCAATGTGCTCCAAAATATCCTTTGCAGATTCCACAAAACAGTGTTACCAAACTGCTCCATGAAAAGAAATGTAACTCTGTGAGATGAATTCACACATCACAAAGCAGTTTCTCAGAAAGCTTCTTTCTAGTTTTTATCTGAGGATATTTCCTTTGTCACCATAGGCTTCAATGCTCCAAAATATCCTTTGCAGATTCCAAAAACAGTGTTATCAAACTGCTCCATGAAAAGAAGTGTAACTCTGTGAGATGAATTCACATCACAAAGCAGTTTCTCAGAAAGCTTCTTTCTAGTTTTTATCTGAGGATATTTCCTTTGTCACCATAAGCTTCAATGTGCTCCCAAATATCCCTTTGCAGATTCCAAGAAAACAGTGTTAGCAAACTGCTCAATGAAAAGAAAGTGTAACTCTGTGAGATGAATTCACATCACAAAGCAGTTTCTCAGAAAGCTTCTTTCTAGTTTTTATCTGAGGATATTTCCTTTTCACCATAGGCTTCAATGTGCTCCCAAATATCCTATTGCAGATTCCAAAAACAGTGTTATCAAACTGCTCAATGAAAAGAATGTGTAACTCTGTGAGATGAATTCACACATCACAAAGCAGTTTCTCAGAAAGCTTCTTTCTAGTTTTTATCTGAGGATATTTCCTTTTTCACCATAGGCCTCAATGCACTCCCAAATATCCCTTTGCAGATTCCACAAAACAGTGTTAGCAAACTGCTCCATGAAAAGAAAGGTGTAACTCTGTGAGATGAATTACACATCACAAAGCAGTTTCTCAGAAAGCTTTTTCTAGTTTTTATCTGAAGATATTTCCTTTTCACCATAGGCCTCAATGTGCTCCCAAATATCCTTTGCAGATTCCACGAAAACAGTGTTAACAAACTGCTCAATGAAAAGAAAGGTGTAACTCTGTGAGATGAATTCACACATCACAAAGAGTTTCTCAGAAAGCTTCTTTCTAGTTTTTATCTGAGGATATTTCCTTTGTCACCATAAGCTTCAATGCACTCCAAAATATCCCTTTGCAGATTCCACAAAACAGTGTTACCAAACTGCTCAATGAAAAGAATGTGTAACTCTGTGAGATGAATTCACACATCACAAAGAACTTTCTCAGAAAGCTTCTTTCTAGTTTTTATCTGAGGATATTTCCTTTTCACCATAGGCTTCAATGCTCCAAATATCCTTCTCAGATTCCACAAAACAGTGTTATCAAACTGCTCAATGAAAAGAATGGTGTAACTCTGTGAGATGAATTCACACATCACAAAGCAGTTTCTCAAAAGCTTCTTTCTAGTTTTTATCTGAAGATATTTCCTTTTCACCATAGGCTTCAATGTGCTCCCAAATATCCCTTTGCAGATTCCACAAAACAGTGCTACCAAACTGCTCCATGAAAAGAATGGTGTAACTCTGTGAGATGAATTCACACATCACAAGCAGTTTCTCAGAAAGCTTCTTTCTAGTTTTTATCTGAGGATATTTCCTTTGTCACCATAGGCTTCAATGCGATCCAAAATATCCTTCTCAGATTCCAAAAACAGTGCTACCAAACTGCTCCATGAAAAGAATCGTGTAACTCTGTGAGATGAATTCACAAATCACAAAGCAGTTTCTCAGAAAGCTTCTTTCTAGTTTTTGTCTGAGGATATTTCCTTTGTCACCATAGGCTTCAATGCTCCAAATATCCTTGCAGATTCCAAGAAAACAGTGTTAGCAAACTGCTTAATGAAAATAAAGGTGTAACTCTGTGAGATGAATTCACACATCATGAAGCAGTTTCTCAGAAAACTTCTTTCTAGTTCTTATCTGATGATATTTCCTTTTTCACCATAGGCCTCCATGCACTCCAAAATATTCCTTTGCAGAATCCATGAAAACAGTGTTAGCAAATCACACCATGAAAATAAAGGCGTAACTCTGTGAGATGAATTCACACATCACAAAGAATTTTCACAGAAAGCTTCTTTGTAGTTTTTATCTGAAGATATTTCCTATGTCACATTAGGCTTCAATGCGATCCAAATTATCCCTTCTCAGATTCCCCAAAAACAGTGCTTTCAAACTAATCCATGAAAAGAATCCTGTAACTCTGTGAAATGAATTCAGACAACACAAAGCAGTATCTCAGAAAGATTCTTTTTGTTTTTTATCTGAAGATATTTCCTTTGTCACCATATTCTTCAATGCTCTCCCAAATATCCTATTGCAGTTTCCAACAAAACAGTGTTGTCAAACTGCTCAATGGAAAGAACAGTGTAACTCTTGAGATGAATGCACACATCACAAAGCAGTTTCTCAGAAAACTTCTTTCTAGTTTTTATATGAGGATATTTCTTTCTTCACTATAGGCCTCAATGTGCTCCCAAATATTCCTTTGCAGATTCCATGAAAAGAGTGTTACCAAATCGCACCATGAAAAGAAAGGTGTAATTCTGTGAGATGAATTCACACATCACAAGAACTTTCTTAGAATGCTTCTTTCTAGTTTTTATCTGAGTGTATTTCCTTAGTCACCATAGGCTTCAAAGCAAACCAAAATATCTCTTCTCAGTTTCCCCAAAAACAGTGCTACCAAAATGATAAATGAAAAGAATCGTGGAACTCTATGAGATGAATTAACCCATCTCAAAGCGGGTTCTCAGAAAGCTTCTTTCTAGTTTTTACATGAGGATATATCCTTTGTCACCAAATCAAAAGCACTTTCCTCAAAAGATTCTTTCTAGCTTTTGTCTGAAGATATTTCCTTTTTCACAATAAGCTTCAATGTGCTTTGAAATATCCCATTGAAGATTCCAAGAAAACTGTGTTAACCAACTCTTCAGTGAAAAAAGCAGTGTAACTCTGAGCTGAATTCACACATTACAGAGCTGTTTCTCAGAAAGCTTCTCTATAGTTTGTATCTGAGGATATTTCCTTTTTCACTAGGGGCCTAATTGTGCTCCCAAATATCCTTTTGCAGATTCCATGAAAACAGTGTTATCAAACTGCTCATTGAAAAGAAGAGTGTAACTCTATGAGATGAATTCACTAATCACAAAGCAGTTTCTCAGAAAGCTTCTTTCTAGTTTTTATCTGAGGATATTTCCTTTGTCACCATAGGCTTCAATGAGATCCAATATATCCCTTCTTAGTTTGCAAAAAAACAGTGCTATGAAACTGTTCCATGAAAAGAATCATGTCACTACATGACGAGAATTCACTAATCACAAAGAAGTTTCTCAGAACGTATCCTTCTAGTTTTTCTCTGTGTATATTTCCTTTGTCACCATAAGCTTCAATGGACTCTTAATATCCCATTGCAGATTCCAACAAAACAGGGTGGCAAAGTGTTCAATGAAAACAATAGTGTAACTCTGTGAATTGAATTCACACATCACAAGGCAGTATCTCAGAAAGCTTATTTCTAGTATTTATCTGAGGATATTTCCTTTTACAATGTAGGCCTCAATGCACTCCCAAATATTCCTTCATGGATTTCATGAAAACTGTTATCAAACAGCTCAATGGAAACAATGGTGTAACGCTGTGACGTGAATTCACACATCAAAAAGCAGTTTCTCAGACAGATTCGTTGTAGTTTTCATCTGTGGATATTTCCTTTTTCACTATAGGCACCAATGCACTCCCAAGTTTCCCTTTGTAGATTCCTCGAAAACAGTGTAAGCAAAATGCTCAATGAAAAAACAGTGTAACTCTGTGAGATGAATTCACATCTCACAAAGCAGTTTCTCATAAAGCATTTTTCTAACGTTAATCCGAGGTTATTTCCTTTGTCACCATAGGCTTCAATGCAATCCAAAATATGCCTTCTCCAATTCCCCAAAAACAGAGCTACCAACCTGTTCCATGAAAAGTATAATGTAGTTTTGTGAGACGATTTCACACATCACAAAGAAGTTTCTCAGACAGCTTCCTCTAGTTTTTGTTTGAGGATATTTCCTTTGTCACCATAGGTTTCCATTCAATCCAATATATCCCTCCTCAGATTACCCAAAAACAGTGCTTCCAAACTGCTCCATGAAAAGAATCGTGTAACTCTGTGAGATGAATTCACAAATTACAAAGCAGTTTCTCAGAAAGCATCTTTCTAGTTTTTGTTTGAGGATATTTCCTTTGTCAACATAAGTTTCCACGGCTTCCGAAATATCACATTGCAGATTCCAAGAAAACAGTGTTGGCAAACTGCTCAATGAGGAGACGAGTGTAACTCTGTGAGGTGACTTCACATATCAGAAAGCAGTTTCTCAGACAGCATATTTTTGGTTTTAATCTGAGGATATATCCTTACTCACCATAGGCCTCAATGCACTCCCAAATAAACCTTTGCAGATTCCACAAAAGAGGATTAGGAAACTGCTCCATGAAAATAAAGATGTAACTGTGTGAAATGAATTCACATATCCCAAAGAAGTTTCTCAGAAAGCTTCTTTAGTTTTTATCTATGTATATTTAATTAGTCAACATAGGTTTCAATGTGATCTAAACTATATCTTCTCAGTTTCCACAAAAACAGTGCTTTTCTCACCATAAGCTTCAATGCTCTCCAAAATATCCCATTGCAGACTCCAAGAAAATAGTGTTAGCAAACTGCTGAATGAAAAGAACAGTGTAAATCTCTGAGGTGAATTCACACATCACAAAGCACTTTCTCAGAAATATTATTTCTAGTTTTTATATGAGGCTATTTTTTTTTCACTATAGACATCAATGTGCTTCCAAATATCCCTTTTCTGATCCCACAAAAACTGTGTTAGTGAACTGCTCCATGAAAAGCGAGGTGTAACTCTGTGAGTTTAATTAACACATCACATAGAAGGGTTTCAGAAAGCTTTTTTCAAATTTTTATCTGATGATATATCCTTTTTCACCTTAGGCTTCATTGGGATCCAAAATATCCCTTCTCAGATTCCCCAAAAACAGTGCTACCAAACTGTTCCATGAAAAGAATGGTGTAACTTTTGAGATGAACTCAGCATCACAAAGCAGTTTCTCGGAAAGATTCTTTCTAGTTTTTATCTGAGGATATTTCCTTCTTCATCATAAGCCTCAATGTGCTCCGAAATATCTCATTGCAGATTCCACGACAACAGTGTTAGCAAACTGCTCCCTGTTAAGAAAGCTGTACTTCCATGAGTTGACTTCACACACCACAAAGGACTTTCTCAGAAAGCTTCTTTGTAGTTTTTATCTGAGGATATTTCCTTTATTACAATAGGCCTCAAGGCACTTTCAAATATCTCCTTGTAGATTACACGAAACCAGTGTTAGCAAACTGCTCCACAGAAAGAATGGTGTAAATCTGTGAGATGAACTCAGACATCACAAAGCAGTTTCTCAGGAATCTTCTATCTAGTTTTTATCTGAGGACATTTCATTTTCACCATATTTCTCACTGAGTTCCTGAATATCAAATTGCAGATTCCACAAAATAAGGGTTAACAAACTTCTCAATGAAAAGAAAGGTGTAAGTTTGTGAGATGAAATCACACATCACAAACCAGTATCACAGAAGGCTTCTTTTTGGTTTTTATCTGGGGATATTTCCTTCGTCACCAAAAGCTTCAATGCAATCTGAAATATTGTATTGCAGATTCCACAAAAACAGTGTTAGCAAACTGCTCAATGAAAAGTACACTACAACTCTGTGAGATGAGTTCACTATTCAGAAAACAGTTTCTCAGAAAGTTCTCTTTGGTTATATCTGAGGATATTTCCTTGGTCACCTTAGGCTTCAATGTGACCCAAAATATCCCTTCTCAGATTCCCCAAGAACAGTGCTACCAAACTGCTCCTGAAAAGAAAGTTACAACTCTGTGAGATGAATTCACACATCAGGAACACTTTCTCAGAAAGCTTCTTTCTAGTTTTTATCTGAGGATATTTCCTTTGTCAATATAAGCTTCAATGGGCTCCAAAACATCCCATTGTGGATTCCAAGAAAACAGTGTTAACAAACTGCTCATGAAAAGAACAGTGTAACTCTGTGAGATGAATTCACACATCACAAGCAGTTTCTCAGAAAGCTTCTTTAGTTTTTATCTGATGATATATCCTTTGTCACCAAAGGCTCCAATATGCTCCCATATATCCTATTGCAGATTCCACGAAATCAATGGTATTAAACTGCTCAATGAAAAGAATGGTGCAACTCTGTGAGGTGAATTTACACGTCACAAAGCAGTTTCTCAGAAAGCTTCTCTCTAGTTTTTATCTGGGGATATTTCCTTTTTCACTATAGGGCTCAATGTACTTCTAAATATCCCTTTGCAGATTCTACGAAAACAGTGTTACAAATTGTTACTTGAAAGAAAGTTGTAGCTCTGGGAGATGAATTCACACAACACAAAGAACTTTCTTAGAAAGCTTCTTTCTAGTTTTTATCTGAGGATATTTCCTTTTTCACTATAGGAGTGAAGGTGTTCGCAAATATCCCTTTGCAGTTTCCACAAAAACAGTGTTAACAGACTGCTAAATGACAAGAAAGTGTAACTCTGTGAGATGAATTCACAAATCACAAAGCACTTTCTCAGAAAGCTTTTCTAGTTTTTATCTGAGGATATTTCCTTTGTCACCATAAGCCTCAATGTGCTCCAAATATCTCCTTGCAGATTCCATGAAAACAGTGTTAGCAAACTGCTCCATGAAAAGAAAGTTGTAACTCTGTGAGATGAATTTACACATCACAAAGAGTTTCTCAGAAATCTTCTTTCTAGTTTTTATTTGAGGATATTTCCTTTGTCAATATAAGCTTCAATGCAATCAAAATATCCCTTCTCAGATTCCAAAAACAGTGCTACAAACTGCTCCATGAAAAGAAAGGTGTAACTCTCTGAGATGAATTCACAAATCACAAAGCAGTTTCTCAGAAAGCTTCTTTCTAGTTTTTGTCTGAGGATATTTCCTTTGTCACCATAAGCTTCAATGCACTCCAAAATATCCCATTGCAGATTCCAAGAAGACAGTGTTAGCAAACTGCTCAATGAAAAGAACAGTGTAACTCTGTGAGTTGAATTCACACATCACAAAGCAGTTTCTCAGAAAGCTTCTTTCTAGTTTTTATTTGAGGATATTTCCTTTTCACCATAGGCCTCAATGCACTCCCAAATATCCCTTTGCAGATTCCACAAAAACAGTGTTAGCAAACTGCTCCATGAAAAGAAAGGTGTAACTGTGAGATGAATTCACACATCACAAAGAAGTTTCTCAGAAGCTTCTTTCTAGTTTTTATCTGAGGATATTTCCTTTTCACCATATTTCTGAATTCGATCTGAATATCCCATTGCAGATTCCATGAAAAAAGTGTTAGCAAACTTCTCAATGAAAAGAATGGTGTAACTCTGTGAGATGAATTCACATCACAAAGCAGTTTCTCAGAAAGCTTTTCTAGTTTTTATCTGATGATATTTCCTTTGTCACCATAAGCTTCAATGTGCTCCCAAATATCCCTTTGCAGATTCCACGAAAACAGTGTTAGCAAACTGCTCCATGAAAAGAAAGTTGTAACTCTGTGAGATGAATTTACACATCACAAAGAAGTTTCTCAGAAAGCTTCTTTCTAGTTTTTATCTGAGGATATTTCCTTTGTCATCATAGGCTTCAATGTGATTCAAAATATCCCTTCTCAGATTCCCAAAACAGTGTTACCAAACTGCTCCATGAAAAGAAAGTTGTAACTCTGTGAGATGAATTCACACATCACAAAGCAGTTTCTCAGAAGCTTCTTTCTAGTTTTTATCTGAGGATATTTCCTTTTCACCATAGCTTCAATGCACTCCAAAATATCCCATTGCAGATTCCAAGAAAACAGTGTTAGCCAACTGTTCAATGAAAAGAACAGTGTAACTCTGTGAGTTGAATTCACACATCACAAAACAGTTTCTCAGAAAGATTCTTTCTAGTTTTATATGAGGATATTTCCTTTGTCACCATAAGCTTCAATGTGCTCCCAAATATCCTATTGCAGATTCCACGAAAAGAGTGTTAGCAAACTGCTCAATGAAAAGAATGGTGTAAATCTGTGAGATGAATTCACACATCACAAAGAGTTTCTCAGAAAGATTCTTTCTAGTTTTTATCTGAGGATATTTCCTTTTCACCATAGGCTTCAATGCAATCCAAAATATCCTTCTCAGATTCCCAAAACAGTGTTACAAATTGTTACTTGAAAGAAAGTTGTAGCTCTGGGAGATGAATTCACACATCACAAAGAACTTTCTCAGAAAGCTTCTTTCTAGTTTTTATCTGAGGATATTTCCTTTTCACCATAGGCCTCAATGCACTCCAAAATATCCCTTTGCAGATTCCACAAAAACAGTGTTAACAAACTGCTAAATGACAAGAAAGTGTAACTCTGTGAGATGAATTCACACATCACAAAGCACTTTCTCAGAAAGCTTCTTTCTAGTTTTTATCTGAGGATATTTCCTTTGTCACCATAAGCCTCAATGTGCTCCCAAATATCCTTGCAGATTCCACGAAAACAGTGTTATCAAACTGCTCCATGAAAAGAAAGGTGTAACTCTGTGAGATGAATTCACACATCACAAAGTTTCTCAGAAAGCTTCTTTTCAGTTTTATCTGAGGATATTTCCTTTTCACCATAGGCTTCAATGCACTCAAATATCCCTTTGCAGATTCCACAAAAACAGTGTTACCAAACTGCTCCATGAAAAGAATTGTAACTCTGTGATGAATTCACACATCACAAAGAAGTTTCTCAGAAAGCTTCTTTCTAGTTTTTCTGAGGATATTTCCTTTGTCACCCTAGGCTTCAATGCAATACAAAATATCCCTTCTCAGATCCCACAAAAACAGTGCTACCAAACTGATCCATGTAAAGTGTGGTGGAACTCTGTGACATGAATTCACACATCACAAAGCTGCTTCTCAGAAAGATTCTTTCTTGTTTTTATATGGGGATATTATCTTCTTCACCATATTTCTGAATTCGATCTGGAATATCCCATCACACATTCCATGAAAAAAGTGTTAGCAAACATCTCAATGAAGAGAATGGTGTATATCTGTGAGATGAATTCTCACATCACAACGAAGTTTATCAGAAAGTTTTCTTCCAGATTTTATCTGATGATATTACCGTTATCAATGAAGGCTTCAATGTGATTCAAAATATCCCTTCTCAGATTACTCAAAAACACTGCTACCAAACTGACCCTAGAAGAGCACCATGCAGCTATGTGAGATGAATTAGCATATCAGAAAGCAGTTTCTCAGAAAGATTCTTTCTAGTGTTTATATGAGGATATTTCCTTTGTCACCATAAGCTTCAATGCACTCCGATGTATCACATTGCAGATTCCAAGAAAACAGTGTTAGCCAACTGTTCAATGAAAAGAACAGTGTAACTCAGTGAGATGAATTCACACATAACAAAGCACTTTCTCAGAAAGCTTCTTTCTAGTTTTTATGAGGATATTTCCTTTTCACCATAGGCTTCAATGCTCCAAAATATCCCTTTCAGATTCCAAAAACAGTGTGAGCAAACTGATCAATGAAAAGAATGTTGTAACTCAATGAGATGAATTCACATATCACAAAACAGTTTCTCAGAAAGATTCTTTCTAGCTTTTATCTGAGGATATTTTCTTTTTCACCACAGGCTTCAATGCACTCCCAAATATCCCTGTGCAGATTCCAGGAAAACAGTGTGTGCAAACTGCTCCATGAAAAGAAAGGTGTAAAACTGTGAGATGAATTCACACATTACAAAGAAGTGTCTCAGAAAGTTTCTTTCTATGATTTATCTGAGGGTATTTCCTTAGTCATCATAGGCTTCAATGCAATCCAAAAATGCCTTCTCAGTTTCCCCAAAAACAGTGCTACCAAACTGCTACATGAAAAGAATCGTGTAACTTTGTGAGATGAATTAACACATCACAAAGCAGTTTCTCAGAATGCTTATTTCTAGTTTTTATTTGAGGATATGTCCTTTGTGACCATAAACTTCAAAGCGTTCTGAAATATCCCATTGCAGATTCTAAGAAAAGAGTGTTAGCAAACTGCTCAATGAAAAGAAAAGTGTAACTCTGTGGGACGAATTCACACATCACCAAGAAGTTTCTTAGGAAGCTTCTTTCTAGTATTTATCTGAGGATATTTTACTTTTCACTATACGCCTCAATTGGCTCCCAAATATACCTTGCAGATTTCATGATAAAGTGCTAGCAAGATGCTCCATGAGAAGAAAGGTGTCACTCTGCAAGATGAATTCACACATCACAAATTAGCTTCACAGAAAGTTTCTTTCTTTATATGAGGCTATTTCCCTGTTATCATAAACTTCATTGCACTCCAAAATATCGGTTTACAGATTCCAAGAAAGCAGTATTAGTAAACTGCTCAATGAAAAGAGCAAACTGCTCAATTCAAAGAAAAGAACAGTGTAACTCTCTGAGATGAATTTACCCATCAGAAAGGAGTTTATCAGAAAGCTTCTTTCTAATTTTTATTTGAGGATATTTCCTTTTCCTATTTACGCCTCAAGGAGCTCCTAAATATCCCCTACAAATTCCAGGAAAACACTGTTAGAAATCTTCTCCATGAAAAGAAAGGTGTAACTCTGTGAGATGAATTCACACAACATGAAGACAATTCTCAGAACAATTCTTTCTAGTTTTTAACTGAGGATATTGCCTTGGTCACCAGAGACTTCATTGCTATCCAAAATATCCCTTCTCAATTCCCCCAAAACAGTGTTATCAAACTGCTCCATGAAAAGAAAAGTGTAACTCTGTCAGATAAATTCACACATCACAAAGAACTTTCTCAGAAAGCCTCTTTCTAGCTTTTATCTGAGGATATCTTATTTGCCACCATTGGCATCAAAGTGATCCAAAATATCCCTTCTCAGATTCCACAAAAACAGTGTTAACAAACTGATCAATGAAAAGCATTGTGCAATGCTGTGAGATGAATTAACACGTCACAAAGCAGTATATCAGAAAGCCTCTTTCTAGGTTTTATATGAGGATAGTTCCAATGTCACCAGAGGCTTCAATGCTGTCTGAAATATCACGTAGCAGATTGCAAGAAAAGAGTGTTAGCAAACTCCTCAATGAAAAGAATTTTAACCCTGTGATATGAATTCACACATCACTAAGGAGTTTCACAGAAGGCTTCTTCTTAATTTTAATCTGAGGATATTTCCTTTTCACTGTAGATTTCAATAAAATTCAAAATATACCTTCACAGACCCCCCAAAAACAGTGCTACCAAATAACTCCATAAAAACTGTGGTGTAACTCTGAGAGATGAATTCACACATCTCAAAGCTGTTTTTCAGAAAGCTTCTTACTAGTTTTTAACTGAGGATATTTCCTTTTCACCATAAGCTTCAATGCTCCCAAATATCCTTGCAGATTCCACAAAAAAGTGTTAGCAAACTCTCAATGAAAAGAAAGTGTAATTCTGTGAGGTGAATTCACACATCCCAAAGCAGTTTCAGAGAAAGCTTCTTTTAGGTTTTTATCTGATGATTATTCCTTTGTCACTATAGGCTTCAATGTACTCCCAAATATCCTATTTCAGACTCCATGAAAACAGTGTTATCAAGCTGCTCAATGAAAAGAAGGGTGTGTCTTTGTAAGATGAATTCACACATCACAAAGTAGTTTCTCAGAAAGCTTATTTCTATTTGTTGTCTGAGGATATTTCCTTGTTTATTATAGGCCTCAATGCACTCCCAAATATCCCTTTGAGATTCCATGACAATGGTGTTAGCAAATTGCTCCACAAAAAGAAAGGTGTCAATTTGTAAGATGAATTCAAACACCTCAAAGAACTTTCTCAGAAAAATTCTTTCAATTTTTTAACTGAGGTTATTTCCTTTGACACCATAGGCTTCAATGCAATCCAAAATATCCCTTCTGAGATTCCTCAAAAACAGTGCTACCAAAATGGACTATGATAATAATCATGTAACTCTGGGAATTGAATTAACACATCACAATGCGGTTTCCCAGAAAGCTTCTTCCAGTTTTTATATTAGGATAATTCCTTTCTCACCCTAAGTTTCAATGTGCTCCAAAATATCCCACTGCAGATTACAAGAAAACACTGTTAGCAAAATTCTCAATAAAAAGAGCAGTGTAACTCTGTAAGATGAATTCACACATCATGAAGCAGTTTCTCAGAAAGTTTCTCTCTAGTTTTTGTCTGACGGTATTTCTTTTTTCACCATAGGCTTCAATTTGCTCCCAAGTATCCCTTCGGAGATTCCATGAAAAGAGTGGTTGCAAACTGTTCCATGAAAATAAAGGTGTACATCTGGGAGATAAATTCACACATCACAAAAAACGTTCTCAGAAAGCTTCTTTCTAGTTTTTATATGAGGATATTTCATTTGTCACCATACACTTCAATGCGAACTGTGTATCACTTCTCAGATTCCTCAAAAACAGTGCTACCAAACTAATCCATGAGAAGAATTGTGTAACTCTGTGAGAAATTCACACATCACAAAGCAGTTTCTCAGAAATATTTTTGCTTTTTGTCTGAGGATATTTCATTTATCACTATATATTTCAAACCACTCCCAAATAGCCTAAAGCAGATTCCATGAAAATAATGTTAAGAATCTGCTCCAAGAAAGGAATCCTCTAGCTCTTTGAGATGAATTCACACATCACAAAATGGTTTCTCAGAAAGCTTCTTTCCACTTTTTATGTGAGGATATTTCCTTTTTCACCATATGCTTCAATCTGATACAAAATATCTCTTATCAGATTCCACAAAAACAGTGCTACCAACATACTGCATGAAAAGAGTGGTGTAACTTTGTCAGATAAATTCACACATCACAAATCTGTTTCTCGGAAAGATTCCTTTTAGTTTTTATCTGAAGATATTTCTTTTTCACCACATTCTTCAATGCGCTCCAGAATATCGCATTGCAGATTCCATGAGTAAAGTGTTAGCAAACCTCTCAATGAAAAGAATAGTGTAACGCAGTGAGATGAATTCACACATCACAAACAGCTTTCTCAGAACGCTTCCTTTTGGCTTTTATCTGAGGATATTTCCTTTGTCACCATAGGCTTCAACATGCTCCCAAATATCCTATTGTATATTCCACGAAAACAGTGTTATCAAACTGCTTAATGAAAAGTACAGTGTAATTCTGTAAGATGAATTCACACATCACAAAGCAGTTTCTCAGAAAGCTTCTTTCTAGTTTTTATCTGAGGATATTAGCTTTCTCACTAGAGGTCTAAATTCACTCCCAAATATCCCTTTGAAGATTCCACGAAAACAGTGTTAACACACTGCTCCATGAAAAGAAAGCTGCAACTCTGTTGGATGAATTCACACATCACAAGGAAGTTTCTCAGAAAGCTACTTTTTAGTTTATATCTCAGGATATTTCTTCTGTCTCCATAGGCTACAATGTGATACAAAATATCCCTTCTCAGATTCTCCATAAACAATGCTATCAAACTGATCCATGAAAAGTAAAATGTAACTCTGTGAGATGAATTAACACATCACAAAGCCATTTCTCACAAAGCTTCTTTCTAGTTTTTTTCTGAGGATGTTTTCTTGTTCACCATAGGCCTCAAAGCACTCATGAATAACCCTTTGCAGATTCCATGAAAATACTGTTAGCAAGCTGCTCCATGAAAACAAAGGTGTAAGTCTGTGAGATGAATTCAAACATCACAAAGGGGTTTCTCAGAAATCTTCCTTTCGGTTTTTCTGTGAGGATATTTTCTTTGTCACCATAGGCTTCAATGCATTCCCAAATATCCTATTGCAGACTCCACGAAAACAGTGTTATCACACTGCTGAAAGAAAGGAATCATGTAACACTGTGAGGTGAATTCACGTATCACAAATAAATTTCTCAGAAAACTTCTTTCTAGTTTCTATCTGAGGGTATTTCCTTTGTAAACATAGGCTTCAATGCAATTAAAAAATATCCTTCTCAGATTCCCTAAAAACAGTGTTACCGAATGCTCCATGGAAAGGGTTGTCTAAATTTGTGACATGAATTCACACATCACAAAGCAGTTGCTGTGAAAGCTTTTTTCTAATTTTTATCTAAGGATATTTACTTTTTAACCATTAGCCAGAACTCGCTCTCAAATATCCCTTTGTAGATGCATGAAAACAGTGTTAGCAAACTGCTCCATGAAAGAAAGTTGTTACTGTGTGAGATGAATACACACATAACAAAGAAGTTTCTCAGAAAGCTTCTTTCTAGTTTTTATCTTGAATATTTCCCTTTTCACCATACTCTTTAATGCCATCCAAATATCCCTTCTCAGATTCCCCAAAAACAGTGTTACCAAACTGCTCCATGAAAAGAATGGTGTAACTATGTGAGATAAATTCATATATCACAAAGCTGTTTGTCATAAAGTTTCTTTCTAGTTTTTATCTGAGGATACTTTCCTTTTCACCGCAGGCCTCAACACGCTCCCAAATATCCCTTCACAGATTCCAAGAAAACAGTGTTAGCAAACTGCTCCATGAAAGGAAAGGTGTAACTGCTTAAGGTCAATTCACACATTACAAGGAACTTTCTCAGAAAACTTCTTTGTAGTTTTTATATGAGGACATTTCCTTTGTTACCACAAACTTCAATGCGTTCTGAAATATCCCATTGCAGATTCCAAGAAAATAATGTAAGCAAACTGATCATTGAAAAGAACACTGTTACTCTGTGAGATGGATTCACCAATCACAAAGCAGTTTCTCAGAAATCTTCTTTTTGGTTTTTATCTGAGGATATTTCTTTTGTCACCATAGGCTTCAATACCCTACCAAATATCCTGTTGCAGATTCCATGAAAACAGTGTTAGCAAACTGCTCCATGAAAAGAAAGATGTTACTCTGTGAGATGAATACACACATAACAGAGCTGTTTCTCAGAAACCTTCTTTCTGGTTTTTATCTGAGATATTTCCTTTTCACCATAGGCTTCAATGCTCCCAAATATCCCTTTGCAGATTCCATGAAAACAGTGTTAC
This sequence comes from Colobus guereza, assembly GCA_030247045.1. Classification (NCBI taxonomy): domain Eukaryota; kingdom Metazoa; phylum Chordata; class Mammalia; order Primates; family Cercopithecidae; genus Colobus; species Colobus guereza. The sequence goes on along the minus strand of CM058079.1, from coordinate 14,032,634 downwards.
AAACTGCTCCATGAAAAGAATGGTGTAACTCTGTGAGATGAATACAAACATCACAAATAAGATTCTCAGAAATCTTCTTTCTAGTTTTTATCTGATTTATTTCCTTTGTCAGCATAGGCATTAATGCAATCCAAAATATCCCTTCTCAGATTCCCCAAAAACAGTGCGATGAAACTCTTCCATGAAGAGGGCCATGTAACTCTGTGAGACAAATTCACAAATCACAAAGTAATTTATCAGAAAGCTTCTTTCTAGTTTTTGTGTGAGGATATTTCCTTTTTCCCCATAGGCCTCAATGCACAGACAAATATCTCTTTGCATATTCCACAAAAATAGTGTTAGCAAACTACTCCATGAACAGAAAGGTATCAATTTACGAGGTGAATTCACACATCACAAAACAGTTTCTCAGGGAGCTTCTTTTCCGTTTTTGTCTGAGAATATTTCCTTTGTCACCATAGGCTTCAATGCGCTCCCAAATATCCTTTTGCAGACTCCTCAAAAACAGTGCTACCATACTGCTCCATGAAGGGAATGGCTTAACTCTGTGAAATGAATTCACACATCACAAACCTGTTTATCAGTAAGCTTCTTACTAGTTTTTATCTGAGATTATTTCCTTTTCCACCATATTCCTCCATGTGTTCTGGAATATCCCATTGCAGATTCCAGGAAAAAATGTGTTAGCAAACTTCTCAATGAAGGCAATGGTGTACATCTGTGAGATGAATTGACACATGACAAAGCAGTTTCACAGAAAGATGCTTTTTGGTTTTGATCTGAGGATATTTCCTTTATCACAATAGCCATCAATGTGCTCCTCTTTATTGTTAATTATCACAAAAGTTTCTCAGAAAGCTTCTTCTAGTTTTTATCTGAGATTATTTCCTTTTCCACCATATTCCTCCATGTGTTCTGGAATATCCCATTGCAGATTCGCAGCACCCATCAATTCATCATTTATATCAGGTATAACTCCCAATGCAATCCCTCCCCTCCCCTCCCATGATAAGCCCAGTGTGTGATGTTCCTTCCCGAGTCCAAGTGATCTCATTGTTCAGTTCCCACCTATGAGTGAGAACATGCGGTGTTTGGTTTTCTGTTCTTGTGATAGTGCTAAAAACTGCTCCATGAAAAGAATGTAACACTGTGAGATGAATTCACACATCACAAAAGTTTCTCAGAAACTTCTTCTAATTTTTATCAGAGGATATTTCCTTTGTCACCATGGACTTGAATGAGATCCAAAATATTTCTTCTCAGATTCTCCAAAAACATTTCTACCAAATTACTCCACGAAAAGAATCGTGTAACTCTGTGATTTGAATTAACACATCGCAAAGTGGTTAATCAGAAATCTTCTTTCTAGTTGTTATATCAGCCTATTTCCTTTTCCACCATAGGCTTCAAGGTGGTCCAAAACATCCCTTTTCAGATATCCCACAAACAGGGATGTTGAAGTACTCCCTTAACAGAAACGTTAACTCCATGAGATGAATACCCACAGCACAAAGGGGTTTCTCAGAAAGCTTCTCTCCAGTTTTTACCTGAAGTTATTTCCTTTTTCGTCACTGGACTCTATATGCTCCCGAATATCCCTTTGCAGATTCCCCAAAGCAGTGTTACCAAACTGCTCAAAGAAAAGAAAGCTGTAACTCTGTGAAATGAATTCACCCATCACAAAGCAGTTTCTCAGAAATCTTCTTTCTAGCTTAAATCTAATGATACTTCCTTTTTTACCATAATCTTCAATGTGCTCCCATGTATCTCTTCTCAGATACCACAAAAACAGTCATGTCGGAATGCTCAATCAACAAAATGGCTAAATTATTTGAGATGAATACACAGATCACAAAAATATTTCTCGGAAAACTTCTGTCCTGTTTTTATCTGAAGTTATTTCCTTTTTCTCCACAGGGCTCAAGGAGCTCCCAAACACCACTTTGCAGATTTCACAAAAACAGTGATGTCGGAATGCTCAATCAACAAAAGGCTAAATTCTCTGAGATGAATACACATCACAAAATATTTCTCGAAAACTTCTGTCCTGTTTTTATCTGAAGTTATTTCCTTTTTCTCCACAGGGCTCAAGGAGCTCCCAAACACCACTTTGCAGATTTCACAAAAACAGTGCTACCAATATGCTCAAAGAAAACAAAGGTGTAACTCAGTGTGATGAATTCACCCATTGCACAAAATTTCACATAAAGCTTCTATCTAGTTTTTATCTCATGGTATTTCCTTTTACACCATCGGGTTCATGTGCTCCAAAATATCCCCTCGAAGACAGCACAGAAACAGTGTTACCAAACTCATCCATGAAAAGAATCATGTAACTGTGAGATGAATTAACACCTCACAAAACTGTTTCTCAAATAGCTTCTTTCCAGATTTTATATGAGGATATTTCATTTGTCAACATAAGCTTGAATGCACCCTGAAATATCCCATTTCAGATTCCAAGAAAAGAGTGTTAGCAAACTTCTCAATGAAAAGAACAGTGTAACTCTGTGAGATGAATTCACACATCACAAAGAACTTTCTCAGAGAGTTTTTTTCTAGTATTTTTCAAAGGATATATCCTTTGTCACCACAGACTTGAATGCAATCCATAATATCCATTCTCAGGTTCCCCAAAAACAGTGCTACCAAGCTTATCCATGAAAAAAACCTGTGAGTTGAATTAACAATCACAAAGATGTTTCTCAGAAAGCTTCTTTTTACTTTTTCTATGAGGATATTTCCTATGTCACCCAAAGCTTCAATGCACTCCAAAATATCCCTTTGCATGTTGAAAGAAAACAGTGTTAACAAACCGCTCCATGGAAAGAACAATGTAACACTGTGAGATGAATTCACACATGAAAAACCAGTTTCTCAGAAAACGTCTTTCTACTTTTTATCTGAGGATATTTCCTTTTTCACCATAGGCCTCAGTGTGCTCCCAATTATCACTTTGCTGATTCAGTGAAAAGAGTGTTAGTAAACTGCTCCATGGAAAGAAAGATGTAACTCTGTGTGATGAATTCACACATCACAAAGAAGTTTCTGAGAAAGCTTCTTTCTAGTTTTTATCTGAGGCTATTTCCTTTGTCACCTTAGACTTCAATGTGATCCTATATATCCCTTCATAGAATCCCCAAAAACAGTGCTACCAAGTTGCTGCATGAACAGAAAGGTGTAACTTTATGAGATGAAATAACACACCACAAAGCAGTTTCTCAGAAAGCTTGTGTCTAGTTTTTGTGTCAGGATATTTCCTTTGTCAGCAAAAAGTTCAATGCTCTCCAAAATATGCCATTGCATATTCCAACAAAAGAGTGTTAGCAAACTGCTCAATAAAAAAAACAGTGATATTTCCTTTGTCACCATACACTTAAATGAGCTCCCAAATATCCTATTGCAGATCCCACATAAACAGTGTTATCAAGCTGCTCTATAAAAAGAATGGCGTAACTCTGTGACAAAGGAAATATACTTCTTCCAATGTGATCCAAAATATCAAATACTTTCAAAAACTACTTTCAATGCAATCCAAAATATGCCTTCACAGATTCCCCAAAAACAGTGTTACCAAATGATCCATAAAAAGAATTGTGTAACACTGTAAGGTGAATTAACACATCACAAACTCATTTCTCAGAATGCTTCTTTCTCGTTTTTATCTGAGAATATTTACTTTTTCACTCTAGGCCTCAATGCACTCACAAATATCCCTTTGCACATTCCATGAAAACAGTTTTAGAAAACTACCCCATGTAAAGAAAGGTGTAACTCTGTGAGATGAATTCACACATCACAAAGCCATTGATCTGAAAGCATCTTTTTGGTTTGTATCAGAGGATACTTCCTTTGTCACCATAGGCTTCAATGCACTACCAAATATCCTATTGCAGATTCCACAAAAACATTGTTATCAAGCTGCTCAATGAAAAGAACAGTGTAACTCTGTGAGATGAATTCACACATCACAAAGTAGTTTCTCACAAAGCTTCTTTCTAGTTTTTCTGAGGATATTTCCTTTTCACCATAGGCCTCAATGCACTCCCAAATATCCTATTGCAGATTCCACAAAACAGTGTTAGCAAACTGATTCATGAAAAGAAATGTAACTTGGTGGGATGAATTCACATCACAAAGTAGTTTCTCAGAATGATTCTTTCTAGTTGTTATCTGAGGATATTTCCTTTGTCACCATAGGCTTTAATGCACTCCCAAATATCCTATTGCAGATTCCAAAAACAGTGTTAACACACTCTTCCAAGAAAAGAACAGTGTAACTCTGTGAGATGAATTCACACATCAAAAGTAGTTTCTCAGAATGATTCTTTCTAGTTGTTATCTGAGGATATTTCTTTGTCACCATAGGCCTCAATGCACTCCCAAATATCCTTTCAGATTCCAAAAAACAGTGTTAGGAAACTGTTCCATGAAAAGAAACTTGTAAATCTGTGAGATGAATTCAAACATCACAAGGAACTTTCTCATAAAGCTTCCTTCTAGCTTTTATCTGAGGATATTTCTTTGTCACCATAGTCTTCAATGTGATCAAAATATCCCTTCAGATTCCACAAAACAGTGCTACCAATCTTTCCATGAAAACAGTGTTAGAAAACTACCCCATGTAAAGAAAGGTGTAACTCTGTGAGATGAATTCACACACAAAGCAGTTGATCAGAAAGCATCTTTTGGTTTTATCTGAGGATATTTCCTTTGTCACCATAGGCTTCAATGCACTACCAAATATCCTATTGCAGATTCCACAAAAACATTGTTATCAAGCTGCTCAATGTAAAGAATGGTGTGATTATGTGAGATAAATTCACACATCACAAGGCAGTTTCTCACAAAACTTCTTTCTTGCTTTTCTTCTGATGATATTTCCTTTTTCATGATAGGCCTCAAAGCACTCCCATATATTCCTATGCAGATTCCACGAAAACAATGTTAGCAAGCTGATTCATGAAAAGAAATGTGTAACTTGGTGGGATGAATTCACACATCACAAACTAGTTTCTCAGAATGATTCTTTCTAGTTGTTATCTGAGGATATTTCCTTGGTCACCATAGGCTTTAATGCACTCCCAAATATCCTATTGCAGATTCCATGTAAAGTGTTAACACACTCTTACAAGAAAAGAGCAGTGTAACTCTGTGAGATGAATTCACACATTGCAAAGTAGTTTCTCAGAATGATTCATTCTAGTTGTTATTGAGGATATTTCTTTTTTGATTATAGGCCTCAATGCTCTCCCAAATATCCCTTTGAAGATTTCTTGAAGACAGTGTTAGGAAAGTGTTCCATGAAAAGAAACTTGTAAATATGTGAGATGAATTCAAACATCACAAGGAACTCTCTCATAAAGCTTCCTTCTAGCTTTTATCTGAGGATATTTCTTTGTCACCATAGTCTTCAATGTGATCAAAAATATCCCTTCTCAGATTCCCAAAAAAGAGTGCTACCAATATTATCCATGAAAAGAATCATATAACTCTCTGAGATGAAATGACAGATTACAAAATGGATTCTCAGAAAGCTTCTTTCTAGTTTCTATATGAGGATATTTACTTTGTCAGCATAAGCTGCCATGTGCTCTAAAATACCCTATTGGAGATTCCAAGAAAACAGTGTTAGCAAACTTATCTATGAAAAGAACAGTGTAACTCTGTGAGATGAATTCAAACATCACAAGGAACTCTCTCATAAAGCTTCCTTCCAGCTTTTATCTGAGGATATTTCTTTGTCACCATAGTCTTCAATGTGATCAAAAATATCCCTTCACAGATTCCACAAAAACAGTGCTACCAATCTTTCCATGAAAATAATCCTGTAACGCTCTGAGATGAAGTGACAGATTACAAAACGGTTTCTCAGAAAGCTTCTTTCTAGTTTCTGTATGAGAATATTTTCTTTGTCAGCATAAGCTGCCATGCGCTCCAAAATATCCCATTGGATATTCCAAGAAAACAGTGTTACCAAACTTACCCATAAATTGAACAGTGTAACTCTGTGAGATGAATTCACACATCACAAAGCAGTTTCTCAGAATGCTTCTTTCTAGATTTTTTCTGAGGTTATTTCCTTTTTAACCATAGGCCTCAATGCACTCCCAAATATCCCTTTGCAGATTCCACAGAAGGAGTGATAGGAAACTGCTCAATGAAAACAACAACGTAACACAGTGAGATGAATTCACAGAAAGCTTCTTTATCAGAAGTCTTCTTTCTAGGTTTTATCTGAAGATATTTCCTAGGACTCAATGTACTCCCAAATATCCCCTTGCAGATTCCATGGAAAACAGTATAAGGAAACTCCTCTATGAATAGAAAGGTGCAACTCTGTGAGATGAATTCACACATCACAAAGAATTTTCTCAGACAGCTTCTTTTTGTTTTTTTTCTGAGGATATTTCTGTTGTCACCACAGGCTTTAATGTCGTCAAAAATATCCCTTATCGGATTCTGCAAAAAGAGTGCTACCAATCTGATATATGAAGAGAATTGTGTAACACTGTGAGATGAATTAACACATTAAAAAGCAGACTCTCAATATGCTTCTTTCTGGTTTTTATATGAGGATATTTCCTTTCTCACCATAAGCTTCAATATGCTCAGAAATACCCCATTGCAGAATCCAAGAAAAGAGTGTTAGCAAACTACTAAATGAAAAGAACAGTGTAACTCTGTGAGGCGATTCACACATCACAAAACAGTTTTTCAGAAAGATTCTTTCTACTTTTTATCTAAGGATATTTCCTTTTTCACTGTAAGCCTCAATGCACTCCAATATATCCCTTTGCAGATTCCACAAAAACAGTGTTAGCAAACTGCTCAGTTAAAAGAATGGTGTGACTCTGTAAGATGAATTCACACATTACAAGAAGGTTCTCAAAAAGCTTCTTTCTGGTTTAAATCTTAGGATATTTCCTTTGACACCATAGGTTTCCATGCGATCAAAAATATCCCTTCTCAGATTCCCAAAAACAGTGTTACCAAACTGCTCCATGAAAAGAAATGTAACTCTGTGAGATGAATTAACACATCACAAAGCTGTTTCTTAGAAAGCTTCTTTCTTGTTTTTATATGAGGATATTTCCTTTTCCACCATAGGCTTCAATGTGCACCCAAATATCCCTTCTCAGACACCACAAAAACAGTGATGCCAAACTGCTCTCTCAATGGAAAGCCTCATTTCTATGAGATTAATGCACATATCACCAAGGAGTTATCAGAAACTTTCTCTCCTGTTTTTACCTGTAGATATTTCTTTTTCAACATTGGCCTCTATCTGCTCCCAAATATCCCAAGCATATTCCACAAAAAGAGTGCTAACAAACTACTCAATGAAAAGAAAGCTTTAACTTTGTGAGATGAATTCGCCCATCACAAAAGAGTCTCTCAGAAAGCTTCATTCTAGTTTTTATCTGACGGTATTTCCTCTTTCACAATAGGCTTCTCTGTACTCCAAATATCCCTTTGTACATGCCACAAACACAGGGTTACCAAACTACTCAATGAAAAGAATCAGTTATCTCTGGGAGATGAATTCACCCATTACAAATAAATTTCTCAGAAAGCTCCTTTCTAGTTTTTCTCTTTGCATATTTACTTTTCCACCATCAGCCTCAATGTGCTCCCATATATCGCTTCCTAGAATCCACAAAAACAGTGATGAAAAACTGCTCAATCAACAAAATGGTTTATCTCTATGAGTTGAATACACACCTCACAAAACAGTTTCTCAAAACCTTCTCTCCAGTTTTTATCTGAAGATATTTCCTTTTCACCATAGGCTTCAATGCTCCAAATATCCTTTGCAGATTCCCAAAAACAGTGCTACCAAACTACTCAACAAAAGAAAGGTGTAACTCTGTGAGATGAATTCACCCATCACAGCAGTTTCTCAGAAAGCTTCTTTCTAGTTTTTATCTGAGGATATTTCCTTTTCCACCATAGGCTTCAATGCACCCAAATATCCCTTCTCAGACACCACAAAAACAGTGATGCCAAACTGCTCTCTCAATGAAAGTTTAACTCTATGAGATGAATGCACATATCACAAAGGAGTTATCAAACTTTCTCTCCTGTTTTTACCTGTAGATATTTCTTTTTCAACATTGGCCTCTATCTGTCCCAAATATCCCTTGCAGATTCCACAAAAGAGTGCTAACAAACTACTCAATGAAAAGAAAGCTTTAACTCTGTGAGATGAATTACACATCACAAAACAGTTTCTCAGAAACTTCTTTCTAGTTTTTATCTGAGGATATTTCCTTTTTCACCATAGGCCTCAATGTGCTCCCAAATATCCCTTTGCAGATTCCACAAAAACAGTGTTAGCAAACTGCTCCATGAAAAGAAGGTGTAACTCTGTGAGATGAATTCACACATCACAAAGTTTCTCAGAAAGCTTCTTTCTAGTTTTTATCTGAGGATATTTCCTTTTTCACCATAGGCTTCAATGCTCCCAAATATCTTTTGCAGATTCCATGAAAACAGTGTTACAAACTGCTCAATGAAAAGAAAAGTGTAACTCTGTGAGATGAATTCACACATCACAAAGAGTTTCTCAGAAAGCTTCTTCTAGTTTTTATCTGAGGATATTTCCTTTGTCACCATAGGCTTCAATGCTCCCAAATATCCTATTGCAGATTCCACAAAAACAGTGTTACCAAACTGCTCATGAAAAAACAGTGTAACTCTGAGAGATGAATTCACACATCACAAAGAACTTTCTCAGAACGCTTCTTTCTAGTTTTCACCTGAGGATATTTCCTTTGTCACCATAGGCTCCAAAGCCCTCCCAAGTATCCTATTGCAGATTCCACAAAAACAGTCTTATCACACTGCTCAATGTCAAAAACAGTGTATCTCTGAGAGATGAATTCACACATCACAAAAAAGTTTCTAAGAAAGCTTCTTTCTACTTTTTATCTGTGGACACTTCCTTTTTCAAGATAGGCTTCAATGTGCTCCCAAATATCCCTTTGGAGATCCCAAAAAAAGAGTGTTAGAAAATTTCTCCATGAAAAGAAAGCTGTAGCTCTGTGAGATGAATTAACACATCACAAAGAACTTTCTCAGAAAGCTTCTATCTATTTTTTATCTAGGGATATTTCCTTTTTCACTATATTCCTGAATGTTCCCCTGAATATCCCATTGCAGATTAAACGAGCAAAGTTTCAGCAAACTTCTCAATGAAAAGAACAGTGTAACTCTGTGAGATGAAATGACACATCACAAAGCAGTTTCTCAGAAATATTATTTTTAGTTTTCATCTGAGGATAATTCCTTTGTCACTATAGGCTTCAATGCACTCCCAAATATCACTTGGCAGATTCCATGAAAACAGTGTTAGCAAACCGCTCCATGAAAAAAAAGGTGTAACTCTGTGAGATGAATTTACACATCATGGAGAAGTTTCTCAGAAAGCTTCTTTCTAGTTTTTTTTTTTTTTTTTGAGGCGGAGTCTCGCTCTGTCACCCGGACTGGAGTGCAGTGGCCAGATCTCAGCTCACTGCAAGCTCCGCCTCCTGGGTTGACGCCATTCTCCTGCCTCAGCCTCCCAAGTAGCTGGGACTACAGGCACCCACCACCTCGCCTGGCTAGTTTTTGTATTTTTAGTAGAGATGGGGTTTCATCGTGTTAGCCAGGATGGTCTCGATCTCCTGACCTTGTGATCCGCCCGTCTTGGCCTCCCAAAGTGCTGGGATTACAGGCTTGAGCCACCGCGCCCAGCCCTTTCTAGTTTTTAAGAGATAATATTTCCTTTGTCAATATAGGCTTCAACGTCATCCAAAATATCCCTTCTCAGATTCCCCAAAAGCAGTGCTACCAAACTGCTCCTTGAAAAGGAAGGTGTATCTCTATGATGAATTCACACATCACAAAGCAGTTTCTCAGGAAGCTTCTTTCTATTATTAATCTGAGGATATTTTCTTTTTCACTGTATGCCTCAATGTGCTCCCAAATATCCCTTTGCAGATTCCATGAAAACAGTGTTAGCTACTGCTCAATGAAGGGAAAGGTGTAAAACTGTCAGATGACTTAAAAAATTACAAAGAAGTTTGTCAGAAAGCTTATTTCTAGTTTATATCTGAGGATATTACCTTTGTCACCATAGACTCAATGCAATCAATTGTATCCGCCCTCAGATTCCACAAAAACAGTGTTACCAAACTGTTTCATGAAAAGAATCATGTAACACTGTGAGTTGAATTAACGCATCACAAAGTGGTTTCTCAGAAAGTTTCTTTCTAATTTTTATATGAGGATATTTCCTTTGTCACTATAAGCTTCAAAGTGCTCCAAAATATCCCATTGTAGATTTCAAGAAAACAGTGTTTGTAAACTGCTCAATGAAAAGAACAGTGTAACACTGTAAGATGAATTCACACATCACAAAGCAGTTTCTCAGAAACCTTCTTTCTGGTTTTTATCTGTTGATATTTCCTTTTCACTATAAGCCTCAATGCACTCCCAAATATCCCTTTGCAGATTCCATGAAAACAGTGTTAGCAAACTGCTCAATGAAGAAAGGTGTAACTCTGTGAGATGAATTCACACATCACAAAGAAGTTTCTCAGAAAGCTTCTTTCTAGTTTTTATCTGAGGATATTTCCTTTGTCAATATAGGCTTCAATGCACTCAAAATATCCCTTTTCAGATTCCACAAAACAGTGTTAGCAAACTGCTCCATGAAAAGTGGTGTAATCTGTGAGATGAATTCACATATCACAAAGCATATTCTCAGAAATCTTCTATCTAGTTTTTATCTGAGGATATTTCCTTCTTCATCCTCAGCCTAAATGCACTCCTGAATATCCCTTTTTAGATTTCTTGAAATTAGCGTTAGCAAAGTGCTCCATGAAAAGAAAGCTCTACATCTGTGAGGTGAATTCACAGAGCACAAAGCTGTTTCTCAGAAAGCTTCTTTTGGTTTTTATCTGAGGATATTTCCTTTGTCACCATAGGCTTCAATGTGCTCCAAAATATCCTTTGCAGATTCCAAAAACAGTGTTTGCAAACTGCTCAATGAAAAGAACAGTGTAACACTGTAAGATGAATTCACACATCACAAAGCAGTTTCTCAGAAACCTTCTTTCTGGTTTTTATCTGTTGATATTTCCTTTTTCACTATAAGCCTCAATGCACTCAAAAATATCCCTTTTCAGGTTCCACGAAAGTAGTATCAACAAACTCCTCTATGAAAAGAAAGGTTTAATCTGGAAGATGAATTCACACGTCACAAAGGAGTTTCACATAATGTTTCTCTGAGATTTTTGTCTAAGTACATTTCGTATGTCACCATAGGCTTCAATGCGGTCTGAAATATCTTTTTGCAGATTCCAAGAAAACAATATTAGCAAACTGCTCCATGAAACTAGTGGTGTAATTTCGTGAGATGAATTCACATATCACAAAGCATATTCTCAGAAATCTTCTATCTAGTTTTTATCTGAAGATATTTCCTTCTTCATCCTCAGCCTAAATGCACTCCTGAATATCCCTTTTTTAGATTTCTTGAAATTAGCGTTAGCAAAGTGCTCCATGAAAAGAAAGCTCTACATCTGTGAGGTGAATTCACAGAGCACAAAGCTGTTTCTCAGAAAGCTTCTTTTTGGTTTTTGTTTGAGGATATTTCCTTTGTCATTATAGGCTTTAATGTGCTCCAAAATATCCTATTTAAGATTCCATGAAAACAGTGTTAGCAAACTGCTCCAAGAAAAGAATCATATAAATCTGTGAGATGAATTCATGCATCACAAAGCAGTGTCTCAGAAAGCTTCTTTCTAGTTTTTAACTGAGGATATTTCCTTTGTCACTCTAGGTTTCAATGTTATTCAAAATATCCCTTCTCAGATTCCTCAAAAAGAGTGCTACCAAACTTCTCTATATAAAGATGCATGTAACTCTGTGAGAAACTACTTTGTGATGTGTGAATTTATCTCACAGAGTTACACTTCTATTTTCTTGAGTACTTTGATGACACTTTTTTTGTGGAATCAGCAATAGGATATTTCAGAGTGCATTGAAGCCAACGGTTACAAAAGATATATCCTCAGACAAAAATCAAAAAGAAGTTAATCATATTCCACAATGTGCTCTGGAATATGCCATTGCAGATTCCACAAAAAATTTGTTAGAAAACTTCTCAATGAAAAGAATACTGTAACTCTGTAAGATGAACTCACACATCAGAAAGCAGTTTCACAGGCAGCTTCTTTTTGTTTTTTTATTCGAGGATATTTCCTTTGTCCCCAAAGGCTTCAAAGCACTCAAAAATATCCTATTTCAGATTCCATGAAAACATTGTCATCAAACTGTTCAATTAAATGAATGGTGTAAATCTGTATGATGAATTCACACATCACAGAGTAGTTTCTCAGTAAGATTCTCTCCAATTTTTAACTGAGGATATTTGCTTTTACACATTGGCCTCAACGCACTCCCAAATATCCCTTTGCAGGTTCAACGAAAACAGTGTTATCAAACTCCTCCATGAAAAGGCACATGTAAATCTGTGAGATGAATTCACATCACAAATAACTTTCTCAGAAAGTTTATTTCTAGTATTTATCTGAGGATATTTCCTTTGTAACGATAGGCTTCAATGCATTTCAAAATATCCCTTCTCAGAGTCCCCAAAAAACAGTTCTACCAAACAGATCCATGAAAAAAAATCTTCACTTAAAAACTGTAGAGAATCTTACTGAGGAACTGCTCTGTGAGATGAATTAACGCAACACAATGTGGTTTCTGAAAAACCTTCTTTCTAATTTTTATATGAGAATATTTCACCATAGGCTTCAATGCGATCCACAGTATCCCTTTTCATATTCCCCCAAAAAGTGCTACCAAACTGCTCCATGAAAAGAATGGAGTAACTCTGTGAGATGAATTCACAAATCGAAAGGAGATTCTCAGAAAGCTTCTTTACAGTTTTTATCTGAGGATATTTCCTTTTTTATCACAGGCCTCCACGTGCTCCTGAATATCCCTTTATAGTTTCCATGAAAATAGGGTTAACAAAGTGCTCCATGAAAACAAACGTGTAAATCTATGAGGTGAATTCACACATCACTAAGCACTTTCTAGGGAAATTTCTTTTTGATTTGTGTCTGAGTATATTTCCTTTGTCAATATAGGCTTCACTGTGCTCCCATATATCCTATTGTAGATTCCACTAAAAAAGTGTTAGCAAACTGCCCCAAGAAAAGAATCATGAAAATGTGTGTGATGAATTCACACATCACAAAATAGTTTCTCACAAAGGTTCTTTGTAGTTTTTATCAGAGGATATTTCCTTTGTCACCATAGGCTTCAATGCAGTGCAAAATATCCCTTCTCAGATACCCCAAAAAGTGTTCTATCAAACAGCTCTATGAAAACTGTGGTGTAACTCTGTGACATGAATTCACATATCACAAAGCTGTTTCTCAGATAGATTCTTCCAAGTTTTTATCTGAGGATATATCATTTTTCACCATATTCCACAATGTGTTCTGGAATATCCCATTGTAGATTCTACAAAAAAAGTGTTAGAAAACTTCTCAATGAAACGAATGGTGTAACTCTGTAAGATGAACTCACACATCACAAAACAGTTTCACAGACAGCTTCTTTTTGTTTTTTTATCCGAGGATATTTCCTTTGTCCCCAAAGGCTTCAAAGCACTCAAAAATATCCTATTGCAGATTCCACGAAAACAGTGTCATCAAACTGTTTAATTAAACAAATGGTGTAAATCTGTATGATTAATTCACACATCATAGAGCAGTTTCTCAGTAAGATTCTCTCCAGTTTTTATCTGAGGATATTTGCTTTTACACTATTGGCCTCAATGCACTCCGAAATATCCCTTTGCAGATTCGACGAAAACAGTGTTATCAAACTCCTCCATGAAAAGAAACATGTAAATCTGTGAGATGAATTCACATATCACAAATAACTTTCACAGAAAGTTTCTTCCGGGGTGGGTGCAGTGGCTCACACCTGTAATCCCAGCACTTTAGGAGGCCAAGGCAGGTGGATTACGAGGTCAGGAGATCAAGACAATCCTGGCTAACACAGTGAAATCACGTCTCTACTAAAGAACACAAAAAATTAGCTGGGCGTAGTGGTGAGCGCATAGACTCCCAGGTAATAAGGAGGCTGAGGCAGGAGAATGGCGTGAACCCAGGAGGCAGAGGTTGCAGTGAGCCGAGACTGCACCAATGCACTCCAGCCTGGGCGACAGAGCAAGACTCTGTCTCAAAAAAAAGAAAGTTTCTTCCTAGTTTTTATCTGAGAATATTTCCTTTGTAACGATAGGCTTCAATGCATTTCAAAATATCCCTTCTCAGAGTCCCCAAAAACAGTTCTACCAAACAGATCCATGAAAAAAAATCATGTAACTCTGTGAGATGAATTAACACAACACAATGCAGTTTCTCAGAAAACTTCTTTCTAATTTTTATATGAGGATATTTCCTTTGTCACCAGAAGCTTCAATGTGCTCTGAACTGTCCCACTGCAGATTTCAATAAAATAGTGTTAGAAAACTCCTCAGTGAAAAGAAGAGTGTAACTCTGTGAGATGGATTCACACACCATGAAGAATTTTCTCAGAAGGCTTCTTTCTAGTTTTTATTTGAGGATATTTGCTTTGTCACCATATTCTTCAATGTGATCGAACATATACCATCTCAGATTCCACAAAAATGTGCTACCAAACTGACCTATGAAAAGAATCGTGTAACTATGTGAGATGAAGTAGGACATCACAAAGCGGTTTCTCAGAAATCTTCTTTCCAGCTTTTATATGAGGATATCTCATTTGTCACCATAAGATTCAAGGCAGTCTGAAGTATCCCATTGCAGATTCCAAGAAAACAGTGTTATCAAACTGCTCATTGAAAAGAAGAGTGTAACTCTGTGAGATGAATTCATACATCACAAAGAAGTTTCTCAGAAAGCTTCTTTCTAGTTTTTATCTGAGGATATTTTTTCTTTTTCACCATAGGCCTCAAAGTGCTCCTAAATATCCTTTGCAGATCCAATGAAAACAGTGTTAGGAATCTGCTCCATTAAAAGAAAGGTACAACTCTCTGAGATGAATTAATACATCACGAAGAAGTTTCTCAGAAAGCTTCCTTCTAGTTTTTATCTGAGGATATTTCCTTTGTCACCCTAAGCTTCAATGCAATTCAAAATATCAATTCTCAGATTTCCCAAAAACAGTTCTACCAATCGGCTTCATGAAAAGAATCATGTAACTCTGTGCAGTGTATTCACAAATCACAAAGCAGTTTCTCAGAAAGCTTCTTTCTAGTTTTTATCTGAGGATATTTCCTTTGTCACCATAGGAAAATATCCCTTCTCAGATTCAAAAACAGTGTTAGCAAACTGCTCCATGAAAGAAAGATGTAACTCTGTGAGATGAATTCACACATCACAAAACAGTTTCTCAGAAAGCTTCTTCTAGTTTTTATCTGAGGATATTTCCTTTTTCACCATAGGCCTCAATACGCTCCCAAATATCCTTTGCAGATTCCAAGAAAACAGTGTTAGCAAACTGCTCCATGAAAAGAAAGTGTAACTCTGTGAGATGAATTCACATCACAAAACAGTTTCTCAGAAAGCTTCTTCTAGTTTTTATCTGAGGATATTCCTTTGTCACCATAGGCTTCAATGCACTCCCAAATATCCTTTGCAGATTCCACAAAACAGTGTTATCAAACTGCTCCATGAAAAGAACATGTAACTCTGTGAGATGAATTCACACATCACAAAGCAGTTTCTCAGAAAGCTTCTTCTAGTTTTTATCTGAGGATATTTCCTTTGTCACCATAGGCTTCAATGCTCCAAAATATCCCATTGCAGATTCCAAGAAAACAGTGTTATCAAACTGCTCAATGAAAAGAACAGTGTAACTCTGTGAGATGAATTCACACATCACAAAGCAGTTTCTCAGAAAACTTCTTTCTAGTTTTTATATGAGGATATTTCCTTTTTCACCATAGGCCTCAATACGCTCCCAAATATCCTTTGCAGATTCCACAAAACAGTGTTATCAAACTGCTCCATGAAAAGAATGTAACTCTGTGAGATGAATTCACACATCACAAAAAGTTTCTCAGAAACTTCTTTCTAGTTTTTATCTGAGGATATTTCCTTTGTCACCATAGGCTTCAATGCAATTCAAAATATCCTTTGCAGATTCCAAAAACAGTGTTAGCAAACTGCTCCATGAAAAGAATCATGTAACTCTGTGAGATGAATTCACAACACAAAGCAGTTTCTCAGAAAGCTTCTTTCTAGTTTTTATGAGGATATTTCCTTTGTCACCATAGGCTTCAATGTGCTCTGAACTATCCCATTGCAGATTCCAATGAAAACAGTGTTAGAAAACTGGTCATAAAAGAACAGTGTAACTCTGTGAGATGAATTCACACATCACAAAGCAGTTTCTCAGAAAGCTTCTTTCTAGTTTTTATCTGAGGATATTTCCTTTGTCACCATAAGCTTCAATGTTCTCTGATATATCCCATTGCAGATTCCAAGAAAACAGTGTTATCAAACTGCTCAATGAAAATAATGGTGTAACTCTCTGAGATGAATTCATACATCACAAAGCAGTTTCTCAGAAAGCTTCCTTCTAGTTTTTATCTGAGGATATTTCCTTTGTCACCCTAAGCTTCAATGCAATTCAAAATATCAATTCTCAGATTTCCCAAAAGCAGTTCTACCAAACTGCTCCATGAAAAGAATCGTGTAACTCTGTGCAATGAATTCACAAATCACAAAACAGTTTCTCAGAAATTTTCTTTAAAACTTTTGTCTGAGGATATTTCCTATGTCACCATAAGCTTCAATGTTCTCTGATATATCCCATTGCAGATTCCAAGAATACAGTGTGAGAAAACTGGTCATTGAAAAGAACAGTGTAACTCTGTAAGATGAATTTACCCATCACAAAGCAGCTTATTGGAAAGCTTCTTTCTGGTTTTTGGCTCAGGATACTTCCTTTGTCACCATAGGTTTCAATGCGCTCCCATATATCCCTTTGCAGATTCCACAAAAACAGAATTATCAATCTGCTCAATGAAAATAATGGTGTAACTCTGTAAGATGAATTCACACATCACAAAGCAGTTTCTCAGAAAGCTTCTTTCTATTACTTATCTGAGGATATTTCCTTTGTCACCATAGGCTTGAATGCAATTCAAAATATCCCTTCTCAGATTCCCCAGAAACAGTGCAACCAAACTTCTCCATGAAAACAAAGGTGTAACACTGTGAGATGATTTCACATATCACAAAGAAGTTCCTCAGAAAGCTTCTTTATAGATTTTATCTGAGGATACTTCCTTTGTCACCATAGGTATTGAAGCATTGCTAAATATCTCTTCCAAGATTCCCCAAAAACAGTGCTACAAAACTGCTCCATGAAAATAAAGGTGTAACACTGTCAGATGAATTCACAAGTCACAAAGCAGTTTCTCATAATGTTTCTTTCCAGTTTTTATCTGAAGTTCTTTCTAATTTTTATCTGTGGATATGTGTTTTTTCCAATATAGGCCTCAATACGCTCCCAAATAACCCTTTGAAGATTCCACGAAAACGGTGTTAGCAAACTGCTCAAAGAAAGTACAGTGTAATTCTGTGAGATGAACTCACACATGACAAAGCAGTTTCTCAGAGCACTTCTTTATAATTTTTATCTGAGGATATTTGTTTTTTTTAACTACAGGTCTCATTGCACTCCCAAATATCCCTTTGCAGATTCCATGAAAACAGTGTTAGCTAACTGCTCCATGAAAAGAAAGATGTATCTCTGTGAGATGAATTCACATATCACAAAGATAGCTTTAACAGAAGGTTTATTTCTAGTTTCTAAATGAGGATATTTCCTTTGTCACCATAGGCATCAATGTGATCCAAAATATTCCTTCTCAGATTCCCCAAAAAGAGTTCTACTGAACTACTCCATGAAAACAATTGTGTAACTCTGTGAGGGGAATTCAAATATCTCAAAACAGTTTCTCACAAAGCTTCCTTCTAGTTTTGGTCTGAGTATATTTCCTTTTTAACCATAAGCTACAATGCACTCCAGAATATCCCATTGCAGATTTCAAGAAACACTGTTGGCAACTGCTCAATGAAAAGAACACTGTAACTCTGTGAGGTGAATTCAAGCATCACAAAGCAGTTTCTAAGAAAGCTTATTTCTAGTTTTTATCTGAGGATATTTATTTTTTCACCATGAGCTTCAATGTGCACTCAAATATCCCTTTGCAGATTCCAGGAAAACAGTTTTAGGAAACTGTTTCTTACAACGACAGATGTAACTCTGTGTGATGAATTCACAGATCATAAAGAACTTTCTCAGAAAGTTCTTTCTACTTTTCCTCTGAGGATATTTCCTTTGTCACCATAGGCTTCAATGTAATCCAAAACATCCCTTCTCAGATTCCCCAAAAGCAGTGCTACCAAGCTGCTCCATGTAAAATATCATGTAACCCTGTGAGATGAATTTACAAATCATAAAGCAGTTTCTCTGAAAGCATTTTTCTAGTTTTTTTCTGAGGATATTTCTCTTGTTACAATAAGCTTCAAAGTGCTCCAAAATATTCCATTGTAGATTCCAAGAAAACAGTGCTGTCAAACTGCTCAATGAAAAGAACAGTGTAACTGTGTGACTTGATTTCACACATGACAGAGCAGTTTCTCAGAATGTTTCTTTCTGTGTTTTCTCTGAGGGTACTTTTTTTGACTACAGGCCTCAAAGTGCTCCCAAATATCCCTTTGCAGCTTCCATGAAAACAGTTTAAGCAAAGTGCTCCAAGAAAAGAAGTAAGGTATGAATCCCTGAGATGAACTCACACATCACAAAGAACTTTCTCAGAAACCTTCTTTCCAGCTCTTATCTGAGGATATTTACTTTTTCACCATAGACCTCAATTCACTCCCAAATATCCCTGTGCAGATTCCAGGAAAACAGTGTGTGCAAACTGCTCTATGAAGAGAAATGTGTAATCATGTGAGATGAATTCACACATCACAAGGACTTTCTCAGAAACTTTCTTTCTAGCTTTTGTCGGAGGATACTTCCTACGTCACCATAGGCTTCTATACTATCCAAAAAATACTTGCTCAGATTCCCCCAAAACAGTGCTAACAGACTGATCCTTGAACAGAATTGTGTAATGCTGTGTAATGAAATCACCCAACACAAAGATATTTCTTAGAAAGTTTTCTTCTAGTTTTTATCTGAGGATATTTCCTTTTCCACCATCGGATTCCATGTGCTCCCAAATATCCCTTCTCATACACCACAAAAACAGTGATGCCAAGCTTCTCTCTCAACAAAAAGCTTTACCTCTATGAGATGAATGCCCACATCACAAAGGAATTATAAGAAATTTTCACTCCTGTTTTTACCCGAAGATATTTCCTTTTACAACCTTGGCCTCTATCTGCTCCTGAATATCCCATTGCATATTTCACAAAAGCAGTGTTACCAAACTCTTCAATGAAAAGAATGATTGATGGCTGGGTGCGGTGGCTCAAGCCTGTAATCCCAGCACTTTGGGAGGCTGACACAGGCGGATCAAGAGGTCAGGAGATCGAGACCATCCTGGCTAACATGGTGAAACCCCGTCTCTAATAAAAACTACAAAAAACTAGCAAGGCTACGTGGTGGCACCTGTAGTCCCAGCTACCTGGGAGGCTGAGGCAGGAGAATGGCATGAACCCGGGAGGAGGCACTTGCAGTGAGCTGAGATGTGGCCACAGCACTCCAGCCTGGGCAACAGAGTGAGACTCCATCTCAAAAAAAAAAGAAAAGAATGATTGAACTCTGTGAAATCCATTCACCC
The DNA here is from genome assembly GCA_030247045.1 of Colobus guereza. Taxonomy (NCBI): domain Eukaryota; kingdom Metazoa; phylum Chordata; class Mammalia; order Primates; family Cercopithecidae; genus Colobus; species Colobus guereza. The sequence continues at coordinate 14,012,773 of CM058079.1, read as the reverse complement.
ATCACAAAACAGTATCTCAGTAAGCTTCTTTCTAGTTTTTATCTGAGGTATTTCCTTTTTCACCCTAGGCTTATCTGCACTCTGTATATCCATCTGTAGATTCTTCAAAAACAGGGTTAACAAACTCCTCAATGAAGAGAATGGTTTATCTCTGGGAAATGAACTCTCCCATTACAAAGAAATTTCTCAGAAAGATAATTTCTAGATTTTACATGAGCATGTTTACTTTTCCACCATTAGACTCAATGAACTCCAAAATATCCCTTCTCAGACACCACAAAAACATTGTTACCAAACTGCTCAATAATAAAAAAAAAGATTGATCACTATGAGCTGAATACACATACCACAAGACAGCTACTCAAACATTCTCTCAAGTTTTTAACTGAAGATATTTCATTTTTCCCCACAGGCCTCTATGAGCTCCTGAAAATCCCTTTTTGGTTTCCCCAAAAACAGTGCAACCAAACGGTTCAATGAAAAGTAAGGTGTAACTCTGTGAGATGAATTCACATAACACAAAGAACTTTCTCAGAAAGCTTCTTTCTAGCTTATATGTGAGGATATTTCCTTTGTCAACATAGACTTCAATGCGATTCAAAATATCCCTTCTCAGATTCCCAAAAAACAGTGCTACCAAACTGCTCCATGAAAAGAATCATGTAACTCTGTGAGATGAATTCACAAATCTCAAAGCAGTTTGTCAGAAAGCTTCTTTGCAGATTTTGTCTGAGGATATTTCCTTTGACATCATGTGCTCCAAAATATTGCATTGAAGATTCCAAGAAAACAGTTTTAGCTAACTGCTCAATGAAAAGAACAGTGCAACACTGTGAGATGAATTCACATATCACAAATCATTTTCTCTGAAAACTTATTTCTAGTGTTTATTTGAGGATATTTAGTTTTTCACCATAATCCTCATGTGCTCCCATATATCCCTTTGCAGATTCCACGAAAACGGTGTTAGCAAACTGCTCAATGAAAAGAACAGCGTAACTGTTTGAGATGAATTCACACATCACAAAGCACTTTCTCAGAAAACTTCCTTCTAGTTTTTATCTGAGAATACTTTCTTTTTCACCATAGGCCACAATGTGCTCCCAAATATCCCTTTGCAGATTCCACAAAAAGAGTGTCAGCAAACTGCTCCATGAAGAGCAATTTGTAAATCTGTGAGTTGAAAACACACATCACAAAGAACTTTCTCTGACAAATTCTTTCTAGTTTTTATCTCAGGATAATTCCTTTGTCACCATAAGCTTCAAGGCGATCCAAAATATCCCTTCTCAGATTCACCAAAAACAGTGCTACCAAACTGATCCATGAAAAGATTCGTGTAACTCGGTGAGATGAATTCACATCACAAAGCAGTTTCTCAGAAAAATTCTTTCTAGTTTTTGTCTGAAGTTGTTTCCTTTTTCACCATAATCTTCAATGTACTCCAAAATATCCCATTGTAGATTCCACAAAACAGGATTCAGAAACTGTTCAATGAAGAAAATTGTGCAACACTGTGAGATGAATTCACATCACAAAGCAGTTTCTCAGAAAGCTTCTTTCTAGTTTTTATTTGAGGATATTTAGTTTTTCACCATAATCCTCATGTGCTCCCATATATCCCTTTGCAGATTCCAAAAACAGTGTTAGCAAACTGCTCCATGAAAGAAGCATGTAATTCTGTGAGATGAATTCACACATCACAAAGCAGTTTCTCAGAAAACTTCCTTCTAGTTTTTATCTGAGGATATTTCCTTTTTCACCATAATCTTCAATGTACTCCAAAATATCCCATTGCAGATTCCCCAAAAACAGTGCTACCAAACTGCTCCATGAAAAGAAAGTGTAACTCTGTGAGATGAATTCACACATCACAAAGAACTTTCTCTGACAAATTCTTTCTAGTTTTTATCTCAGGATAATTCCTTTGTCACCATAAGCTTCAAGGCGATCCAAAATATCCTTCTCAGATTCACCAAAAACAGTGCTACCAAACTGATCCATGAAAAGATTCGTGTAACTCGGTGAGATGAATTCACAAACCACAAAGCAGTTTCTCAGAAAAATTCTTTCTAGTTTTTATCTCAGGATAATTCCTTTGTCACCATAAGCTTCAAGGCGATCCAAAATATCCCTTCTCAGATTCACCAAAAACAGTGCTACCAAACTGATCCATGAAAAGATTCGTGTAACTCGGTGAGATGAATTCACAAACCACAAAGCAGTTTCTCAGAAAAATTCTTTCTAGTTTTTGTCTGAAGTTGTTTCCTTTTTCACCATAATCTTCAATGTACTCCAAAATATCCCATTGTAGATTCCACAAAAACAGGATTCAGAAACTGTTCAATGAAGAAAATTGTGTAACTCTTTGTGATGAATTCATGCATCACAAAGAAGTTTCACAGAAAGTTTCTTTCTAGTTTTTATATGAGGGTATTTCCTTTGTCACCATAAACTTCAACTCACTCCAAAATATCCCATTGCATATTCCTAGAAAACAGTGTTACCAAACTGTTCAATGAAAAGAACAGTGTAACTCTGTGAGATGAATTCACACATCACAATGCAGTTTCTCAGAATGCTTCCTTCTGGTTTTTATCTGAGGATATTTCCTTTTTCACCATAGGTTTCAATCTCCTCCCAAATATCCCTTGCAGATTCTATGAAAACAGTCTTATTCAACTGCCCCATGAAAAGAAACGTGTAACTCTGTGAGGTGAATTTACACATCACAAAGAAGTTTCTCAGATAGCTTCTTTCTAATTTGTATTTGATGATATATCCTTTGTTAATATAAGCTTCTGTGGGATCCAAAATATCCTTTCTCAGTTACCCCAATAGCAGTGCTACCAAACTGATCCATGAAAATAATCATGCAATTCTGTGAGAAGAATTCACAAACCCCAAGGAGTTTCTCAGAAAGCTTCTTTCTAATTTTTATGAGGATATTTACTTTGTCACCCTAAGCTTCAATGCACTCTGAAATATTCCTTTGCAGATTCCAAGAAAACAGTGTTATCAAACAGCACAATGAAAACAATGGTATAACCCTTTGATATGAATTCACAGATCACAAAACAGTTTCTCATAAATATTTTTCCTAATTTTTTTCTGAGGATATTTCCTTTGTCATCACAGTCTTCAATGACATCCAAAGTAGCATTTCTCAGATTCCCCAAAAACAGTGCTACCAAACTGCTCCATGAAAGAAGCATGTAATTCTGTGAGATGAATTCACACATCACAAGGAAGTTTCTCTCAAAGCTTCCTAGAAAGTTTTTGTCTGAGGATATTTCCTATACCACCATAGGCTTCAATGTGATCCAAAATATCCCTTCTCAGATTACACAAAAACATTTCTACCCAACTGATCCATGAAAACAACCCAGTAACTCTGTGAGATGAATTAACACATCACAAATTGGTTTCTCATAAAGCTTCTCTCTAATTACCATATGAGGATATTTCTTTGGTCACCATGAGCTTCAATGTGATCTGAACTATCCAATTGCAAATTCCAGTAAAATAGTGTTAGCAAACTCCTCAATGAAAACATGAGTGTAACTCTGTGAGATAAATTCATACATCACAAATAAGTCTCTCAGAAAGCTTCTTTCTATTTTTTACCTGAGGATATTTCCTTTGTCATCATAGGCTTCAATGTGATCAAAAATATCCCTTCTCAGATTCCTCAAAAGCATTGCTGCAAAACTGCTCTATGAAAAGAGTCATATAACTATGTGAGATGAATTAACCCATCACAGAGAGCTTTAATACGAGGATATTTCTTTTGTGTTTTTGAGGATGTTTCCTCTAGTTTCTATATGAAGATATTTCCTTTGTTACCAAAGGCCTCTTTGTGCTCCGAAATTGCCCATTGCAGATTCCCCAAAAAGAGTGCTATGAAACTGGTCAAAAAAAGAACAGTGCAATTCAGTGAAATGAATTCACACATTAGAAAACGTTTCCTCAGAAAGCTTTTGTTCTAGTTTTTATATGAGGGTATTTCCCTTCTCAGATTCCACAAATACAATGCTAGCAATGCACTCCATGAAAGAGTAGTGTAACTGTGTGTGATGAATTCTCACATCACAAAACAGTTTCTGAGAAAGTTTCTTTCTCCTTTTTATCTGAAGATATTTCCTTTCTAAACATGGACGTCAAAGAAGTGCTCCCCTATATCTAATTGCAGATCCTGCGAAAATAGTGTTAGCAAACCTCTCAGTGAAAGAAATGGCGTAAATCTGTGAGATGAATTCACACACCACAAGCAGTTTCTGAGAAGGATTCTCTCCAGTTTTTATCTGAGGATGTTTCATTTCTCAGCATAGGATCTGATGCTATCCGAAATATCTCTTCTGTGATTCCACAAAAGCAGTGCTAGGAAACTCCTCCATGAAATAGTGGTGTAACTCTGTGAGACGAATTTACACATCACAAAGCAGTTTCTCACAAAATTTCTTTGTTGTTTTTATCTGAGGATATTTCCTTACTCCATAGGCTTCAAAGCAATCAAACATATCCCTTCTCAGATTCCACAAAATCAGTGCTAGCAAACGTTACCATGTAAGAGTGGTGTAACTCTGTGAGATTAATTCACTAATCACAGGGTTGTTTCTCAGAAAGATTCTTTCTGTTTTTTTTCTGAGGATATTTCCTTAGTCAGCATAGGCTTCATAGCGATCCAAAATATCCCTTCTCAGATTCCACAAAATCAGTGCTAGCAAACGGTACCATGTAAGAGTGGTGTAACTCTGTGAGATGAATTCACTAATCACAGGGTTGTTTCTCAGAAAGATTCTTTCTGTTTTTTTTCTGAGGATATTTCCTTAGTCAGCATAGGCTTCATAGCGATCCAAAATATCCCTTCTCAGATTCCACAAAAACAGTGCTAGCAAATGGCTCCATGAAAGATTTTTGTAAAACTGTGTGATGAATTCACACATCACAAAGCAGTTTCTCTGAAAGCTTCTTTGTGGTTTTTATCTGAGGATATTCACTTTGTCAACATAGGCTTCAAAGTGATCCAAAATATCACTTCTCAGATTCCACAAAAACAGTCTAGCAAACTGCTCCATGAAAGGACTGTGTTACTCTGCGAGATGAAATCACACATCACAAAGCTGTTTCTCAGAAAGCTTCTTTCTTGATTTTATCTGAGGATATTTCAGGCCTCGATGCACTCCTGTATATCTCATTGCAGAATCTGTGACAGTATTGTTTAAAAACTTCTCAAGAAAAAGAGTGGTCTAACTCTGTGAGATGAATTCATATATTGCAAAGTAGTTTCTCAGAAGGCCTCCCCCCAGTATTTATCTATGGATATTTAATATTTCACCATAGGAGTCAAGACCCTCGGAATATACCATGGCAGTTTCCACAAAAACAGTGTTAGGAAACTGTTCAATGTAATGAAAGGTGTATCTCTGTGAGATGAATACACTTATCACAAAGCATTTTCTCATAAAGCTTTTTCTAGTTTTATTTGAGGATAATTCCTTTGTTACCATAGGCTTCAAAGTGATCCAAAATATCCCTTCTCAGATGGAAAAAAATGCGTTCTACCAAACTGTTCCTTGAAAGAGCAGTGTAACTTTGTGTTGCAAATTCACGCATCACAAAGCAGTTTCTCACAAAGCTTCCTTCTTTTATCTAAGGATATTTCTTTTTTAAACACAGGCCTCAACCCCTTCCGTGTATATCATTGAAGATGCTGTGAAAACAGTGCTAGCAAACCTCTCAATGAAAGCAATGGTGTAACTCTCTGAGATGAATTCACACGCAGCAAAGCCGTTTCTGAGAAGGCTTCTCTCCAGGTTTTATCTGAGGATATTTCATTTCTCACCATAGCATTCTATGCTAACCAAGATATCACTTGTGAGATTCCACAAAAATAGGGCTAGCAAACTCCTCCATGAAAGAGTGGTGTAACTCTGTGAGATGAATTCACACGTCACAAAGTAGTTTCTCAGTAAGCTTATTTCTAGTTTTTATCTGAGAATATTTCCTTTGTCACCATAGGGTTCAAAGCGATCTAAAATAGCAGTTCTCAGATTCCACAAAAACAGTGCTAGCCAACGGCTCCAGGAAATATTGATGTACCTCTGTGAGATGAATTGATAAATCACAAAGCAGTTTCTCAGAAAGCTTCTTTCTTGTTTTTATCTGAGGATATTTCAGGCTTCAGTGTGCTCCCATATATCTCTTTGCACATTCTGCGAAAACAGTGTTAGCAAACTTCTCAATGAAAGCAGTATTTTAACTCTGTGAGATGAATTCACACACCACAAAGCAGTTTCTGAGAAGGCTTCTCTCCAGTACTTAATTGAGGATATTTCATTTTTCACCATGGGATTCAATGATGTCCAAGATATCACTTCTGTGATTCCACAAAAACAGTGCTACCAAACTATTCCATGAAAGAGTTTTGTTATTTTGTGACATGAATTCACACGTGACAAAGCAGTTTCCAGGAAACCTTCTTTTCAGTTTTTATCAAAGGACACTTCCATTGTCACCACAGGCTTCAAAGCAATCCAAAATATCCCTTCTCAGAGTCCACAAAAGCAATACTAGCAAACGAATCCATGAAAGAGTTCTGTACCACTGTGAGATGAATTCAAAAATCACAAAGCAGTTTCTCAGAAAGCTTGTTTCTGGTTTTTATCTGACGATATTTCCTTTGTCACCACAGGATTTGAAGTGATCAAAAATATCCCTTCTCAGATTCCAAAAAAACAGTGCTAGCAAATGCCTCCATGAAAGAGGAGTGTAACTCCTGTGAGATGAATTCACACATCACAGAGCCGTTTTTCACAGGGCTTCTTTCCAGTTTTTATCTGAGGATATTTCAGGCCTCAATGCACTCCGTATATCTCATTGCAGATTCTGTGAAAACAGTGTTAGCAAACTTCTCAATGAAAGCAATGGTGTAACTCTGTGAGATGAATTGATAAATCACAAAGCAGTTTCTCAGAAACCTTCTTTTCAGTTTTTATCTGAGGATATTTCATTTTTCACCATAGGCTTCAAAGTGATCCAAAATATCCCTTCTCAGATTCCACAAAAACAGTGTTAGCAAACTGCTCAATGAAAAGAACAGTGTAACTCTGTGAGATGAATTCACACATCACAAAGCATTTCTCAGAAAGCTTCTTTCTAGTTTTTATCTGAGAATATTTCCTTTGTCACCATAGGCTTCAAAGCAATCCAAAATATCCCTTCTCAGATTCCACAAAAACAGTGCTAGCAAACTGCTCCATGAAAGAGTGGTGTAACTCTGTGAGATGAATTCACACATCACAAAGCAGTTTCTCAGAAAGCTTCTTTCTAGTTTTATCTGAGGATATTTCAGGCCTCAATGTGCTCCCAAATATCCCTTTGCAGATTCCACGAAAACAGTGTTAGCAAACTGCTCAATGAAAAGAACAGTGTAACTCTGTGAGATGAATTCACACATCACAAAGCAGTTTCTCAGAAAGCTTCTTTCTAGTTTTATCTGAGGATATTTCCTTTTCACCATAGGCTTCAATGTGATCCAAAATATCCCTTCTCAGATTCCACAAAAACAGTGCTACCAAACTGCTCCATGAAAGAGTGGTGTAACTCTGTGAGATGAATTCACACATCACAAAGCAGTTTCTCAGAAACCTTCTTTTCAGTTTTTATCTGAGGATATTTCCTTTGTCACCATAGGCTTCAAAGCGATCAAAAATACACCTTCTCAGATTCCACAAAAACAGTGTTAGCAAACTGCTCCATGAAAGAGTGGTGTAACTCTGTGAGATGAATTCACACATCACAAAGCAGTTTCTCAGAAAGCTTCTTTCTAGTTTTATCTGAGGATATTTCCTTTGTCACCATAGGCTTCAATGTGATCCAAAATATCCTTCTCAGATTCCAAAAACAGTGCTAGCAAACTGCTCCATGAAAGAGTGGTGTAACTCTGTGAGATGAATTCACACATCACAAAGCAGTTTCTCAGAAAGCTTCTTTCTAGTTTTATCTGAGGATATTTCCCTTGTCACCATAGGCTTCATAGCCATCAAAATATCCCTTCTCAGATTCCACAAAAATAGTGCTAGGAAACAGTTCCATAAAAGACTTGTGTAACACTGTGAGATGAATTCACACATCACAAAGCAGTTTCTCAGAAAGTTCTTTCTAGTTTTATCTGAGGATATTTCCTTTTCACCATAGGCTTCAATGCACTCCCAAATATCCCTTTGCAGATTCTGTGAAAACAGTGTTAGCAAACCTCTCATTGAAAGCAATGGTGTAACTTTCTGAGATGAATTCCCACACAACAAAGCAAATTTTGAGATGGCTTCCCTCCACTTTTTTCCCGAGCTTCTTTCTTGACTTTATCTGAGGATATTTCAGGCCTCAATGCACTCCCGTTTATCTCATTGCAGATTCTGCGAAAACAATGTTAGCAAACTGCTCAATGAAAAGAACAGTGTAACTCTGTGAGATGAATTCACACATCACAAAGCAGTTTCTCAGAAAGCTTCTTTCTAGTTTTATCTGAGGATATTTCCTTTTCACCATAGGCTTCAATGTGATCCAAAATATCCCTTCTCAGATTCCACAAAAACAGTGCTACCAAACTGCTCAATGAAAAGAATGGTGTAACTCTGTGAGATGAATTCACACATCACAAAGCAGTTTCTCAGAAAGTTTCTTTCTAGTTTTATCTGAAGATATTTCCTTTGTCACCATAGGCTTCAATGTGATCCAAAATATCCCTTCTCAGATTCCACAAAAACAGTGCTACCAAACTGATCCATGAAAAGAAAAGTGTAACTCTGTGAGATGAATTCACACATCACAAAGCAGTTTCTCAGAACGATTCTTTCTAGTTTTATCTGAGGATATTTCCTTTTTAAGCACGGGCCAAAATGTGCTCCTGTATATCTCATTGCAGATTCCATGAAAACAGTGTTAGCAAACTTCTCAATGTACACTGTGAGATGAATTCACACATCACAAAGCAGTTTCTCAGAAAGCTTCTTTCTAGTTTTTATCTGAGGATATTTCCTTTTCACCATAGGCTTCAATGTGATCCAAAATATCCCTTCTCAGATTCCACAAAAACAGTGCTAGCAAACTGCTCCATGAAAAGAATGGTGTAACTCTGTGAGATGAATTCACATCACAAAGCAGTTTCTCAGAAAGCTTCTTTCTTGTTTTTATCTGAGAATATTTCCTTTTCACCATAGGCTTCAATGTGATCCAAAATATCCCATTGCAGATTCCATGAAAACAGTGTTAGCAAACTGCTCAATGAAAAGAATGGTGTAACTCTGTGAGATGAATTCACACATCACAAAGCAGTTTCTCAGAAAGCTTCTTTCTAGTTTTTATCTGAGGATATTTCCTTTTCACCATAGGCTTCAATGCATCCAAAATATCCCTTCTCAGATTCCACAAAACAGTGCTACCAAACTGCTCCATGAAAAGAATGGTGTAACTCTGTGAGATGAATTCACACATCACAAAGCAGTTTCTCAGAAAGCTTCTTTCTAGTTTTTATCTGAGGATATTTCCTTTGTCACCATAGGCTTCAATGCATCCAAAATATCCTTCTCAGATTCCACAAAAACAGTGCTAGCAAACGGTACCATGTAAGAGTGGTGTAACTCTGTGAGATGAATTCACACATCACAAAGCAGTTTCTCAGAAAACTTCTTTCTAGTTTTTATCTGAGGATATTTCCTTTTCACCATAGGCCTCAATGCACTCCCAAATATCCCTTGCAGATTCCATGAAAACAGTGTTAGCAAACTGCTCAATGAAAAGAATGGTGTAACTCTGTGAGATGAATTCACACATCACAAAGCAGTTTCTCAGAAAGCTTCTTTCTAGTTTTTATCTGAGGATATTTCCTTTGTCACCATAGGCTTCAATGTGATCAAAATATCCCTTCTCAGATTCCACAAAACAGTGCTAGCAAACGGTACCATGTAAGAGTGGTGTAACTCTGTGAGATGAATTCACACATCACAAAGCAGTTTCTCAGAAAGCTTCTTTCTGGTTTTTATCTGAGGATATTTCCTTTGTCACCATAGGCTTCATAGCGATCCAAAATATCCCTTCTCAGATTCCACAAAACAGTGTTAGCAAACTGCTCCATGAAAGAGTGGTGTAACTCTGTGAGATGAATTCACACATCACAAAGAACTTTCTCAGAATGCTTCTTTCTAGTTTTGTCTGAGGATATTTCCTTTGTCACCATAGGCTTCAATGTGATCAAAATATCCCTTCTCAGATTCCACAAAACAGTGTTAGCAAACTGCTCCATGAAAAGAAGTGTAACTCTGTGTGATGAATTCACACATCACAAAGCAGTTTCTCAGAAAGCTTCTTTCTACTTTTTATCTGAGGATATTTCCTTTTTAAGCACGGGCCAAAATGTGCTCCTGTATATCTCATTGCAGATTCCACAAAACAGTGCTAGCAAACTTCTCAATGAAAGCAATGGTGTAACTCTGTGAGATGAATTCACACATCACAAAGCAGTTTCTCAGAAGCTTCTTTCTAGTTTTTATCTGAGGATATTTCCTTTGTCACCATAGGCTTCAATGTGATCCAAAATATCCCTTCTCAGATTCCACAAAACAGTGTTAGCAAACTGCTCCATGAAAAGAATGGTGTAACTCTGTGAGATGAATTCACACATCACAAAGCAGTTTCTCAGAAAGCTTCTTTCTACTTTTTATGTGAGGATATTTCCTTTTCACCATAGGCTTCAATGTGCTCCCAAATATCCCTTTGCAGATTCCATGAAAACAGTGTTAGCAAACTGCTCCATGAAAGAGTGGTGTAACTCTGTGAGATGAATTCACACACCACAAAGCAGTTTCTCAGAAGCTTCTTTCTAGTTTTTATCTGAGGATATTTCCTTTTCACCATAGGCTTCAATGTGATCCAAAATATCCCTTCTCAGATTCCACAAAACAGTGCTACCAAACTGCTCCATGAAAGAGTGGTGTAACTCTGTGAGATGAATTCACACATCACAAAGCAGTTTCTCAGAAAGCTTCTTTCTAGTTTTTATCTGAGGATATTTCCTTTTCACCATAGGCCTCAATGCACTCCAAAATATCCTTCTCAGATTCCACAAAACAGTGTTAGCAAACTGCTCCATGAAAAGAATGGTGTAACTCTGTGAGATGAATTCACACATCACAAAGCAGTTTCTCAGAAAGCTTCTTTCTGGTTTTTATCTGAGGATATTTCCTTTTCACCATAGGCTTCAATGTGATCCAAAATATCCCTTTGCAGATTCCAAAAACAGTGTTAGCAAACTTCTCAATGAAAGCAATGGTGTAACTCTGTGAGATGAATTCACACATCACAAAGCAGTTTCTCAGAAAGCTTCTTTCTAGTTTTTATCTGAGGATATTTCCTTTTCACCATAGGCTTCAATGTGCTCCCAAATATCCCTTCTCAGATTCCACAAAACAGTGCTAACAAACTGCTCCATGAAAAGAATGGTGTAACTCTGTGAGATGAATTCACACATCACAAAGAACTTTCTCAGAATGCTTCTTTCTAGTTTTGTCTGAGGATATTTCCTTTGTCAACATAGGCTTCAAAGTGATCCAAAATATCCTTCTCAGATTCCACAAAAGCAGTGCTAGCAAACGGTCCATGAAAGAGTTGTGTAACACTGTGAGATGAATTCACACATCACAAAGCAGTTTCTCAGAAAGCTTCTTTCTAGTTTTTATCTGAGGATATTTCCTTTGTCACCATAGGCTTCAAAGTGATCCAAAATATCCCTTCTCAGATTCCACAAAACAGTGCTAGCAAACTGCTCCATGAAAAGAAGTGTAACTCTGTGAGATGAATTCACACATCACAAAGCAGTTTCTCAGAAAGCTTCTTTCTTGTTTTTATCTGAGGATATTTCCTTTGTCACCATAGGCTTCATAGCCATCAAAATATCCCTTCTCAGATTCCACAAAACAGTGCTAGCAAACTCCTCCATGAAAGAGTGGTGTAACTCTGTGAGATGAATTCACACATCACAAAGCAGTTTCTCAGAAAGCTTCTTTCTAGTTTTTATCTGAGGATATTTCCTTTTTAAGCACGGGCCAAAATGTGCTCCTGTATATCTCATTGCAGATTCCACAAAACAGTGCTAGCAAACTGCTCCATGAAAGAGTGGTGTAACTCTGTGAGATGAATTCACACATCACAAAGCAGTTTCTCAGAAAGCTTCTTTCTAGTTTTTATCTGAGGATATTTCCTTTGTCACCATAGGCTTCAATGTGCTCCAAAATATCCTTCTCAGATTCCACAAAACAGTGCTAGCAAACTCCTCCATGAAAGAATGGTGTAACTCTGTGAGATGAATTCACATCACAAAGCAGTTTCTCAGAAAGCTTCTTTCAGTTTTTATCTGAGGATATTTCCTTTTCACCATAGGCTTCAATGTGCTCCAAAATATCCCTTTGCAGATTCCATGAAAACAGTGTTAGCAAACTTCTCAATGAAAGTAGTGTTGTAACACTGTGAGATGAATTCACACACCACAAAGCAGTTTCTCAGAAAGCTTCTTTCTAGTTTTTATCTGAGGATATTTCCTTTTCACCATAGGCTTCAATGCATCCAAAATATCCTTCTCAGATTCCACAAAACAGTGCTACCAAACTGCTCCATGAAAGAGTGGTGTAACTCTGTGAGATGAATTCACACATCACAAAGCTGTTTCTCAGAAAGCTTCTTTCTAGTTTTTAACTGAGGATATTTCCTTTGTCACCATAGGCTTCAATGTGCTCCAAAATATCCTTCTCAGATTCCACAAAACAGTGCTAGCAAACGGATCCATGAAAGAGTGGTGTAACTCTGTGAGATGAATTCACACATCACAAAGCAGTTTCTCAGAAAGTTTCTTTCTAGTTTTTATCTGAGGATATTTCCTTTTCACCATAGGCTTCAATGTGCTCCAAAATATCCCTTTGCAGATTCCAAAAAACAGTGTTAGCAAACTTCTCAATGAAAGCAATGGTGTAACTCTGTGAGATGAATTCACACATCACAAAGCAGTTTCTCAGAAAGCTTCTTTCAGTTTTTATCTGAGGATATTTCCTTTTCACCATAGGCTTCAATGTGCTCCCAAATATCCTTCTCAGATTCCACAAAACAGTGCTAGCAAACTGCTCCATGAAAGAGTGGTGTAAATGTGTGAGATGAATTCACACGTCACAAAGCAGTTTCTCAGATTGTTTCTTTCTGGTTTTTGTCTGAGGATATTTCCTTTGTCAAGATAGCCTTCAAAGCGATCGAGAATATTCCTAATCAGATTCCACAAAAGCAGTGCTAGCAAACGGTCCATGAATGAGTTGTGTAACACTGTGAGATGAATTCACACATCACAAAGCAGATTCTCAGAAAGCTTGTTTCTGGTTTTTATCTGAGGATATTTCTTTTGTCACCATAGGCTTCAAAGCGATCCAAAATATCCCTTCTCAGATTCCACAAAAAGTGCTAGCAAACGGATCCATGAAACAGTAGTGTAACTCTGTGGGATGAATTCACACATCACAAAGCAGTTTCTCAGAAAGCTTCTTTCTTGTTTTTATCTGAGGATATTTCAGGCCTCAATGTGCTCTCATATATATCATTGCAGCTTCCACGAGAATATTGTTAGGAAACTTCTCAAGGAAAACGGTGTAGCACTGTGAGATGAATTCACACATCACAAAGCATTTTCTCAGAAAGCTTCTTTCTAGTTTTTATCTGAGGATATTTCCTTTTCACCATAGGCCTCAATGTGCTCCCAAATATCCCTTTGCAGATTCCACGAAAACAGTGTTAGCAAACTTCTCAATGAAAAGAACAGTGTAACTCTGTGAGATGAATTCACACATCACAAAGCAGTTTCTCAGAAAGCTTCTTTCTAGTTTTTATCTGAGGATATTTCCTTTGTCACCATAGGCTTCAAAACAATCCAAAATATCCTTCTCAGATTCCAAAAACAGTGTTAGCAAACTGCTCCATGAAAAGAGTGTAACTCTGTGAGATGAATTCACACATCACAAAGCAGTTTCTCAGAAAGCTTCTTTCTAGTTTTTATCTGAGGATATTTCCTTTTCACCATAGGCTTCAATGCACTCCCAAATATCCCTTTGCAGATTCCATGAAAACAGTGTTAGCAGAACTCTCAATGAAAGAAATGGTGTAAATCTCTGAGATGAATTCACATACCACAAAGCAGTTTCTGTGAAGGCTTCTCTCCAGTTTTTATCTGTGAACATCTCATTTCTCACCATAGGATTCTATACTATCCAAGATATCACTTCTGAGATTTCACAAAACAGTGCTGGAAAACTCCTCCAAGATAGATTGATGTAACTCTGTGAGTCGAATTCACATATCACAAAGCAGTCTCTCAGAAAAATAATTTCTAGTTTTTACCTGAGAATATTTCCTTTGTCACCATAGGCTTCAAAACGAACAAAAATGTCCCTTCTCAGAAGAAAAAGAGTTCCAGCAAATGGCTCCATAAAAGAGTTGCGTAATACTCTGAGATGAATTACATATCACAAAGCAGTTTCTCAAAGAGTTGTTTTCTAGGTTTTGTATGCATATATTTCCATTTTCAACATAGGCTTCAAAACAATCCAAAATATCACTTTCAGATTCCACAGAAACAGTGCTAGCCATCGGCTCCATGAAAGAGTAGTGAAACTCTGTGAGATGAATTCAAAAATCACAAAGCAGTTTCTCAGAAAGCTTCTTTCTTGTTATTATCTGAGGATATTTCCTATTTAAACACAGGCCTCAATGCAATACAATATATCTCAGTGCAGATTCCTCGAAAATATTGTTAGATAACTTCTCAATAAAAAGTGTGATGTATCTCTGTGTGATGAATGCACACATCATAAAGCAGTTTGTCAGAAGGCTTCCCTCCAATTTTTATCTAAGGATATTTAATTTTTCACCATAGGACTCTATGCCCTCAGAATATCCCATGAAAGATTCCATGAAGACAGTGTTAGCAAATTGCTCAATGTAATGAAAAGTGTGTCTCTGTGAGATGAATACACTCATCACAAAGCAGTTTCTCAAAAAGCTTTTCTAGTTTTAACTGAGGATATTTCCTTTCTTACCATAGGCTTCAAAGCGAACCAAAATGACCCTTCTCAGTTTCCACAAATACAATGCTAGCAAACTGCTCCATTAAAGAGTAGTGTAACTCTGTGTGATTAACTCTCACATCACAAAACAGTTTTTCAGAAATTTCAGAAATTTTGCTTTTTATCTGATGATATTTCCGTTTTAAACACAGGCTTCAATGCACTCCCGTATGTCTCACTGCAGATTCTGCGAAAACACTGTTAACAGACTTCTCAATGAAAGCAATGGTGTAACTCTGTAAGACGAATTCACACATCAAAAAGCAGTTTCTGAGAAGGCTTCTGTCCAGTTTTTATGTGAGGATATTTCATTTGTCACCCTACGATCTTATGCTATCCAAATTATCACTTCTGTGATTCCACAAAAACAGTGCTAGCAAATTCCTCCATGAAAGACTGGTGTCACTTTGTGAGATGAATTCACAAATCACAAAGCTGTTTCTTGGAAAGCTTCTTTCCAGTTTACATCTGGGAATATTTCCTTTGTCACCATAGGCATCGAAGCAATCAAAAATATCACTTCTCAGATTCCACAAAAACAGTGTTAGCCAACGGCTCCATGTAAGAGTGGTAATATTCTGTAAGATGAATTCACACTTCACAATGCAGTTTCTCAGAAAGCTTCTTTATGGTTTTTATCTGAGGATATTTCGTTTGTTACTATAGGCTTCAAAGTGATCCAAAATATCCCTTCTCAGATTCCATAAAAGCAGTGCTAGCAAACGGCTCCATGAAAGAGTTGTGTAACACTGTGAGATGAATTCATACATCACAAAGTAGTTTCTCAGAACCTTCTTTCTTGCCTTTATCTGAGGATATTTCAGGCCTCAATGCACCCCCGTGTGTCTCATTGCAGATACTGCAAAACCATTGTTAGCAAACTTCTCATTGAAAGCAATGATGTAACTCTGTGAGATAAATTCACACACCACAAAGCAGTTTCTGAGATGGATTCTCTCCACTTTATGTCTGAGGATATTTTGTTTTTCACCGTTGGATTCAATGCTATCAAAAATATCACATCTGAGATTTCACAAAAACAGTGATAGCAAACTCCTCCATTAGGAGTGGTGTAACATTGTGAGATGAATTCACAGCGCACAAAGCAATTTCTCAGAAAGCTTCTATCTAGTTTTTATCTGAGGATATATCCTTTGTTACCATGGGTGTCAAAGCAATCCAAAATACCACTTGTCAGATTCCACAAAACCAGTGCTAGCCAATGGCTCTAAGAAAGAGTGATGTAAATCGCAGATGAATTCAGGAATCACAAAGCATTCTCTCAGAAAGCTTCTTTCTGGATTTTATCTGAGGATATTTCCTTTGTCACCATAGGCTTCAAAGTGATCCAAAATATCCTTTCTCATATTCCACTAAAACAGTACTGGAAAACGGATCCATGAAAGAGTTGTGTAACACTGTGAGATGAATTCGCACATCAAAAAGCTGTTTCTCGGAAAGCTTCTTTCTATTTTTATATGCAGATATTTCCTTTGTCACCACAGGCTTCCAAGCGATCAAAAACATACCTTCTCACAATCCACAAAAACAGTGCTAGCAAATGACTCCATGAAAGGACAGTGGAACTCTGTGAGATGAATTCACACATCACAAAGCAGTTTCTCAGAAGTCTTCTTTCTTGTTTGTATCTAAGGATATTTCAGTCCTCAATGCATTCCCTTATATCTCATTGCAGATTCTGCAAAAATATTGTTAGGAAACTTCTCAAGGAATATTTTATTTTTCAACATAGGACTCAATGCCGCTGGAATATACAATGGCAGATTCCACAAAAACAGTGTTAGCAAACTGCTGAATGTAAAGAAAACTGTATCTCTGTGAGACGAATACACTCATCACAAAGCAGTTTCTCCTGAACATGTTTCTAGTTTTTACTGAAGATATTTCCATTGTTACCATAGGCTTCAAAGCGATCCAAACTATCTCTTCTCAGATTGAAAAAATAGAGTTCTAGCAAACTGCTGCTTGAAAGAATAGTGTAGGCCAGACGCGGTGGCTCAGGCCTGTAATCCCAGCACTTTGGGAGGCCGAGACCGGCGGATCACGAGGTCAGGAGATCGAGACCATCCTGGCTAATACGGTGAAACCCCGTCTCTACTAAAAATACAAAAATAACTAGCCGGGTGAGGTGGCGGTGCCTGTAGTCCCAGCTACTCTGGAGGCTGAGGTGGAGAATGGCTGAAACCCGTGCGGAGCTTGCAGTGAGCTGAGATCCAAACTGCACTCCAGCCTCGACAGAGCAAAGACTGCTCAAAAAAAAGAAAGAATAGTGTAAATCTGTGTAATGAATTCACACATTACAAAGCCATTTCTCAGAAAGCTTCTTTCTTCTTTTTACCAGAGGATATTTCCTTTTTAAACACGGGCCTCAATGTGCTCCAAAATATCTCATTGTAGATACTGCGAAAACAGTGTTAGCAAACTTCTCAATGAAAGCAATGGTGTAACTCTCTGAGACAAATTCACACACCACAAGGCAGTTTCTCAGAAGGCTTCACTCAAGATTTTATCTGAGGATATTTCATTTCTCACCATAGAATTGTATGCTATTCAAGATATCACTCCTGTGATTCCACAGAAGCAGTGCTAGCAGACTCCTCCATGAAAGACTGGTGTAACTCAATGAGATGAATTCACACGTCAGAAAAAAGATTCTTTCTGTTTTTTCTCTGAGAATATTTCCATTGCGACCATAAGCTTCAATGTGTGGTGAAATATCTCTTTATGGATTTCAGAAAAACAGTGTTAGCAGACTATTCAATGAAAAGAACACTGCAACTCTGTGAGATATATTCCCACGTCACAAAGCAGTTTCTCAGAAAGCTTCTTTCTGGTTTTTATCTGAGGATATCTCCTTTGTCATCAGAGGGTTCAATGCACTCCCAAATACCCTATTGCATTTTCCACAAAAACAGTGTTAGTACACTGCTATAAGAAAACAATGGTGTAAGTCTCTGAAATGAATTCACACATCACAAAGAAGTTTCTCAGAATGCTTCTTTCTAGTTTTTAACTGAGGATATTTACTTTTTCACCAGAGGCCTCAATGCACTAACAAATGTCCCTTTGCAGATTCCACGAAAACAGAGTTAGCAAATGGCTTCATGAAGAGAAAGGTTTAACTCTGTGAGATGAATTCACACATCACAAAGAAGTTTCTCAGATTCTTTCTAGTTTTTATCAGAAGATATTTCTTTGTCACTAGAAGCTTCATTGCGCTAAAAAGTATCCCATTGCAGATTCCAAAAAAACAGTGTAGAAAACTGCTCAATGAAAAGAACAGTGTAACTCTGTGAGATGCATTCACACATCACAATGCAGTTTCTCAGAAAGCTTCCTTCTATTTTTTTATCTGAGGATATTTCTTTTGTCACTTTAGGCCTCAATGAACTCCCAAACATCCCTTTACAAATTCCACGGAAATAGTGTTAGCAAACTTCTCTTAGAAGAGAAAGGTTAAATCATGTGAGATGAACTCATGCATCACAAAGAAGTTTCTCAGAAAGCTTCTTTCTAGTTTTTATCTGAGGATACTCCCTTTTACACTGTCGGCCTCAAAGTGCTGCCACATATCCCTTGGCAGATTCCATGAAAACATTGTTAACAAACTGCTGTGTGAAAACAACGGTGTATCTCTGTGAGATGAATTCACACATCACAAAGAAGTTTCTCAGAAAGCTTTCTTCTAGTTTTTATCTGAGGATATTTTGTTTTTTCACTATAGGCCTCAAAGTGCTCCCAAATATCCCTTTGCAGATTCCACGAAAACAATGTTAGCAAACTGCTCCATGAAAATTAAGGTGTAACTCTGTGAGGTGAATTCACACATCACAAAGAACTTTCTCAGAAAGCTTCTTTCCAGTTTTTATCTGAGGATATTTCCTTGTCACCATAGGTTTCAATGCATTCCAAAATATTCCTTCTCAGTTCCGGAAAAACAGTGCAAGAAATGTGATCCATGAAAAGAATCATGCAACTTTGTGAGATGAATTCACACATCCAAAGCAGTTTCTCAGAAACCTTCTTTTGGTTTTTGTCTGAGGATATTTGCTTTGTCCCCATAAGCTTCAATGTGCTCCCAAATATCCTAACACATATTCCATGAAAACAGTGTTAGCAGACTGCTCAGTGAAAAGAATGGTGTAACTCTGTGAGATGAATTAACCCACCACGAAGTAGTTTCTCAGAAAGCTTCTTTCTAGTTTTTATCTGAGGATATTTCCTTTGTCACCATAAGCTTCATTGCACTAAGAAATATCCCATTGCAGATTCCAAGAAAACAGGGTTAGGAAACTCATCTATGAACAGAAATGTGTAACTCTGTGAGATACATTCACACATCACAATGCAGTTTCTAGGAAAGTTTCTTTCTAGTTTTTATCTGAGTATATTTCCTTTTCCACCATAGTGCTCCCAAATATCCCTTTGCAGATTCCACCAAAACAGTGTTAGCAAACAGCTGGCTTCATGAAGAGAAAGGTGTAACTCTGCAAGATGAATTCACATATCACAAGGAAGCTTCTCACAAAACTTCTTTCCAGTTTTTATCTGAGTATAATTCCTTGTCACCATAGACTTCAATGTGATCCAAAATATCCCTTCTCTGATTCCCCAAAAACAGTGCCAACAAAGTGATGTATGAACCAAATCGTGTAATGCTGTGAGATACATTCACACCTCCAAAGCTGTTTCTCAGAAAGCTTCTTTCGCTATTTATCTGAGGATATTTCCTTGTCACCATAGGCTTCAATGCGCCCCAAATATCCTAACACATATTCCATGAAAACAGTGTTAGCAGACTGCTCAGTGAAAAGAATGGTGTAACTCTGTGAGATGAATTAACCCACCACGAAGTAGTTTCTCAGAAAGCTTCTTTCTAGTTTTTATCTGAGGATATTTCCTTTGTCACCATAAGCTTCATTGCACTAAGAAATATCCCATTGCAGATTCCAAGAAAACAGGGTTAGGAAACTCATCTATGAACAGAAATGTGTAACTCTGTGAGATACATTCACACATCACAATGCAGTTTCTAGGAAAGTTTCTTTCTAGTTTTTATCTGAGTATATTTCCTTTTCCACCATAGGCCTCAAAGTGCTCCCAAATATCCCTTTGCAGATTCCACCAAAACAGTGTTAGCAAACAGCTGGCTTCATGAAGAGAAAGGTGTAACTCTGCAAGATGAATTCACATATCACAAGGAAGCTTCTCACAAAACTTCTTTCCAGTTTTTATCTGAGTATAATTCCTTGTCACCATAGACTTCAATGTGATCCAAAATATCCCTTCTCTGATTCCCCAAAAACAGTGCCAACAAAGTGATGTATGAACCAAATCGTGTAATGCTGTGAGATACATTCACACCTCCAAAGCTGTTTCTCAGAAAGCTTCTTTTCGCTATTTATCTGAGGATATTTCCCTTGTCACCATAGGCTTCAATGCGCTCCCAAATATCATAATGCAGATTCCACAAAAACAGTGTTAGAAGACTGCTTAATGAAAAGAATGGTGTAACTCTGTGAGGTGAATTAACCCATCACAAAGCAGTTTCTCAGAAAGCTTCTCAAATTTTTATCTGAGAATATATCCTCTGTCACCATAAGCTTCATTGCACGAAGAAATATCGCATTGCAGATTCCAAGAAAACAGTGTTAGCAAACTGCTCAATGAGAAAAACAGTGCAACTCTGTGAGATGCATTCAAACATCACAATGCAGTTTCTCAGATACCTTCTTTCTGGTTTTTGTCTGAGGATATTTCCTTTCTCACCATAGGCCTTAATGTGCTCCCATATATCCCTGTCCATGGAAACAGTGTTAGCAAACGGCTTCATGAAGAGAAAATTGTAATTCCATGAGATGAATTCACACAATTACAGAGAAGTTTCTCAGAATGCTTCTTTCTAATTTTCATCTGAGGATATTTCCTTTGTCAGCGTAGGCTTCAATGCAATCCAAAATATCCTGTCTCAGATTCCCCAAAAATAGTGTAAAATAACTGCTACATGATAGGAAAGTGTAACTCTGTAAGATGAATTCACACATCAGACATCAAATTCTCAGAAACCTTTTTTATAGTTTTTCTCTGAGGATATTTCCTTTGTCACCATAAGCTTCAATGTGCGGTGGAATATCCCTTTGCAGATTCCATGAAAACAGTGTTAGCAAACTGCTGAATGAAAGGAACACTGTAACTCTGTGAGATGCATTCACACATCACAAACCAGTTTCTCAGAAGGCTTCTTGGTTTTTATCAGAGGATATTTCCTTTTTCACCATAGGATTTAATGCCCTCCCAAACATACTATTGCATTTTCCATGAAAACAATGTTAGGAAACTATTGTATGAGAAGAAAATTGTAATTCCATGAGATGAATTCACACATTACAAGAAGTTTTCTCAGAAAGCTTCTTCTTTTTATCTGAGGATATTTCCTTTGTCAGCGTAGGCTTCAATGCAATCCAAAATATCCTGTCTCAGATTCCCCAAAAATAGTGTTAAAATAACTGACATGATAGAAAGTGTAACTCTGTAAGATGAATTCACACATCAGACAAAGCAGTTTCTCAGAAACCTTTTTCTAGTTTTTCTCTGAGGATATTTCCTTTGTCACCATAAGCTTCAATGTGCTGGAATATCCCTTTGCAGATTCCATGAAAACAGTGTTAGCAAACTGCTGAATGAAAAGAACACTGTAACTCTGTGAGATGCATTCACACATCACAAACCAGTTTCTCAGAAGCTTCTTTTTTTATCTGAGGATATTTCCTTTTCACCATAGGATTTAATGCCCTCCCAAACATACTATTGCAGATTCCATGAAAACAATGTTAGAAACTATTGTATGAAAGAAGAACAGTGTAACTCTGTGAGGTGAATTCAAACATCCAAAGCAGTTTCTCAGAAAGGTTCTTTTGTTTATTACCTGAGATATTTCCTTTGTCACCATAAGCTCAATGCAAATATCCTAATGAAAATTCCACAAAACAGTGGAAGCAGACTGCTCAATGAAAAGAAGAACAGTGTAACTCTGTGAGATGAATTAACCACATCACAAAGCAGTTTCTCAGAAAGCTTCTTCTAGTTTTATCTGAGGATATTTCCTTGTCACCATAAGTTTCAATGTTCAAAATATCCTTCAGATTCCATAAAACAGTGTTAACACTGCTCAATGAAAGAACTGTAACCTGTGAGATGAATTCACACATCACAAAGCAGTTTCTCAGAAGGCTTCTTTTTGTTTTATCTGAGGATATTTTTTGTCACCATAGGCTTCAATGCTCCAAATATCCTACTGCAGATTCCATGAAAACAGTGTTAGCAGACTGCTCAATGAAAAGAACGGTGTAACTCTGTGAGTGAATTAGCCCATCACAAGCAGTTTCTCAGAAAGCTTCTTTCTAGTTTTTATCTGAGGATATTTCCTTTGTCACATAGGCTCAATGCCAAAATATCCCTTTGCAGATTCATGAAAAAGTGTTAGCAAACTGCTCATGAAGGAAAGGTGTAACTCTGTGAGATGAATTCACACATCACAAAGAAGTTTCTCAGAGATTTTTTGTAGTTTTATCTGAGGATATTTCCTTTGTCACCATAAGCTTCAATTGTGCTAAAATATCCCATTGCAGATTCCAAGAAAACAGTGTTAGAAAACTGCTCAATGAAAAGAATAGTGTAACTCTGTGAGATAACACACATCAAAGCAGTTTCTCAGAAAGCTTCTTTCTATTTTTTATCTGATTATATTTCCTTTCTCACCATAAGCCTCAATACACTCTAAAATATCACTTTGTATATACCACAAAAACAGTGTTAGCGAACTGCTTCAGGAAGAGAAAGGTGAAACACTGTGAGAGAAATTCACACATCAAAACAAGTCTCTCAGAAAGCTTCTTTCCAGGTTTTATCAGAGTATATTTCCTTGTCACCATAGGCTTCAATGTGATCCAAAGTATTCCTTCTCAGAGTCCCCAGAAACAGTGCCAACAAAGTAATCCATGAAAAGAATTTTGTAACTGTGTGAGATGAATTCACACATTCAAAGCAGTTTCACAGAAAGCTTCTTTCTAGTTTTTATCTGAGGATATTTCCATTTTCACTTCAGGCTTCAATGCGCTCCCAAATATCCTAATGCAGATTCCAGGAAAACAGTGTAAGCAGACTGCTCAATGAAAAGAATTGTGTAACTCTGTGAGATGAATTAACCCATCACAAAGCAGTTTCTCAGAGGGCTTCTTCTTGGTTTTTATCAGAGGATATTTCCTTTTTCATCATAGGATTCAATGCCCTCCCAAACATACTATTGCATTTTCCATGAAAACAGTGTTAGGAAACTTCTGTATGAGAAGAATGGTGTAACTCTGTGAGGTGAATTCAAACATCAAAGCAGTTTCTCAGAAAGATTCTTTTCAGTTATTACCTGACAATATTTCCTTTGTCACCATAGGCTTCCAGATATCCTAACACAGATTCCACAAAAACAGTGTAAGCAGACTGCTCAGTGAAAAGAACAGTGTAATTCTGTGGGATGAATTAACCCATCACAAACCAGTTTCTCAGTAAGCTTCTTTCTAGCTTATCTCTGAGGATATTTCCTTTGTCATGGTAAGCTTCAATGTGCTGAAAAATATCCCTTTACAGATTCCAAGAAAACAGTGTTAGCAGACTGCTTAATAAAAAGAACACTGTAACTCTGTGAGATGTATTCACACATCACAAAGCAGTTTCTCAGAAGGCTTCTTTTTTGGTTTTTCTCTGAGGATGTTTACTTTGTCACCCTAGGTTTCAATGCGCTCCAATATATCCTAATGAAGATTCCATGAAAAGATTGTTAGGAGACTGCTCAATGAAAAGAATGCTGTAACTCTGTGAGCTGAATTAACCCATCACAATGCAGTTTATCAGAAAGTTTCTTTCTAGTTTTCATCTGAGGATATTTCCTTTTTCAACATAGACCACAATGCACTAATAAACATACTATTGCATTTTACACGAAAACAGTGTTAGCAAATGGCTTCATGAAGAGAAAGGTGTAACTCTGTGAAATGAATTCACACATCACAAAGAAGTTTCTCACAGAGATTCTTTGTAGTTTTTATCTGAGGATATTTCCTTTGTCACCATAAGCTTCATTGCACTAAGAAATATCCCATTGCAAATTCCAAGAAAACAGTGTAGAAAACTGCTTAATGAAAAGAACAGTGTAACTCTGTGAGATGCATTGACACATCAAAATGCAGTTTCTCAGAAAGCTACCTTCTATTTTTCATCTGAGGATATTTCTTTTCTCACCTTAGACCTCAATGCGCTCCAAACATCCCTTTAGAGATTCCACAAAAACAGTGTAACAAACTTCTTCATGAAGAGAAAGGTGAAATAATGTGAGATAAACTCACACATCACAAAGAAGTTTTTCAGAAAGCTTGTTTCCAGTTTGTATTCGAGTATATTTCCTTGACACCATAGGCTTCAATGCGCTCTGAAATATTCCTTAGCAGATTCCAAGGAAACAGTTTTAGCAGACTGCTCAATGAAAAGAACACTGTAACTCTGTGAGATGTATTCACACATCACAAAGCAGTTTCTCACAAGGCTTCTTTTTGTTTTTTATTTGAGGATATTTTCTTTGTCACCATAGGCTTCCATAAGCTCCCAAACATCCTATTGCAGTTTCCACGAAAATGGTTTTAGCAGACTTCTGTATGAATAGAATGGTGTAACTCTGTGACATGAACTTACACATCACAAAGCAGATTCTCAGAAAGGATCTTTCTAGTTTTTATCTGAGGATATTCCCTTTTACACTGTCGGCCTCAAAGTACTGCCACATATCCCTTGGCAGATTCCCCGAAAACAGTGTTAGCAAACTGCTGTATGAAAACAACGGTGTTTATGGGAGGCTGAGGCAGGAGAATGGCGTGAACCCAGGAGGCGGAGCTTGCAGTGAGCTGAGATCCGGCCACTGCACTCTGGCTTGGGCGACAGAGCGAGACTCCATCTCAAAAAAAAAAAAAAAAGAAAGGAACGGTGTAACTCTGTGAGATGAATTCACACACCACAAAGAAGTTTCTCAGAAAGCTTCCTTCTAGTTTTTATCTGAACATATTTCGTTTTTCACTATAGGCCTCAAAATGCTCCCAAATATCCCTTTGTAGATTCCACGAAAACAGTGTTAGCAAACTGTTCCATGAAAAGAAATGTGTAACTCTGTGAGATGAATTAACTCATGACAAAGCATTTTATCAGGTAGCTTCTTTCTAGTTTTTATCTGAGGATATTTCCTTTTCCACCATAGGCTTCAATGCGCTCCCAAATATCCCTTCTCAGACACCACAAAAACAGTGATGCTAAAGTGCTCTCTAAACAGAAACGTTTAACTCTATGAGATGAATTCACACATTGCAGCAGTTTCTCAGAAAGCTTCTTTTGGGTTTTTATCTGATGATAATTCCTATGTCACAATAGGCTTTAATCAGATCCAAAATTTCTTATTGCAGATTCTTAAGAAACAGTGTTATCAAACTGATCAATGAAAAGAACTGTGTAACTCTCTGAAATCAATTCACATATCACAAACTACTTTCTCAGAAAACTTTCTAGTTTAACTCTGAGGATATTTCCTTTGTCAACCTTGGCTTCAATGCAATCCAAAATATTCCTTCTCAGATCCCAAAACAACAGTGCTACCAAACTGCTACATGAAAAGCATTGTGTAACTCTGTCAGATTAATTTGCAAATCACAAAGCAGTTTCTCAGAAAGTTACTTTCTAGTTTTTGTCTGAGGATATTTCCTTTGTCACCCTAAATTTCAGTGTACTCCGAAATATCTCATTGCAAATTCCAAGAAAACATTGTTAATAAACTGCTCAATGAAAAGATCAGTGTAAATCTGTGAGATCAATTCACACATCACTAAGCAGTCTCTGAGAAAGCTTCTTTTTGGTTATTATCTGAAGAAATTTCCTATGTCACCATACGCTTCAATGCATTTCCAATATCTCTTTGCATATTCCATGAAAACAGTGTTAGCAAACTACTCCAAGAAAAGAGAGAGAGCTGTAACTCTGTGAGATGAATTCACACATCACAAAGAAATTTCTCAGAAAGCATCTTTCCAGATTTTATCTGAGGATATTTCCATTGTCACCAGAGGCTTCAATGCGATCCAAAGTATCCTTTCTCAGATTCCTCAAAAACAGTGCTACCAATCTGCTCCATAAATACTATTGTGTAACTCTGTGAGACGAATTCACAAATCAGAAAGCAGTTTCTCAGAAAGCTTCTTTATAGTTTTTGTCTGAGGATATTTCCTTTGTCACCATAACCTTCAATAAGCTCCAAAATATACCATTGCAGATTCCATGAAAACAGTATTAGCAAACTGCTCGATGAAATGAGCAGTGTAACGTTGTGAGATGAATTCACAAATCACAAAGCAGTTTCTCAGAAAATGGCTTTCTAGTTTTTATCTCAGAATATTTCATTTTTCAACCTTAGACCTCAATGCGCCACCCAATATCCTTTGCAGATTCCATGAAAACAGTGTTAGCAAACTGCTTCATGAAAAGAAGGTGTAACTTGGTGAGATGAATACACACATAATGAAGGAGTTTTCCGGAAAGCATCTTTCTAGTTTTTATCTGAGGATATTTCCTTTGTCACCATAGGCTTCAATGCATCCAAAGTATCCTTTGCAGATTCCTCAAAACAGTGCTACCAAACTGCTCCATGAAAAGAAAAGTGTAACTCTGTGAGATGAATTCACAAATCAGAAAGCAGTTTCTCAGAAAGCTTCTTTATAGTTTTTATCTGAGGATATTTTTGTCACCATAGGCTTCAATAAGCTCCAAAATATCCATTGCAGATTCCAAAACAGTATTAGCAAACTGCTCCATGAAATGAGCAGTGTAACTTGTGAGATGAATTCACAAATCACAAAGCAGTTTCTCAGAAAGCTTTCTAGTTTTTATCTCAGAATATTTCATTTGTCACCTTAGTCAATGCTCCAAAATATCCTTTGCAGATTCCATGAAAACAGTGTTAACAAACTGCTCCATGAAAAGAATGTAACTGTGAGATGAATTCACACACATCAGAAAGCAGTTTCTCAAAGCTTCTTTCTTCTAGTTTTTATCTGAGGATATTTCCTTTGTCACCATAGGCTTCAATGTCCAAAATATCCATTGCAGATTCCAAAACAGTGTTACAAACTGCTAATCCATGAAAAGAAGGTGTAACTCTGTGAGATGAATTCACACATCACAAAGCAGTTTCTCAGAAAGCTTCTTTCTAGTTTTTATCTGAGGATATTTCCTTTGTCACCATAGGCCTTCAATGCTCCCAAATATCCCTTGCAGATTCCAAAAAGTGTTAGCAAACTGCTCAATGAAAAGAACAGTGTAACTGAGATGAATTCACACATCACAAGAAGTTTCTCAGAAAGCTTCTTTCTAGGTTTTATCTGAGGATATTTCTTTGTCACCATAGGCTTCAATGCATCCAAAATATCTTCTCAGATTCGATTCAAAAACAGTCTTAGCAAACTACTCCATGAAAGAACATGTAACTCTGTGAGATGAATTCACATCACAAAGCAGTTTCTCAGAAAGCTTCTTCTAGTTTTCTCTGAGATATTTTCCTTTGTCACCATAAGCTTCAATGCTCCAAAATATCCTTGCAGATTCCAGAAAACAGTGTTAGCAAACTGCTCAATGAAAAGAACAGTGTAACTCTGTGAATTCAATTCACACATTGTTAAGCAGTCTCTCAGAAAGCTTCTTTTGGTTATTATCTGAAGAAATTTCCTATGTCACCATACAATGCATTTCCAATATCTCTTTGCATATTCCATGAAAACAGTGTTAGCAAACTACTCCAAGAAAAGAGAGAGAGCTGTAACTCTGTGAGATGAATTCACATCACAAAGAAATTTCTCAGAAAGCATCTTTCCAGATTTTATCTGAGGATATTTCCATTGTCACCAGAGGCTTCAATGCGATCCAAAGTATCCTTTCTCAGATTCCTCAAAACAGTGCTACCAATCTGCTCCATAAATACTATTGTGTAACTCTGTGAGACGAATTCACAAATCAGAAAGCAGTTTCTCAGAAAGCTTCTTTATAGTTTTGTCTGAGGATATTTCCTTTGTCACCATAACCTTCAATAAGCTCCAAAATATACCATTGCAGATTCCATGAAAACAGTATTAGCAAACTGCTCGATGAAATGAGCAGTGTAACGTTGTGAGATGAATTCACAAATCACAAAGCAGTTTCTCAGAAAATGGCTTTCTAGTTTTTATCTCAGAATATTTCATTTTTCAACCTTAGACCTCAATGCGCTACCCAATATCCCTTTGCAGATTCCATGAAAACAGTGTTAGCAAACTGCTTCATGAAAAGAAAGGTGTAACTTGGTGAGATGAATACACACATAATGAAGGAGTTTTCCGGAAAGTTTCTTTCTAGTTTTTATCTGAGGACATTTCCTTTGTCAATATAGGATTCAATGTAATCCAAAATATCCCTTCTCAAATTCCCCAAAAACAGTGCTACCAAACTAATCCATGAAAAGAAGGTGTAACTGTCTGAGATTAATTGACAAATCATGATGCAGTTTCTCAGGAAGCTTCTTTCTTGTTTTTGTCTGAGGATATTTGCTTTCTCCTCATAAGTTTCAATACGCTCCGAAATAACTCATTGCAGATTCCAAGAAAAGAGTGTTAGCAAACTGCTCAATGAAAACAACAGTGTAACTCTGTGAATTCAATTCACACATTGTTAAGCAGTCTCTCAGAAAGCTTCTTTTTGGTTTTTACCTGAAGATATCAACTTTGTCACCATAGACTTCAATGCACTCCCAAATATCTTATTGTAGATTCCACGAAAACAGTCTTAGCAAGCTACTCAATGATATGAACATTGTAACTCGGTGAGAATAATTCATCCAGCACAAATCAGTTTCTCAGAAAGCTTCTCTACTTTTTATCTGTGGATACTTCCTTTTTCAAGATAGGCCTCAATGCGCTCCCAAATATCCCTTTGGAGATTCCACAAAAACAGTGTTAGCAAATTACTCCATGAAAACAAAGCTGATGCTCTGTGAGATGAATTCACACATCACAAAAAACTTTCTCAGAAACCTTCTTTCTAGTTTTTATCTGAAGATATTTCCTTTTTCACTATATCCCTGAATGTGTGTCCAAATATCCCATTTCAGATTAAACGAGAAAAGTGTTAGCAAACTTCTCAATGAAAAGAATGGTGTAACTTTGTGAGATGAAATCACGCATCACAAATCAGTTTCTCAGAAAGCTTTCTTTTGGTTTTTATCTGAGGATATTTCCTTTGTCACCATAGGCTTCAATGCACTCCCAAATATCCCTTTGCAGATTCCATGAAAACAGTGTTAGCAAACTGCTCCATGAAAAGAAAGGTGTAACTCTGTGAGATGAATTTACACATCATGAAGAAGTTTCTCAGAAAGCTTCTTTCTAGTTTTTATGTGATAATATTTCCTTTGTCAATATAGGTTTCTACATCATCCAAAATATTCCTTCTCAGATTCCCCAAAAGCAGAGCTACCAAACAGCTCCGTGAAAACATAAGGTGTCACTCTGTGAGATGAATTCACAAATCACAAAGCAGTTTCTCAGGAAACTTCCTTCTATTTTTGATCTGAGGATATTTCCTTTTTCACTGTAGGCCTCAATGCGATCCCAAATATCCCTTTGCAGATTCCATGAAAACAGTGTTAGCAAACGGCTCTATGAAAAGAAATGTGTAAAACTGTCATATGAAGTCAAACATTACAAAGAACTTTCTCAGAAAGCTTCTATCTAGCTTTTATCTGAGTATATTTCCTTTCTCACCATAAGCTTCAATGTGATCAAATGTAACCTTCCTCAGATTCCCCAAAACAGGTACCAAACTGTTCCATGAAAAGAATCATGTAAAACTGTGAGGTGAATTGGCACATCACAAAGCAGTTTCTCAGAAAGCTTCTTTCTAATTTTTATATGAGGATATTTCCTTTGTCACTATAAGCTTCAAAGTGCTCCAAAATATCACATTGCAGAATCCAAGACAACAGTGTTTGCAAACTTCTCAATGAAAGGACAGTGTAACACTATAAGATAATTTCACACATCACAAAGCACTTTCTCAGACACCTTCTTTCTGGTTTCTATCTGTTGATATTTCCTTTTTCAAAATAGGTCTCAACTCACTCCCAAATATCACTTTGTAGATAGCACACAAACATTGTTAGCAAACTATTCCATGAAAAGAAAGGTGTTACTCTGTGAGATGAATACACACATCACAAAGAACTTTCTGAGAAAGCTTCTTTCTAGTTTTTATCTGTTTAATATTTCTTTGTCACCATAGGCTTCAATGCGATCCAAAATATCCCTTCTCAGATTCCCCCAAAACAGAGTAACCCAATTGCTCCATGAAAAGAATCATGTAACACTGTGAGATAAATTCACAAATCATAAAGCAGTTTCTCAGAAAGCTTCTTTCTAGTTTTAATCTGAGGATGTTTCCTTTGTCACCATAGGCTTCAATGCAATTCAAAATATCCCTTCTCAGATTCCCCAAAAACAGTGCTACAAAACAACTCCATGCAAAGAATCCAGTAATTCTGTGAGATGAATTCACAAATCACAAAGCAGTTTCTCAGAAAGCTTCTTTCTAGTTTTTATCTGAAGATATTTCCTTTGTCACCATAGGCTTCAATGCAATCCAAAATATCCCTTCTCAGATTCCCCAAAACGAGTGCTACAAAACAGCTCATGAAAAGCATCAAGTAACTCTGTGAGATGAATTCACACATCACAAAGAAGTTTCTCAGAAAGCTTTTTTCTAGTTTTTATCTCTTTAATATTTCTTTGTCACCATAGGCTTCAATGTGATCCAAAGTATCCCTTCTCAGATTCCCCCAAAACAGGGTAACCCAACTGCTCCATGTAAAGAATTGTGTAACTCTGTGAGGTAAATTCATAAATCAGAAAGAAGTTTCTCAGAAAGCTTCTTTATACTTTTAATCTGAGGATATTTCCTTTGTCACCATAGGCTTCAATGCAATCCAAAATATCCCTTCTCAGATTCCCCAAATCAGTGCTACAAAACAGCTCCATGAAAAAAATCAAGTAACTCTGTGAGATGAATTCACAAATCACAAAGTAGTTTCTCAGAAAGCTTATTTCTAGTTTTTATCTGAAGATATTTCCTTTTTCACCCTCGGCCTCAACACGCTCCCGAATATCCCTTTGTAGTTTCCACGAGTATAGTGTTAGCAAAGTGCTCCATGACAAGAAAGGTGTAAATCTGTCAGGTGAATTCACACAACACAAAGCTGTTTCTCAGGAAATTTCTTTTTAGTTTGTGTCTGAGTATATTTCCTTTGTCAATATAGACTTCACTGCACTCCCAAATATCCTATTTTAGATTCCATGAAAACAGTGTTAGCAAACTGCCCCAAGAAAAGAATCATGAAAATGTGTGTGATGAATTAAAACATCACAAAGCAGTTTCTCAGAAAGGTTCTTTGTAGTTTTTAACTAAGGATATTTCCTTTGTCACTATAGGCTTCAATGCTATGGAATATGTCCCTTCTCAGATTCCCCAAAAACAGTGCTACCAAACTGCTCTATGAAAATGGTGGTGTAACTCTGTGACATGAATTCACTTTCTCAGATAGGTTCTTCCAAGTTTTTATCTGAGGATATTTCCCTTTCACCATATTCGACAGTGTGCTCCGGAATATCCCATTGCAGATTCCATGAAAAAGTGTTAGAAAACATCTCAATGAAAAGTCCGGTGTAACTCTGTAAGATGAACTCATACATCACAAAGCAGTTTCACAGAAATCTTCTTTCTAGTTTTTATCTGAGGATATTTCCTTTGTCAAAATAAGCTTCAATGCACTCTGAAATATCTCATTGCAGATTCCAAGAAAACAGTGGTAGCAAACTGCTCAAACAAAACAACAGTGTAACTCTGTGA
Source organism: Colobus guereza (assembly GCA_030247045.1). Taxonomy (NCBI): domain Eukaryota; kingdom Metazoa; phylum Chordata; class Mammalia; order Primates; family Cercopithecidae; genus Colobus; species Colobus guereza. The sequence continues at coordinate 13,980,593 of CM058079.1, read as the reverse complement.
GATGAATTCAAACATCACTAAGCAGTTTCTCAGAAAGCTATTTTCTAGTTATTATTTGAAGACATTTCATTTTTCACCATAGGCTTCAATGTGCTACAAATATCCTATTGCAGATTCCCAGGAAAGAGAGTTAGCATACTGTTCAATGAAAGGAACAGTGTAAATCTGTGAGATGAATTTGCACATCACAAAGCAGATTCTCAGAAAGCTTCTTTCTGGTTTTACTCTGAGGATATTTCAGATTCCAAGGAACAGTGTTAGCAGACTGCTCAATGAAAATAACATTGTAAATCTGTGAGATGTATTCACAGATCACAAAGAAATTTTTCAGAAAGCGTCATTTTGCTTTTTATCTGTGGATATTTCCTCTGTCACTATAGGCTTCAATGCACTCACAAACATCCTCTTGCATTTTCCACGAAAACAGCGTTAGCAAACTGCTTTACGAAAATAACAGTGCAACTCTGTGAGATATATTCACACATAACAAAGCAATTTCTCAGAAAGTTTCTTTCTAGTTGTTATAAGAGGATATTTCCTTTGTCACCACATGCTTCAATGCAAATCAAAATATTACTCTCAAATTCCCCAAAAGCACTGCTGGAATCTGCTCCATGAAAAGAAATTTGTATTTTCGTGGGGTGAATTCACACATCAGAATCAAGTTTCTCAGAAATATTATTTCTAATAATTATCTGAGGATATTTCCTTAGTCACCATAGTCTTCAATGTGACTAAAAATATCCCTGCTCAGATTCCCAAAAAACAGTGCTACCAAACTGTTCCATGAAAAGAATCATGAACTCTGTGAGATGAATTAGCACATCACAAAGTGGTTTCTCAGAATGCTTCCTTCTAGTTTTTTTTTTTCATGAGGATATTTCCTTTGTCACCATAAACTACAATGCACTCTGAAATATCATATTGCAGATTCCAAGAAAACAATGTTAGCAAACTGCTCAATGAAAAGGACAATGTAACTCAGTGAGATGAATTCACACATCACAAAGGAGTTTCTCAGAAAGTTTCTTTCTAGTTTTTATATACGGATAATTCTTTTTAAACCATATTCTTCAATGTGCTCCCCAATATCCCTTCTCAGACACCACAAAAACAGTAATGCCAAAGTACTTCCTCTAGAGAAACGTTTAGCTGTGTGAGATGAATGCACAAATCACAAAGGATGTTCTCTTAAAGCTTCTCTCGAGTTTTAACCTGGAGAATGTTCTTCTTTCACCTTAGGACTCTATGTGGTCACAAATATCCCATTACAGATTCCACAAAATCAGTGTTACCAAACTGCTCAATGAAAAGAAATATTTAACCCTGTGAGATGAATTCACCCATCACAAAAGAGTCCCTCAGAAAGCTTCTTTAGTTTTTATATGAGGATATATCATTTTTCACTATAGGCTTCTCTGTGCTTTGAAAATCCCTTTGTAGATTCCACAAAAACAGGGTTAACAAACTGCTCAATGAAAAGAATGGTTTATCTCTGGGAGATGAATTCACCCATCACAAAGAAATTTCTCAGAAGGCTCCTTTCTACCTTTCATTTGCGCAGCATATTTACTTTTCCACCATGAGCCTCAATGCATTCCCAAATATCCCTTCTCAGACATCACAAAAACAGTGATGCCAAACCGGTCAATCAAAAAATGGTTTATCTCTATGAGGTGAATGCACACATCACAAAACGTTTTCTCAAAAACCTTCCCCCCAGTTTTTATTTGTAGATATTTCCTTTTTCACCATCAGCCTCTATTGGCTCCCAAATATACCTTTGCAGATTCCCCAAAAACAGTGCTATCAAACTGCTCCAATAAAAGAAAGGTGTATCTCTGTGAGATGAATTCACCCAACACAAAGCAATTTCTCATAAAGCTTCTTTCTATTTTTAATCTGAGGATGTTTCTTTTTTCACCATAGCCATCAAGGCACTCCCAAATATCCCTTTGCAAATCCAGGAAATCAGTTTTAACAAACTGATTCATGGAAAAGATCGTGTAAATCTGTGAGATGAATTAACACATCACAAAGCAGTTTCTCAGAGAGCTTATTTCTATTTTATATATGAGGATATTTCCTTTATCACCATAAGCTTCAATGTGCTCCTAAATATCACATTGCAAATTCCAAGAAAACAGTGTTAGCCAATTGCTCAATGAAAAGAACAGTGTAACTCTGTGAGATGAATTTACACATCAGAAAGCAGTTTCTGAGAAAGTTTCTTTCTAGTTCTTATGTGGGAATATTTCCTTTTTTGCCATAATTTTGGGAATTTTGCCAATTCCCAAAAAAAGTGTTGGGAAACTGCTACATGAAAAGAAAAGTGCAACTCTGTGAAATGAATTCACACATCACAAAGAACTTTCTCAGAAAACTTCTTTCTAGTTTTATTTGAGGATATTTCCTTTTTCACCATTTGCCTCAATGTGCTCACTAATACCCCTCTGGAGAATTCCAGGGAAATAGTGTTAGCACACTGCTCCATAAAAAGAAAAGTTTAAATCTGTGAGTTGAATTCACACATCACAAAGCAGTTTCTCAGAAAGCTTCTTTTTGGTTTTTGTCAGAGGATATTTCCTTTGTCACCATAGGCTTCAATGTGCTCCCAAATATCCTATTGCAGATTCCACGAAAACAGTGTTATCAAACTGCTCAATGAAAACAACAGTGTAACTCTCTGAGATAAATTCACACATCATGAAGTAGTTTTCAGAAATCTTCCTTCTAGTTTTTAATTGAGGATATTTCCTTTGTCACCACAGGCTTCAATGTGACCCAAAGTATCCCTTCTCAGATTTCCCAAAAAGAGTGCTACCAAACTGTTACATGAAAAGAATGGTGTAACTGTGAGATGAATTCACATTTCACAAAGATGTTTATCAGAAAACTTCTTTCTAGTTTTTATCTGAGTACATTTTCTTTTTCACCATATTAATCAATGCACTCCCAATTATCTCATAGCAGATTAATCGAAAAAAGTGTTAGCAAACTTCTCAATGAAAAGAATGGTGTAGTTTTGTGAGGTGAGTTCACACATCACAAAGTGGTTTCACAGAAAGCTTCTTTTTGGACTTTTACCTGTGGATATTTCTTTGTCACCACAGTCGTCAATGCACTCCCAAATACCTTATTGCAGATTGCACGAAAACTGTGTTATCAAGTTGCTCAATGAAAATAATGGTGAAATTCTGTAAGATGAATTCACACATCACAAAGCTGTTTCTCAGAAGGCTTCTTTTACTTTTTATCTGTGGAAAGTTCATTTTCCTCTATATGCATCAAAGGGCTCCAGAACATCCCATTGCAGATTCCATGAAAAAGGTGTTAGCACACTGCTCCAGGAAAAGAAAGGTGCTACTCCGTGAGATGAATTCACACATCACAAAGAACTTTCCCTGAAAGCTTCTTTCTAGTTTTTATCTGAGGATATTTAATTTGTCAACATAGGCTTCAATGTGATCCAAAATATCCCTTCTCAGATTTCCCAAAAACACTGCTAAGAAACTGTTCCATGAAGAGAATTGTGAAACTCTGTGAGATGAATTAACACGTCAGAAAGTGGTTTCTCAGAAAGCTTCTTTCAAGTTTTTATAAGAGGATATTTCCTTCATCACCGTATGTCTCAAAGAACTCTGAAGTACCCCATTGCAGATTCCAAGAAAACAGTGTTAGCAAACTGCTCAATAAAAGGAACAGCTTTCTCAGAAAGCTTCCTTCTAGTTTTTATCTGAGGATATTTCCTTTTTCACTGTAGGCCTCAATGCATTCCCAAATATCTCTTTGCAGACTCCAGGAAAACAGTGTTAGCAAACTGCTCCATATAAAGAAAGGTGTAACACTGTGAGATGAATTCACAAATCACAAAACAGTTTTTCAGAAAATTTCGTTCTAGTTTTTGTCTGATGATATTTGCTTTGTCACCATAGGCTTCAATGAGATCAAAATATACCTTCTCAGATTGACCAAAACCTGTGCTAACAAACTGCGTGATGAAAAGAATTGTGTAACTCTGTGAGATGAATTCATAAACCACGATGCAGCTTCTCAGAACATTTCCTTCTAGTTTTTGTCTGAGGATATCTCCTTTGTCACCATAAGCTTTAATGCGTTCTGAAATATCCTGTAGCAGAGTCCAAGAAAACCATGATAGCAAACTTCTCAATGAAAAGAACAGTGTAAAACAGAGAGGTGAATTCACACATCACAAAGCAGTTTCTCAGAAAGCTTCTTTTTGTTTTGTTTCTGAGGATATTTCGTTTGTCACCATCGGCTTCAATGCACTCCCAAATATGCTATTGCAGTTTCCACAAAAACAGATATGCTCTTGTCATCAAACTGCTCATCAAAAAGAATGATGTAACTCTGGGAGGTGAAATTACACATCACTAAGCTGTTTCTCAGAAATGTTCTTTCTAGATTTTATCTGAGGATACTTCCTTCTTCACCGTATGCCTCAATGCGTTCCCAAATATACCTTTGCAGATTCCAGGAAAACAGTGTTAGCAAACTGCTCATGAAAAGAAAGGTGTAACTCTGTGAGATGAATTACACATCACAAAGAAGTTTCTCAGAAAGCTTCTTTCTAGTTTTTATCTGAGGATATTTCCTTTGTCACCATAGGCTTCAATGCAATCCAAAATATCCTTCTCAGATTCCAAAAACAGTGTTACCAAACTGCTCCATGAAATGAACAGTGTATCTCTGAGATGAATTCACACATCACAAAGCAGTTTCTCAGAAAGTTTCTTTCTAGATTTTATCTGAGGATACTTCCTTCTTCACCGTATGCCTCAATGCGTTCCCAAATATACCTTTGCAGATTCCAGGAAAACAGTGTTAGGAAACTACTAAATGAAAAGAAAGGGTTAAATCGTTACCATGAATTCATACAGCACAGGAAACTTTCTCAGAAAGCATCTTTCTACCTTCTTATTAGAGAATATTTCCTTTATCACCATAGGTGTCAATGCAATCCAAAATAACACTTCTGAAATTCCCAAAAAACACTGATCCCAAACTGCTCCATGAAATGAACAGTGTATCTCTGTGAGATGAATTCACACATCACAAAGCAGTTCCTCATAAAGTTTCTTTCTAGTTTTTAACTGAGAATAATTCTTTTTTCACTGTAGGCCTCAATGTTGTCCCAAATATCCCTTTGCAGATTCCACGGAAACAGTGTTATCAAGCTGCTCCATGAAACAAAAGTGTAACACTGTGAGATTAATTCAGACATCCCCAAAACCTTTCTCAGAAAGCTTCTTTCTAGTTTTTATCTGAAGATAATTTCTTGTCATCCTAGGCTTCAATGCTATCCAAAATATCCCTACTCAGATTCCCCAAAAACAGTGCTAAAAAATTGATCCATGAAAAGAAGTGTAACTCTGTGAGATGAATTAACACATCACAAAGCAGTTTCTCAGAAAGCTTCTTTCTAGTTTTTATATGAATGTATTTCCTGTGTCACCATAAGCTTCAATGCACTCCAAAATATTCCACTGCAGATTCCTAGAAAACAATGTTAGCAAACTGCTCAATGAAAACAACAGTGTAACTCTGTGAGATGAATACACACATCACAAAGAAGTTTCTCTGAAAGCTTCTTTCTAGTTTTAATCTGAGGATATTTCCTTTGACACCATAGGCTTCAATGTGATCCAAAATATCCCTTCTCAGATTCCAAAACAGGGCTACCAAACTGCTCCATGAAAAGAAAGCTGTAACTCTGTGAGATGATTTCAGAAATCACAAAGCAGTTGCTCAGAAAGCTTCTTTCTAGTTTTTGTCTCAGATATTTCCTTTGTCACCATAAACTTCAATGCACTCCGAAATATCCCATTGCAGATTCCAAGAAAACAGTGTTAGCAAACTGATCAATGAACAGAACAGTGTAACGCTGTGAGATGAATTCACACATCACAAAGTGGTTTCTCAGAAAGCTTCTTTCTAGTTTTATCTATGAGGATATTTCCTTTGTCACCATATTCTTCTTTTGCACTCCCAAATAACCTATTGCAGACTCCAGGAAAGCAGACTTATCAAAAGGCTCAAAGGAAAACATGACTTAACACTGTGAGATCAATTCACTAATCATAAAGCAGTTTCTCAGAGCTTCTTTCTAGTTTTTGTCTCAGACATTTCATTTGTCACCATAAACTTCAATGCACTCAGAAATATCCAAGAAAACAGTGTTTTCTTGTAGACTCATTGCAGACTCCAAGAAAACAGTGTTAGCAAACTGATCAATGAACAGAATAGTGTAACGCTGTGAGATGAATTCACACGTCACAAAGTGGTTTCTCAGAAAGCTTCTTTTTGGTTTTTCTCTGAGGATGTTTACTTTGTCACCATATTCTTCTTTGCACTCCCAAATAACCTATTGCAGACTCCAGGAAAGCAGACTTATCAAAAGGCTCAAAGGAAAACATGACTTAACACTGTGAGATCAATTCACTAATCATAAAGCAGTTTCTCAGAGAGTTTCTTTCTAGTTTTTTATCTTAGGGTGTTTCCTTTGTCAACATAGGCTTCAATGTGATCCAAAACATCCCTTCTCAGATTTCGCATAAACAGTGCTAGCAAACTGCTCCACAAAAAGAATCATGTAAATCTGGGAGATGAATTAAAACATTCACAAAGCAGTTTCTCAGAAAGTTCTCTAGTTTTTATATGAGGATATTTGTTTGTCACCATAACTTCAATGCACTCCAAAATATCCTTGCAGATTCCAAACAGAAAAACTGCTCATGAAAAGAACAGTGTAACTCTGTGAGATGAATTCACATCACAAAGCAGTTTCTCAGAAAGTCTTTCTAGTTTTTATCTGAGGATATTCCTTTTTCACCATAAGACTCAATGGACTGTAAATATCCTTTGCAGATTCCACGAAAACAGTGTTAGCAAACTGCTCCATGAAAAGAAAGTGTGTAACTCTGTGAGATGAATTCACACATCACAAAGAAGTTTTCAGAAAGCTTCTTTCTAGTTTTAACTGAGATATTTCCTTTGTCATCCAAATTATCCTTCTGAGATATCCCCATCTGATTCCATTAAAACAGTGTTAGCAAACTGCTCATGAAAAGTATTGTGTAACTCTGTGAGATGGATTCACACATCACAATGCAGTTTCTCAGAAAGCTTGTTTCTAGTTTTTCTGAGGATATTTCCTTTGTCACCATAAGCTTCAATGTGCTCAAATATCCCATTGCAGATTCAATGAAAACAGCGTTATAGCAAACTGCTCAATGAAAAGACAGTGTAGCTCTGTGAGATGAATTCACACATCACAAAGCAGTTTCTCAGAAAGTTTCTTTCTAGTTTTTATATGAGGGTATTTCCTGTGTCACCATAGGCTTCAATGCACTCCCAAATATCCCTGTTGTCAGATTCCACAAAAACAGTGTTATCAAACTGCTCAATGAAAACAACAATGTAACTCTGTGAGATGAATTCGCGCATCATAAAGCAGTTTCTCACAAAGTTTCTTTCTAGTTTTTATCTGAGGATGATTCCTTTTTCACCATAAGACTCAATGGACTTGTAAATATCCCTTTGTACATTCCACGAAAACAGTGCTAGCAAACTACTCCTATGAAAGAAAGGTGTAACTCTGTGAGATGAATTCACACATTACCAGGAAGATTTTCAGAAAGCTTCTTTCTGGTTTTTAACTGACGATATTTCCTTTGTCACCAGAGACTTTAAGGCTATCCAAATTATCCCTTCTGAGATTCCCCAAAATCTGCTTCATTAAAAGTATTGTGTAACTGCTTCATTAAAAGTATTGTGTAACTCTGTGAGATGGATTCGCACATCACAATGCAGTTTCTCAAAAATCTTGTTTCTAGCTTCTTTCTGAGGATATTTCCTTTGTCACCATAAGCTTCAATGTGCTCTGAAACACCCCATTGCAGATTCAATGAAAACAGCGTTAGTGTTGTCAAACTGCTCAATGAAAAGGACAGTGTAGCTCTGTGAGATGAATTCACACATCACAAAGCAGTTTCTCAGAAAGTTTCTTTCTAATTTTTATATGAGGGTATTTCCTGTGTCACCATAGGCTTCAATGCACTCCCAAATATCGTGTTGTGAATTCCACATAAACAGTGTTATCAAACTGCTCAATGAAAGAACGATGTAACTCTGTGAGATGAATTCACACATCACAAAGCAGTTTCTCCAAAAGCTTCTTTCCAGTTTTTATCTGAGAATACTTCCTTTTGTACCATAGGCTGCAATGCACTCCCAAATATCCCTTTACAGATTCCACAAAGCCAATGTTAGCAAAATACTATATGAAATGAAAGCTGTGACGTTATGAGATGAATTCACAAATCACAAAAAAGTGTGTCAGAAAGCTTCTTTCTAGTTTTTTTCTGTGGATATTTCCTTTATCACCATAAGTTTGTATTTCAATCCAAAATATCATATTTTCTGTGGATAGTTCCTTTCTCACCATAAGCTTATATTTCAATCCAAAATATCATACTGCGGTTTCCACAAAAACAGTGTTAACAAACTGCTCAATGAAGCAAGAGTGTAACTCTGTGAGACAAATGCACACATCATAAAGAAGTTTCTCAGAAAGCTTCTTTCTAGTTTATATATGAGGTTATTTCCTTTGTCACCATAAGGTTCAATGTGCTCTGAAATATCCCATTGCAGATTCCAAGAAAACCGGGTTAGCAAACTGCTTAATGAAAAACACAGAGCAGATCTGTGAGATGAATTCACACACTTCAAGACAGTTTCTCAGAAAGCTTCTTTCCAGTTTTCTCTGAGGATATTTCATTTTTCACCATGGGCTTCAATGTGATCCCAAATATCCCCTCGAAGATACCACAAAAATAGTTTTCACAAGCTGCTCAATGAAAAGATTGGTGTAACTCTGTGAGATGAGTTCACACATCACAAATAACTTTCTCAGAAAGCTTCTATTTAGTTTTTATCTGAGGATATTTCCTTTTTCACCATAGGCTTCTATGCGATCCCAAAGATCCCTTCTCAGATTCTTCAAAAACAGTGCTACTGAAGTGATCCATGAAAAGAATCATGTATCTCTGTGAGATGAATTCACGCATCACAAAGCAGTTTCTCAGAAAGCTTCTTTTTAGTTTTTATATGAGGATGTTTCTTTATTCAGTATAGGCCTCAATGTCCTCCAAATATCCCTTTGGAGATTCCATGAAAACAGTGTTGGCAAACGACCCATGGAATGGTAGGTGTAATTCTGTGAGATGAATTCACACATCACAAAGCAGTTTCTCTGAAAGCTTCTGACTAATTTTTATCTGACATGTTTACTTTGTCACCATAGGCTTCAATGTCATCCAAAATATCCCTTCTCGGGTTCCCCAAAATCAGTACTAAAAATATGCTTGATGAAAAGAATGGTGTAACTCTGTGACATGAATTCACACATCACAGAAAACTTTTTCGGAAACCTTCTTTCTAGTTTTTATCTGAGGATATTTTCTTTGTCAACATAGGCTTCAATGCAATCCAAAATATCACTTCTCAAATTCCTCAAAGACTGTGCTACCAAACTGATCCATGAAAAAAGTCGTGTAACTCTGTGAGATGAATTAGTACATCACAAAGCAATTTCTAAGAAAGTTTCTTTCTACTTTTTCTGTGAGCATGTTTCCTATGACACCATGAACTTCAATGTGCTAGGAGAAATCCCATTGCAGATTCATAAAAAAGAGTGTTACAAACTGCTCAATAAAAATAACAGTGAAACCCTCTGAGATGAATTGACACATCACAAAACAGTTTCTCAGAAAGCATCTTTGTTGTATTTATCTGTGGATGTTTTCTTTGTCACCATAGGATTCAATGCACTCCCAAATATCCTGTTGGATATTCCATGAAAACAATGTTAGTAAAGTGTTCTATGAAAATAAAGCTGTAACATTTTGAGATGAATTCACACATCACAAAGCAGCTTCTCAAAAAGTTTCTTTGTAGTTTTTACCTGAGGATATTTCCTTTTTCACTAGAGGTCTCAACGCGCTCCCAAATATGCCTTTGGAGATTCCATGAAAGCACTGTTAGCAAACTGATCCATGAAAAGAAAGGTGTAACTCTGTGAGATGAATTCACACATCATGAAGAACTTTCTCAGAAACCTTCTTTCTAGTTTTTATTGAGGATATTTCCTAAGTCACCCTATTCTTCAATGTGATTCAAAATATCCCTTCTCACTTTACCCAAAAACAGTGCTGCAAAATTGATCCATGAAAAGAATCGTGTAATTAAGTGATATGAATTAACTCATCTCAAAGCAGTTTCTCAGAAAGCTTCTTTCTAGTTTCTATCTGAGGATATTTCCTTTGTTTCCTTAGGCCTCAATGTTCTCCCAAATATCCCTTTGCAGATCCCACAAAAACAGGGTTAGTAAAGATCTCCATGATAAGAAAGGTGTAACTTGGTGAGAGGAATTCACACATCACAAGTAACTTTCTCATAAATCCTCCTAGTTTTTATCTGAGGATATTTCCTTTGTCACCGTAGGCTTCAATGCTATCCTAAATATCCCTTCTCAAATTCCTCAAAAACAGAGCTAAAAAACTCATCCATGAAAAGAATCGTGTAACTCTATGAGACAAATTCACAAATCACAAAGAAGTTTCTCAGAAAGCTTCTTTCAAATTTTTATCTTTGGATATTTCCTTTGTCACTATAAACTTCAATGTGATCCAAAATATTCCTTCTCATATTCCCCAAAAACAGTGATACCAAACTTGTTCATGAAAAGAAACGTGTAACTCTGTACGATGACTTCACAAAGAACAAAGCACTTTCTCAGAAAGCTTCTTTCTAGCTTTTGTCTGAGGATATTTCCTTTTTCACCATAGACCTCAATTTGCTAGTGAATATATTTTTGCAGACGAAAATGGTGTGAGCTAAATGCTCCATGAAAAGAAAGGTGAAAATCTGTGAGACTTATTCACATATCACAAAGCAGTTTCTCAGAAAGCTTCTTTATGGTTTCTGTCTGAGGATATTTCTTTGTCACTGTAGGCTTCAATGAGCTTATCCTTTTGTAGATTTCACAAAAGAGTGTGATCAAACAGCTCAATGAAAAGAACAGTGGAACTCTGTGAGATGAATTCACAAATAAAAAGCAGTTTCTCAGATAACTTCTATCTAAATTTTGTCTGAGGATATTTCCTTTGTCACCATAAGCTTCAATACTCTCCAAAATAACGCTTACAGATTCCAAAAAAACAGTATTAGCAAACTAATCAATGAAAAGAACAGTGTAACTTTGTGAGATGATCTCACACATCACAAAGCCATTTCTCAGAAAGTTTCTTTTAGTTTTTTGTCTGAGGATGTTGCCTTTGTAACCTTAGGCTTCAATGCACTCCGGTATATCCTATTGTAGATTCCACGAAAACAGTGTTATCAAACAGCTCAATGAAAAGAATGGTGTTACTCTGTGAGATGAATTCACACATTACAAAGCAGTTTCTCAGAAAGGTTCTTTCTACTTCTTCTCTGAGGTTACTTCCTTTTGCACTATAGGAATTAGTGCACTCCCAAATAACCCTTTGCAGATGGCATGGAAATAGTGTTCGAAAACTGCTCAAGGAAAAGAATGATGTGACAGAGTGAGTTGAATTCACACATCATAAAGCAGTTTAACAGAAATCTTCTTTTTGGTTTCTACCAAGGGACATTTCCTTTTTCACCATAATCCTCCATACACTCCAAAATATCCTTTTTCGTATTCTTTGAAAACACTTAGCAAACTGCTCCATGAAAAGATAGGTGTAACTCTGAGAGATGAATTCACACATCAGAAAGTACTTTCTCAGAAAGAACCTTTGTAGTTATTATCTGAGGATATTTCACTTGTCACCATAGGCTTCAATGCTATCCAAAATATCCCTTCTGAAATTCTCCAAAAACCGTGCTACCAAATTGATCCATGAAAAGACTCATGTAATACTGTGAGTTGAAAACACACAACACAAAGCGGTTTTTCAGAAAGTTTCTTTCTAGTTTTTATATGAGGATTATTTGTTTTCACCATAGGCTTCAATGCAATCCAAATATCCCTCTTCAGATTCCCCAACAAAAGAGCTACCAAACTACTCCATGAAAAGAATTGTGGGCCGGGTGCGGTGGCTCAAGCCTGTAATCCCAGCACTTTGGGAGGCCGAGACGGGCGGATCATGAGGTCAGGAGATCGAGACCATCCTGGTTAACCCAGTGAAACCCCATCTCTACTAAAAAATGCAAAAAACTAGCCAGGTGAGGTGGTGGCACCTGTAGTCCCAGCTACTTGGGAGGCTGAGGAAGGAGAATGGCATAAACCCAGGAGGTGGAGCTTGCAGTGAGCTGAGATCCAGCCACTGCACTCCAGCCTGGGCCACAGAGTGAGACTCCGTCTCAAAAAAAAAAAAAGAATTATGTATGAGGTCAATTCAAAAACCCCATAGCAGGTTGTCAGAAAACTTCAATTTATTTTTATTTTTCCTGAGGATATTTTATTTTTCACCATAGGACTCAATGTGCTTGCAAATATCCCTTTCCAGATTCCATGTAAAAAATGTTAGCAAACTTCTATATGAAAAGAACGGTGTAATTCTGTGAGATGAATTCACACATCACAAAGCAGTTTCACAGAAATCTTCTTTTTGGTTTTTATCAGAGGTTATTTCCTTTATCACTATAATTCTCCCTGCACTCCCAAATATCCCTTTGCAGATTCCACAAAAACAGTGTTAGCAAATTACTGCATGAAAAGAAATGTGTAACACTGTGAGATAAATTCACACCATTGCAAAGAACTTTCTCAGAAAGATCCTTTCTAGTTTTTATCCGAGGATATTTCCTTTGACACCATAGGCTTCAATGCGATGAAAAATATCTCTTCTCAGATTCACGAACAAGGATGCTCCCAAACTGATTCATGAAAATAATCATGTAATTCTGTGAAATGGATTAACACGTGACAAAGTTATTTCTCAGACAGATTCTTTGAGGTTTTTATGTGAGGATATTTCCTTTCTCACCAAAATCTTCAATGCACTCTGAAATATCCTATTGCAGATTCCAAGAAAACAGTTTTAACAAGCTGCTCAATGGAAAGTACAGTGTAACTTTGTGAGATGAATTAACGCATCACAAAGCAGTTTCTCTGAAAGCGTCTGTCATTTTTTATCTACGGATACTTGCATTTCCACCATAGTCATCTAGTCACTTCCAAAAATCCCTTTGCAGATTCCACGAAAACAGTGTTAGCAAACTGTACCATAAAAAGAAGGTGTAACTCTGTGAGATGAATTGACCCAACACAAAGCAGTTTCATAGAAAGATTCTTTTTGCTTTTTAACTGAGGATATTTCCTTTGTTAACATAGGCTTCAATGAACTCTAAAATATCCTATTGTAGATTCCACAAAACAGTGCTATCAAACTACTCAATGAAAAGAAGAGTGTGACTGTGTAAGATGAATTCACACATCACAAAGCAGTTTCTCAGAAATCTTCTTTCTAGTTTTTATCTGAGGATATTTCCTTTTTCACTAATTCTCAATGTGTTCCCAAATATCCCTTCACAGATTCAAAGAAAACTCTTAGCAAATGGCTTCATGAATAGAAAGGTGTAAATCTCTGACATGAATTCAAACATCACAAAGAACTTTCTCAGAAAGATTCTTTCTAGTTTGAATCTGAGAATATCTCCTTGTCACCACAGGCTTCAATGCGATTCAAAATATCCCTTCTCAGATTCCACAAAAACAGTGCTACCAAACTGATCCATGAAAAGAATCGTGTAACACTGCGACATGAATTAACACATCACCAACAGTTACTCAGAAAGCTTCTTTCTAGTTTTTATATGAGTATATTTCCTTGGTCACCCTAAGCTTCAATGCACTCCAAAATATCCCATTGTTGTCTCTAGGAAAACAGTGTTAGCAAACGGCTCAATGAAACGAACAGTGTAAATCTGTAAGATGAATTCACACATCAAAGAGCAGTTTCTCAGAAAGTTTCTTTCTACTTTTTCCCTGAGGATATTTCATTTTTCACCATAGACCTCAATGCCCTCCCGAACATCCCTTTGCAGATTCCATGAAAACTGTGTTAGAAACTGTTCCATGAAGAGAAAGGTGATACTCTCTGAGCTGAATACATGCATCACAAAGAAGTTTCTGAGAAAGCTTCTTTCTAGTTTTTATGTGAAGATATTTCCTTTGTCTCCCTAAGTTTCAATGTGATCTAAAATATCCCTTCTCAGATTCCCCAAAAACAGTGTTACCAAACTGATCCATGAAAAGAATCATGTAACTCTGTGAGATGAATTAAAAAATCACAAAGTAGTTTCTCAGAAAGCTTCTTTCTAGTTTTTATCTGAGGATATTTCCTTGTCACCCTAAGCTTCAATGCACTCCAAAATATCCCTTTGCAGATTCCACAAAACAGTGTTAGCAAACGGCTCAATGAAAAGAACAGTGTAAATCTGTGATGAATTCACACATCAAAAGCAGTTTCTCAGAAAGTTCTTTCTACTTTTTCTGAGGATATTTCCTTTTCACCATAGACTTCAATGCCCTCCCAAACATCCCTTTGCAGATTCCAAAAACTGTGTTAGAAACTGTTCCATGAAAAAGTGTAACTCTGTGAGATGAATTCACATCACAAAGAAGTTTCTCAGAAAGCTTCTTTCTAGTTTTTATCTGAGGATATTTCCTTGTCACCATAGCTTCAATGTGATCAAATATCCTTCTCAGATTCCCCAAAAACAGTGTTACCAAACTGATCCATGAAAAGAATCATGTAACTCTGTGAGATGAATTCACATCACAAAGAGTTTCTCAGAAAGCTTCTTTCTATTTTTATCTGAGGATATTTCCTTTATAACATAGGCTTCAATGCTCAAATATTCCTTCTCAGATTCCCCAAAAGCAGTGTTAGCAAACTACTTCATGAAAAGAAACGTGTAACTCTGTGAGATGATTTCACACATCTTAAAGAACTTTCTCAGAAACTTTCTTTCTACTTTTATCTGAGGATATTTCCTTTGTCACTATAGGCTTCAAAGCGATAAAAAATATCCCTTCTCTGATTCCCAAAAAACAGTGCTACCAAACTGAACTATGAAATGAATTCTGTAACTCTGTGAGATGAATTAACAGATCACAGAGTGGTTTCTCAGAAATAATTCTTCCAGTTTTTATATGACGATATTTACTTGTCACCATAATCTCCAATGCACTCCAAAATATCACATTGCAGATTCCAGGAAAACAGTGATAGCAAACTCCTCAATGAAAAGAACAGTGTAACTATTTGACATGAATTCACATATTACAAAGCAGTTTCTCAGAAAGCTTCTTTCTAGTTTTTGTCTGGGGATATTTCCTTTGTCACCATAGGCCTCAATGCTCAAATATCCCTTTGCAGATTCCACAAAAACAGTGTTAAAACTGCTCCATGAAAAGAAAGGTGTAACTCTGTGAGATGAATTCACACATCACAAAGCAGTTTCTCAGAAAGCTTCTTTTTTTTTTTCTGAGGATATTTCCTTTGTCACCATATTCTTCAATGCACTCCCAAAATCCCTTGCAGATTCCAAAAAAAATTTACCAAACTGCTCAAGAAAAGAATCATGTAACTCTGTGAGATGAATTCACACATCACAAAAGTTTCTCAGCTTCTTTCTAGTTTTTATCTGAGGATATTTCCTTTGTCACCATAGCTTCAATGTGATCCAAAATATCCCTTCTCAGATTCCCCAAAAAGTGCTAAAACTGCTCCATGAAAAAACAGTGTAACTATTTGACATGAATTCACATATTACAAAGCAGTTTCTCAGAAAGCTTCTTTCTAGTTTTTGTCTGGGGATATTTCCTTTTCACCACAGGCCTCACTGCGCTTGCGCATATCCCTTTGCAGATTTGACAAAAACAGTGTTAGGAAACAGCTCCATGAAAAGAAAGGTGTAAATTTGTGAGATGATTTCACACATCACAAAGCAGTTTCTCAAAAAGCTTCTTTTTGGTTTTTGTCTGAGGATGTTTCCTTTGTTACCATATTCTTCAATGCACTCCCAAATATCCTATTGCAGATACCACTACAATAATTTCAGCAAACTGCTCCAAGAAAAGAATCATGCTACTCTGTGAGTTGAATGCACACATCACAAAGCAGTTTCTCAGAAAGCTTCTTTCTAGTTTTTATTGTGGACATATCCTTTTTCACCATTGACTTCAATGCAATCTAAAATATCCCTTCTCAGATTCCCCAAAAATAGTGCTAATAAACTGCTCCATGAAAAATATGGTGTAACTCTGTGAGAAGAATTCACAAATCTCAAAGCAGTTACTCAGAAAGATTCTTTCTAGTTTTTATCTGAGAATACTTCCTTTTTCACTGTAGGCCTCAATGCACTCTCAAATATCCCTTTGCTGATTAGACGAAAACAGTGTTAGCCAACTTTTCAGTGAAAAGAAACTAGTAACTCTCTGAGGTGAAATCACACGTTATAAAGCAGTTTAACAGAAGGCTTCTTTATGGTTTTTATCTGGGGATAGTTCCTTTGTCACCATAAGCTTCAATGCGATTCAAAATATCCTATTGCAGATTCCACAAAGACAGTGTTAGCAAACTGCTCAGTGAAAAGAACACTGTAACTCTGCGAGATGAATTCACACATTACAAAGCAGTTTCTCAGAAATTTTTTTTGGTTTTTATCTGTGGATATTAACTTTGTCACCATAGGCTTTATTACGATTAAAAATATCCCTGCTCAGTTTTCTCAAAAACAGGGCTACCAAACTGATTCATGAAAAGGATCATGTAACTCTGTGAGATGAATTAATGCATCACAAAATGGTTTCTCAGAAAGCTTCTTTCCAATTTTTATATGACGTTATTTCCTTTCTCACCATAAGCTTAAAATGTGCTGCAAAATATCCCACTTTGGATTCCAACAAAACAATGTTATCAAACTGATCAATGAAAAGAACAGTGTAACTCTTTGAGATGAATTCACACATCACAAAAATTTTCTTAGAAAACTTCTTTCTAGTTTTCATCTAAGGATACTTCCTGTGTCACCATAGGCTTCAATGGGATCCAAAATATCCCTATTCAGACTCCCCCAAAACAGTGTTGCCAAACTACTCCAAGAAAGAAAAGGTGTAATTCTGTGAGATGAATTCACAAATCAGAAAGCAGTTTCTCAGAAAAGTTCTTTCTAGTTTTTATCTGAGGATATTTACTTTCTCACTATAAGCCTCAATGCGCTCTGAAATATCCCTTTGCAGATTCCATGATAACAGTGTTAGCATATTGCTCCATGAAAAGAAAAGTGTAAATTGGTGAGGTGAATTCTCACATCACAAAGAAACTTCTCAGAAAGCTGATTTCTGCTTTTTATCTGAGGATATTCCCTTTGTTACCATAGGCGTCAATGTGATCCAAAATATCCATTCTCAGATTCCCCTAAAACAATGCCATCAATTGATCCAAGAAAGGAATCATGTACCTCTGTGAGATGAATTCACGAATCACAAAGCAGTTTCTCACGAAGCTTCTTTCTCATTTTTGTCTGAGTATATTTTCTTTGTCACCATAAGCTTCAACACGCTCCAGAATATCACATTTCAGATATCAAGAAAACAGTGTTAGCAAACTGCTCAATGAAAAGAACAGTGTAAATCTGTCGTTAAATTCACACATCACAAAGCAGTTCTCAGAAAGCTTCTTGCTACTTATTATCTGAGGATATTTTCTTTTTTACTGCAGGTCTCAATGCACTCCCAAATATCTCGCTGCAGATTCCATGAGAACAGTGCCACCAAATTGCTCTATGATAAGATAAGTGTTATTCTGTGAGATGAATTCAGAAATCAGAAAGCAGTTTCTTGGAAAGTTTCTTTCTAGTCTCTGTCTGAGGATATCTCGTTTGTCACCATAAGCTTCAATGCGCTCCAAAATATCACATCGCAGATTACAAGAAAACAGCATTAGCAAACTACACAATGAAAAGAACAATGTAACTCTGTGAGATGAATTCACAGATCATGAAGCAGTTACTCAGAAGGCTTCTTTCTTATTTTAATCTGATGATATATTCTTTATCACCATAGGCTTCAATGTGCTCCCAAATGTCCTTTTGTAGATTCCACGAAAACAGTGTTATTAAACCGTTCAATGAAAATAGCAGTGTAACTCTGTTAGATGAATTTACACATCACAAAGCAGTTTCTCAGAGAGCTTTTTTCTAGTTTTTATCTGAGGATATTTCCTTTTTCACTATAGGCCTCAATATGTTCCAAAACAACCCATTACAAATTCCATGAAAACTGTGTGAGCAAACTGATCCATGAAAGAAAGGTGTGGCTCTGAGAGATGAATTCACATAACACAAAGAACTTTCTCAGAAAGTGTCCTTCTAGTATTGATCTGAGGATATATCCTTTGTCACCAGAGACTTCAATGCGATCCAGAATATCTCTTCTCAGAATCCCCAAAAACAGTTCTACCAAACTGCTCCATGAAAAGAATATTTTATCTGTGTGAGATGAATTACCACATCACAAAGCGGTTTCTTGGGAAGCAGCTTTCTCGTTTTTATCTGACGGTATTCCTTTTTTCTCTACAGGCTTCAATGTGCTCCGAAATATCCCTTTGTAGATCCTACGAAAACAGTGTTAGCAAACTGCTCCATGAAAAGAAAGCTGTAAATTGGTAAGTCGAATTCACAAATCACAACGAAATTTCTCAGAAAGCATCTTTTTAGATTTTATCCGAGGATACTCCCTTTGTCAAAATAGGCGTCAATGGGATCCAAAATATCCCTTCTAAGATTCCCCAAAAAAGGTGCTATCAAACTGCCCCATGAAGAGAATCTTGTAAATCTGTGAGATGAATTCACAGATCAAAAAACAGTTTCTCAGAAAGCTTCTTTTTCCATTGTCTGTGGACGTTTCATTGTCATCCTAAGCTTCAATCCACTATGAAATAACCCATTGCAGATTCCACAATAACAGAGTTAGACAACTGCTCAATGAAAAGAACAGTGTAAATCTGTGAGATGAATTCAAACATCACAAAGGAGTTTATCAGAAAGCTCCTTTATAGTTTTATCTGATGATATTATCTTTTTCACCATGGGCCTCATTGCACTCCCAAATGTCCTTTTACAGATTCCATGAAAACAGTTGTAGCAAAGTGCTCCATGAAAAAAATGTGCACCCCTGTGAGATGAATTCACACATCACAAAGAACTGTCTCCGAAAACTCCTTTGTATTTTTTATCTAAGGATGTGTCCTTTGTCACAATTGCCTTCATGGCCATCCAAAATATCCTTCCTCAGATTCTCCAAAAATTGTGCTAGCAAACTGATCGATGAAAGGCATCGTGTAACCTTGTGACATGAATTTACAAATTACAAAGCAGTTTCTCAGAAAGATTCTTTTTAGTTATTGTCTGAGGATATTTCCTTTATCACCATAAGCTTCAAAGTACTCTGAGACATCCCTTTGCAGATCATAAAAAAGAGTGTTAGCAAAATGTTCCATGAAAAGAAAAGTGCAACACTGTGGAATGAATTTACATATCACAAATAACTCTCTCAGAAAGCTTCTTTCTAGTTTTTATCTAAGGATGTTTCCTTTGTCACTATTGGCTTCAACGTGATGAAAAATATCCTTCCTCAGATTCCCCAAAAACAGGGCTAGCAAACAGATCCATGAAGGGCATCATGTAACCCTGTGACATGAATTCACACATCAGAAAGCCGTCTCTCAGAAAACTTCTCTCTAATTTTTATATTAGGATATTTCCTTTGTCTCTATAAGCGTCAATGCACTCCAAAATATCAGATTGCTGATTCCAAGAAAACAGTGTAAGCAAACTTCTCAATGCATAGAACAGTGTAACACTGGGAGATGTGGGAGATGAATTCACACATCACAAAGCTGTTTATCAGAAGGCTTGTTTCTAGTTTTTATCTGAGGATATTTCCTTTTCACCATATTCCTCAGTGCATTCTGGAATATCCCATCACAGATGCCACGAAAAAAGCGTTAGCAATCTTCTCAATGAAAATACTGGTGTAACTCTTTGAGAAGAATTCACACATCAAAAAGAAGTTTCTCAGAAAGATTCTTTCTAGTATTTATATGAGGATATTTCCTTCATCTCCATAAACTTCAATGCACTCCAAAATATCAGATTGCAGATTCCGAGAAAACAGTGTAAGCACACTGCTCAATGCAAAGAACAGTGTAACTCTGTGAGATGAATTCACACATCACGTAGTTGTTTCTAGTTTTTATCTGAGGATATTTCCCTTTTCACCATATTCCTCAATGCGTTCTGTAATATCCCATCACAGATTCCAGAAAAAATGTTTTAGAAAACTTCTCAATGAACATACCAGTGTAACTCTGTGAGATGAACCACACATCAAAAAAAAGTTTCTTAGAAATCTTCTTTCTAGGTTTTTTCTGAGGATATTTCCTTTGTCACTATAGGCTTCAATGCAATCCAAATTATCCCTTCTTAGATGCCCCAAAAAGAGTGCTACCAAACTGTTTCAGAAAAAGAATCATGTCACTCTGAGATGAATTCACAAATCAGGAAGTAGTTTCTCAGAAAGCTTCTTTCTAGTTTTTGTCTGAGGATATATACTTTTTCACCACTTGCCTCAATGCAATCATGAATATCCCTTTGAATATTCCAGGAAAATAGTGTTAGCAAACTGCTACATGAAAAGAAAGTGTAAACCTGTGAGATGAATTCACACATGACAAAAAAGTTTCACAGAAAACTTGTTTTTGGTTTTTATCTGAGGAAATTTCCGTTGTCACTATAGGCTTCAAAGCGCTGCCAGATATCCTATTGCAGTTTCCTCAAATGCCGTGTTATCAAACTGCTCAATGAAAAGAATGGTGTAGCACTGTAAGATAAACTCACACATCACAAAGCTGTTTTGAAGAAAGCTTCTTTCTAGTTTTTATCTGAGAATATTTCCTTTTTCACTACAGGCCTCAAGGTGCTCTGGAATATCCCTTTGCAGATTCCAAGAAAACAGTTTTAGCAAAATGCTCCATGAAAAGAAAGGTGTAAATCTGTGAGATGAAATAACACATCACAAAAAAGTTTCTCAGGAAGCTTCTTTTTGGTTTTTGCCTGAGGATATTACCTTTGTTACCATAGGCATCAATGTGACCCAAAGTATCCCTACTCAGATTCACCAAAAACTGTGCTATGACACTGTTCTATGAAAAGAATGGTGTAACTCTGTGAGATGAATTCACATATCACAACGATGTTTCTCAGATAACTACTTTATAGTTTTTATCTGAGGATATTTTCTCTTTCACCATATTCCTCAATTTGCTCCTGAATATCCCTTTGTAGATCAAATGAAAAAAGTGTTAGCAAACTTCTCAATGGAAGGAACAGTGTAATTGTGTGAGATGGATTCAAAATTTCTCAATGGAAAGAATGATGTAATTGTGTGAGATGGATTCAAAATTTCTCAATGGAAAGAACGGTGTAATTGTGTGAGATGGATTCACACATCACAAAGCAGATGTTCAGAAAGCATCATTTTGGTTTTTATCTGAGGTTATATCTTTTGTCATCATAGGCTTCAATGCGCTGTGAAGTATCCTATTACACATTTCATGAAACCAGTGTTATCAGACTGCTAAGGGAAAGAACGGTGTAACTCTGTGAGATGAATTCACACATCACAAAAAAAGTTTTTCAGAAGGCTTCCTTCTATAATTTTTCTGAGGATATTTTCTTTATCAGTATAGGCCTCAATATACTGCCAAATATCCCTTTGCAGATTCCATGAAAACAGTGTTAGCAAACTGCTCCTTGAAAAAAATAGTATAACTCTGTCAGTTGAAATCACACATCAAAAAGAAATTTCTCAGAAACCTTCTTTCTCGTTTTTATCTGAGAATATTTCCTTAGTCACCATTGGCTTCAATGCACTCAAAAATATCCCAGTGCAGATTCCATGAAAATGGTGTTATCAAACTGCTCAATGAAAAGAACAGTGTAACTCTGTGAGATGAATTCACACATCAAAAAGCAGTTTCTCAGAAATCTTCTTTCTAGGTTTTTTTCTGAGGATATTTCCTTTGTCACCAGGCTTCAATGCAATCCAAATATCCTTCTCAGATTCCCCAAAGAGTGCTATCAAACTGCTCATGAAAAGAATCATGTAACTCTGAGATGAATTCACAAATCACAAAGCAGTTTCTCAGAAAGCTTCTTTCTAGTTTTTGTCTGAGGATATTTCCTTTGTCACCATAAGCTTCAATGCACTCCAAATATCCTTTGCAAATTCCAGAAACAGTGTTAGCAAACTGCTCATGAAAAGAAAGTGTAACTCTGTGAGATGAATTCACACATCACAAAGCAGTTTCTCAGAAAGTTTCTTTCTAGTTTTTATCTGAGGATATTTCCTTTGTCACCATAGGCTTCAAGCACTCCCAAATATCCCTATTGCAGATTCCACAAAAACTGTTATCAAACTGCTCAATGAAAAGAAGGTGTAGCACTGTAAGATGAATTCACACATCACAAAGCTGTTTTCAGAAAGCTTCTTTCTAGTTTTTATCTGAGGATATTTCCTTTTTCACTACAGGCCTCAAGGTGCTCTGAATATCCCTTTGCAGATTCCAAGAAAACAGTGTTAGCAAAATGCTCCATGAAAAAAAGGTGTAAATCTGTGAGATGAATTAACACATCACAAAAAGTTTCTCAGGAAGCTTCTTTTGGTTTTTCTGAGGATATTACCTTTGTTACCATAGGCTTCAATGTGACCCAAAATATCCCTACTCGGATTCACCAAAACTGTGCTACGACACAGTTCTATGAAAATAATGGTGTAACTCTGTCAGATGAATTCACATATCTCAAAGATATTTCTCAGATAACTTCTTTGTAGTTATTATCTGAGGATATTTCGTCTTTCACCATATTCCTCAATTTGCTCCTGAATATCCCTTTGCAGATTAAATGAACAAAGTGTTAGCAAGCTTCTCAATGGAAAGAACTGTGCAACTGTGTGAGATGGATTCAAAATTTCTCAATGGAAAGAATGATGTAATTGTGTGAGATGGATTCAAAATTTCTCAATGGAAAGAACTGTGCAACTGTGTGAGATGGATTCACAGACCACAAAGTAGATACTCAGAAAGCTTTGTTTTGGTTTTTATCTGAGGATATTTCCTTTGTCACCATAGGCTTCAATGTGCTCCCAAGTATCCTATTACAGATTTCACAAAAGTATTATCAGACTGCTCAGGGAAAGAATGGTGTAACTCTGTGAGATGAAGTCACACATCACAAAGAAGTTTTTAGAAGCTTCTTTCTAGTTTTTTTTCTGAGGATATTTTCTTTATCAGTATAGGCCTCAATGTACTCCAAATATCACTTTGCAGACTCCATGAAAACATTGTTAGCAAACTGATCCATGAACAAAATAGTGAGTTGATATCACACATCACAAAGACGTTTTCAGAAACCTTTCTCGTTTTTATCTGAGGGTATTTCCTTTGTCACCATCGGCTTCAATGCACTCCCAAATATCCCAGTGCAGATGCCACAAAAACAGTGTTATCAAACTGCTCAATGAAAAGAACAGTGCAACTCTGTCAGATGAATTCACACATTGCAAAGCAGTTTCTGAGACAGCTTCTTTCTAGTTTTTATGTGAGGATGTTTCCCATTTTACCATAGTCCTCAATGGGCTACCAAATATCCCATTGCAGATCTAACGAAAAAAGTGTTAGCAAACTTCTCAATGAAAAGAATTTTGTAACTCTGTGACATGAATTCACCCATCACAAAGCAGTTTCTTGAAAGCTTCCTTTGGGTTTTTATCTGAGGATATTTCCTTTGTCACCTTAGATTTCAATGTGCTCCCAATTATTCTATTACAGATTCCACAAAACCAGTGTTATCCGACTGCTAAAGGAAAGAATGTGTAACTGTGAGATGAACTCACACATCACAATGCAGTTTCTCAGAAAGATTCTTTCTACTTATTATCTGAGGATATTTCCTTTTTCACTAAATGAATCAATATGCTCCCAAAATATCCCTTTGCAGATTCCACGAAAACAGTGTTAGCAAACTGCTCCTGGAAAGGATATTTCCTTTGTCACCATAGGCCTCAAAGTGATTCAAAATATCACTTCTCAGATTCCCCAAAAACAGTGTTACCAAACTGCTCATGAAAAGAAGGTGTAACTCTGTGAGATGAATTCACACATCACAAAGAAGTTTCTCAGAAAACTTCTTTCTAGTTTTTTCTGAGGATATTTCCTTTTCACATAGACCTCAATGTGCTCCCAAATATCCTTTGATGATTCCAAAAACAGTGTTAGCAAAAGTGCTCCATGAAAATAAAGGTGTAACTCTGTGAGATGAATTACATACATCACAAAGAAGTTTCTCAGAAGCTTCCTTCTCTTTTATCTGAGGATATTTCCTTGTCACCTGTAGGCCTCAAAGTGATTCAAAATATCACTTCTCAGATTCCCCAAAAACAGTGTTACCAAATTGTTTCATGAATAGAGTGGTTTAACTCTGTGAGATGAATTCACACATCACAAAGAAGTTTCTCAGAAAACTTCTTTCTACTTTTTTTCTGAGTGTATTTCCTTTTTAAACATAGACCTCACCTCACTCCCAAATATCCCTTTGATGATTCCATGAAAAGGGTATTAGTAAAGTGCTCCATGAAAATAAAGGTGTTACTCTGTGAGATGAATACATACATCACAAAGAAGTTTCTCAGGAAGCTTCCTTCTTCTTTTATCTGAGGATATTTCATTGGTCACTGTAGGCTTCAATGTGATCCAAAATATCCCTTCTCAGACTCCCCAGATACAGTGCTACAAAACAGCTCCATTTATCTCAGTTTGCTAACACTATTTTCCTGGAATATTCAAAGGGATATTCACGAGTGCTTTGAGGCAAGCGGTGAAAAAGTATATATCCTCAGATAAAAACTAGAAAGAAGCTTTCTGAGAAACTACTTTGTGATTTGTGAATTCATCTCACAGAGTGACACGATTAGCAAAACTGTATTAGCAAACTCCTCCATGAATGGTGTATCTCACTGAGATGAATTGACACATAACAGAGCAGTTTCTCAGAATGCTTCTTTCTAGTTTTTATCTGAGGATATTTCGTTTTTTACCATATTCCTCAATGAGCCCTGAAATATCTCATTGCATATTCCAGGAAAAATGTGTTAGCAAACTTGTCAATGAAAGGAACGGTGAAAAACTGTGGTGACTTGACACATCACCAAGCAGTTTCACAGAAAGATTATTTTTGGTTTTTATCTGAGGATATTTCCTTTGTCACAATAGACTTCAATGTGCTCCCAAATATCCTATTGCAGATTCCAAGAAAACAGTGTTATCAAACTGCTCAATGAAAATAATAGTGTAACTCTGTGAGATGAATTCGCACATTACAAAACAGTTTACTAGAAATCTTTCTCGATTTAGTGTGAGGATATTTCCTTTTTCACTACAGGCCTCAAAGTACTCACAAATATCCCTTTTCAGATTCCATGAAAACAGTGTTAGCAAACTGTTCCATGAAAAGAAAGATGTTACTCTGTGAGATGAATACATGCATCACAAAGAAGCTTCTCAGAAAGCTGATTTCTGCTTTTTATTTGGGGATATTTCCTTTGTCACCATAGGCTTCAATGTGATGGAAAATATCCCTACTCAGATTCCCCAGAAACAGTGCTACCATACTGCTCCTGGAAAGGAAACGTGTAACTCTGTGAGATGAATTCACAAATCCCAAAGCAGTTGCTTAGAAACCTTCTTTCTATTTTCTGTCTGAGGATATTTCCTTTGTCACCCTAAGCTTCAATGATCTATGAAATATGCCATTCCATATTCCAAAAAAACAATGTTAACCAGCTGCTCAATGATAAGAATGGTGGACCTCTTTGAGATGAATTCATACATCACAAAGCTGTTTCTCAAAAACCTTCTTTCTAGTTTTTATCTGAGGATATTTCCTTTTTCACCACAGACTTGAAAGTGATCAAAATTATTCCTTCTCAGATTCCAAAAACAGTGTACCAAACTGTTCCATGAAGAGAATCGTATAACTCTGTGAGCTTCTTGCAGTTTTATCGGATCTTTCTGTTTGGTCTGAGATATTTCCTTTTTGTCACCATAGGTTCAATGCACAAATATCCTATTGCAGTTTCCTGAAACAGTGTTATCAAAGAACTTAATGAAAATGGTAACTCTGTGAGATGAATTCACGCATCACAAGTTTCTCAGAAAGACTTCTTTCTAGTTTTTATCTGAGGATATTTCCTTTTTCACCACAGACTTGAAAGTGATCAAAATTATTCCTTCTCAGATTCGCCAAAAACATTGCCACCAAACTGCTGCATGAAGAGAATCGTATAACTCTGTGAGCTTCTTTTTGGTTTTTATCTGAGGATATTTCATTTGTCACCATAGGATTCAATGTGCTCCCAAATATCCTATTGCAGTTTCCCTGAAAAGAGTGTTATCAAAGAACTTAATGAAAAAATGGTGTAACTCTGTAAGATGAATTCACGCATCACAAGAACTTTCTCAGAAAGACTCTTTGTGTTTTTTATCTGTGGATATTTTCTTTTTCACTCTAGGCCTCAATACACACCCAAATACCCCTTTACATATTCCACGAAAACAGTGTTAGCAAACTGCTCAATGAAAGGAACAGTGTATCTCTGTGAGATGAATTCCCTCATCACAAAGCAGTTTCTCAGAAATCTGCTTTCTGCTTTTTGTCTTGGACATATCCTTTGTCACCATAGGCTTCAATGCACTCCCCAATATTCTATTTCAGACTCCACAAAAATAGTGTTATCAAACTTCTCAATGAAAACTACAGTGTAACTCTGTGAGATGAATTCACAGAAAACCTTTTTATCAGAAAACTTCTTTCTAGATTTATCTGAGGATATTTCCTAGGCCTCAATGTGCTCCAAAATATCTCTTTGCAGATTCCAGGAAAACCGTATTAGCAAACTCCTCCATGAAAAGAAAGGTGTAACTCTGTGAGATGAATTCACACATCACAAAGAAGTTTCTCAGACAGTTTCTTCATAGTTTTCATCTGAGAATATTTCCTTTCTTCACATAGGCTTCAATGTGATCCAAATTAACCCTTCCCAGATTCCCAAAAAACAGAGGTATCAAACTGATCTATGAAAAGAATCGTGTATCACTGTGAGGTGAATTAACACATCACAAAGCAGTTTCTCAGAAAGCCTCTTTCTGGTTTTTGTCTAAGGATATTTCCTTTGTCACCATATGGTTCATTGTGCTCCAAAATATCCCATTGCATATTCTGAGGAAACAGTGTTAGCAAACTGCTCAATGAAAATAACAATATATCTCTGTGAGATGAATTCACACATCAGAGAACAGTTTCTCAGAAAGCTACTTTCTAGGTTTTATCTGAGGATATTTCCTTTTTCACCATAGGCATCAATGTGCTCCAAAATATGCCTTCGCAGATTTCATGAAAACATCGTTAAGAGACTCCTCCATGGAAAGAAAAGTGTAACTGTGAGATGAATTCACACATCACAAAGTTGGTTCTCAGAAATCTTTCTAGCTTTTATCTGAAGATATTTCGTTTGTCACCATAGGCTTCAAAGCGATCCAAAATATCTCTTCTCAGATTCCCCAAAAACAATGCTACCAAACTCCTCCATGAAAATAATCGTGTAATTCTGTTAGATGAATTAACACATCACAAAGCTTTTTCTCAGAAAGCTTGTTTCTAGTTACTATTTGAGGAAATTTGCTATGTCACTATAAACTACAATGTGCTCTGAGATATTCCTTTGCAGATTCCAAGATGAGAGTGTTAACCTACTGTTCAATGAAAAGAACAGTGTAATACTTTCAGATGAATTCACACATCACTAAACAGTTTCTCAGAAAGCTATGTTGTAATTATTATTTGAGGATATTTTCTTTTTCAGCATAGGCTTCAATGCACTCCAAAATATCCCACTGTAGATTCCACGAAAACTGTGTTAGCATACTGCTCAATGAAAAGAATGGTGTAACTCAGTGAGCTGAATTCACGCATCTTAAAGAAGTTTCTCAAATGGTTTCTTTTTCGTTTTTATCTGAGGATGTATCCTTTGTCACCATAGGCTTCACTGTGCTCCCAAGTATCTTATTACAGATTCCACTAAACCAGTGTTATGAGACTGCCCAATAAAAAGTATGTTGTAAGTCTGTGAAATGAATTCACACCTCACAAAGCAGTTTCCCAGAAAATTTCTTTCTAGTTTTTATCTGAGGTTATTTCCTTTTTCTCTGTAGTCCTCAATGCACTCCCAAATATCCCTTTGCAGATTCCGTGAAAACAGTGTTAGCAAACTGCTCCATGAAAGAAAAGTGTAACTCTGTGAGATGAATTCACACATCACAAAGCAGTTTCTCAGAAAGCTTCTTTCTAGTTTTTATCTGAGGATATTTTCTTTTCACCATAGGCTTCAATGCCCAAATATCCCTTTGCAGATTCCCCAAAAACAGAGGTATCAAACTGATCTATGAAAAGAATCGTGTATCACTGTGAGGTGAATTAACACATCACAAAGCAGTTTCTCAGAAAGCCTCTTTCTGGTTTTTTCTAAGGATATTTCCTTTGTCACCATATGGTTCATTGTGCTCCAAAATATCCCATTGCATATTCTGAGGAAACAGTGTTAGCAAACTGCTCAATGAAAATAATGGTGTAACTCTGTGAGATGAATTCACACATCACAAAAGTTTCTCAGAAAGCTCTTTCTAGTTTTTATCTGAGGATATTTCCTTTTTCACCATAGGCTTCAATGTGCTCCAAAATATCCTTGCAGATTCCACAAAACAGTGTTAAGAAACTGCTCCATGAAAAGAAAAGTGTAACTCTGTGAGATGAATTCACACATCACAAAGTTGTTTCTCGAAAGCTTCTTTCTAGTTTTTATCTGAGATATTCCTTTGTCACCATAGGCTTCAATGCATCCAAAATATCCTTCTCAGATTCCCCAAAACAGTGCTACCAAACTGCTCCATGAAAAGAATCTGTAACTCTGTGAGATGAATTCAACACATCACAAAGCTTTCTCAGAAAGCTTCTTTCTAGTTTTACTGAGGATATTTCCTTTGTCACCATAAACTCAATGTGCTCAAATATCCCTTTGCAGATTCCAAGATGAGAGTGTTATAAACTGTTCAATGAAAAGAACAGTGTAATCTGTTAGATGAATTCACACATCACAAACAGTTTCTCAGAAAGCTTCTTTCTAGTTTTATTATGAGGATATTTCCTTTGTCACCATAGGCTTCAATGCACTCCAAAATATCCCATTGCAGATTCCACAAAACAGTGTTAGCAAACTGCTCAATGAAAAGAATGGTGTAACTCTGTGAGATGAATTCACACATCACAAAGAGTTTCTCAAAGCTTCTTTCTAGTTTTTATCTGAGGATATTTCCTTGTCACCATAGGCTTCAATGTGCTCTCAATATCCTTTACAGATTCCACTAAACCAGTGTTATGAGACTGCCCAATAAAAGTATGTTGTAAGTCTGTGAAATGAATTCACACCTCACAAAGCAGTTTCCCAGAAAATTTCTTTCTAGTTTTTATCTGAGGTTATTTCCTTTTTCTCTGTAGTCCTCAATGCACTCCCAAATATCCCTTTGCAGATTCCGTGAAAACAGTGTTAGCAAACTGCTACATGAAGAGAAAGGTGTACTTCTGTGAGATGAATTGACACATCATGAAGAATTTTCTTAGAAAGCTTCTTTCTAGTTTTTTTCTGAGGATATTTCCTTTGTCACCGTAGGCTTCCTTGTGATTCAAAATATCCCTTTCCTGATTCCATGAAAACAGTGTTAACCTACTGCTCAATGAATCGAAAAGATCTCTGTGAGATGAATTCACACATCACTAAGCAGTTTTTCAGAAAGCAATTTTCTAGTTATTATTTGAATATATTTCATTTTTCACCAAAGGCTTCAATGTGCTCCAAAATATCCTATTGCAGATTCCACGAAAACAGTGTTACCATACTGCTCAATGAAAAGAACAGTGTAACTCTGTGAGATGAATTCACACGTAACAAAAGTTTCTCAGAAAGCTTCTTTCTAGTTTTTATCTGAGGATATTTCCTTTGTCACCATAGGCTTCAATGCACTCCCAAATATCCTTTGCAGATTCCATGAAAACAGTGTTATCAAACTGCTCAATGAAAAGAATGGTGTAACTCTGTGAGATGAATTTACACATCACAAAGCAGTTTCTCAGAAAATTTCTTTCTAGTTTTTATCTGAGGATATTTCCTTTTCACCATAGGCTTCAATGCACTCCCAAATATCCCTTTGCAGATTCCATGAAAACAGTGCTACCAAACTGCTCCAACAAAACAGTGTAACTCTGTGAGATGAATTCACACATCACAAAGCAGTTTCTCAGAAAGTTTCTTTCTAGTTTTTGTCTGAGGATATTTCCTTTGTCAAAATAAGCTTCAATGTGCTCCAAAATATCCTATTGCAGATTCCACGAAAACAGTGTTACCATACTGCTCAATGAAAAACATGTTGTATCTCTGTGAGATGAATTCACACGTAACAAAACTGCTTCTCAGAAAGCTTCCTTTCAGTTTTTATCTGAGGTTATTTCCTTTGTCACCATAGGCTTCAATGCACTTCCAAGGATCCTATTACAGATTCCATGAAACCAGTGTCATCAGACTGCCCAATGAAATGTATGGTGTCACTCATTGAGATGAATTCACACATCACAAAGCAGTTTCTCAGAAAATTTCTTTCTAGTTTTTATCTGACGATATTTCCTTTTTCACTATAGTCCCCAATGCACTCCAATATATCACTTTGCAGGTTCCCTAAAAACAGTGCTACCAAACTGCTCCAACAAAACAGTGGTGCAACTCTGTGAGATGAACTCACACTCACAAAGGTGTTTTTTCAGAAACTTTCTTTCTAGTTTTTGTCTGAAGATATTTCCTTTGTCAAAATAAGCTTCAATGTGCTCTAAAATATCCCATTGCAGATTCCAAGAAAACAGTGGTAGCAAACTGCTCAATCAAAACATGTTGTAACTCTGTGAGATGAATTCACACATCACAAAGCAGTTTCTCAGAAAGCTTCTTTCTAGTTTTTATCTGAGGTTATTTCCTTTGTCACCATAGGCTTCAATGCACTCCCAAATATCCTATTACAGATTCCATGAAACCAGTGTCATCAGACTGCCCAATGAAATGTATGGTGTCACTCATTGAGATGAATTCACACATCACAAAGCAGTTTCTCAGAAAATTTCTTTCTAGTTTTTATCTGACGATATTTCCTTTTCACTATAGTCCCCAATGCACTCCAAAATATCCCTTCTCAGATTCCCCAAAAACAGTGCTACCAAACTGCTCCAACAAAACAGTGTAACTCTGTGAGATGAATTCACACATCACAAAGCAGTTTCTCAGAAAGTTTCTTTTTAGTTTTTGTCTGAAGATATTTCCTTTGTCAAAATAAGCTTCAATGTGCTCCAAAATATCCCATTGCAGATTCGAAGAAAACAGTTGTAGCAAACTACTCAATGAAAAGAACAGTGTAACTCTGTGAGATGAATTCACACATCACAAAGCAGTTTCTCAGAAAGCTTCTTTTTGCTTTTCATCTGAGGATATTTCCTATGTCACCATAGGCTTCAATGCACTAGCAAATATCCTATTGCAGATTCCACGAAAACAGTGTTAACAAACTGATCAATGAAAGAATGGTGTAACACTGTGAGGTGAATTCACACATCACAAACGACTTTCTCAGAAAGCTTCTTTCTCGTTTTTATCTGAGGATATTTCATTTGTCACCATAGGCTTCAACCTGCTCCCAAAATATCACTTTGCAGATTCCATGAAAACAGTGTTATCAAACTGCTCAATGAAAAGAACAGTGTAACTCTGTGAGATGAATTCACACATCACAAAGCAGTTTCTCAGAAAGCTTCTTCCTAGTTTTAATATGATTGTATTTCCTTTGTCACCTTAAGTTTGTATGCCCTCTGAAGTATCCCTTTGCAGATTCCACAAATACATTGTTAGAAAACTGCTCAGCTAAAAGGACCATGTAACTCTGTGAGAAGAATTCACACATTGCAAAGCAGTTTCTCAGAAAGCTTCTTTCTAATATTTATGAGGATATTTCTTTTTTCACCATAGTCCTCAATGCGCTCCTAAATATCCCTTTTCAGATTGCACGAAAACACTGTTTGCAAACTGCTCCATGAAGAGAATGGTGTACTCTGTGTGATTAATGCACACATCACAAAGCAGTTTCTCATAAAGCTTCATTCTAGTTTTTACCTGAGGATATTTCCTTTGTCAAAATAGGCTTCAATGTGATCTAAAATACACATCCTCAGATTCACCAAAAACAGTGCTACCAAACTGGTCCATG
This sequence comes from Colobus guereza, assembly GCA_030247045.1. Taxonomy (NCBI): domain Eukaryota; kingdom Metazoa; phylum Chordata; class Mammalia; order Primates; family Cercopithecidae; genus Colobus; species Colobus guereza. The sequence continues at coordinate 13,948,065 of CM058079.1, read as the reverse complement.
AAAGAATTGTGTAACTTTGTGAGATAAATTTGCAAAACACAAAGCAGTTTCTCAGAACGTTTCTTTCTAGTTTTTGCTGAGGTTGTTTCCTTTGTCACCATAAGTTTCAATGAGCTCCAGAATATATCATTCCAGATTCCATGAAAACAGTGTTAGCAAACTGCTGAATGCAAAGAACAGTATAACTCTGTGAGATGAATTCACACACCCTAAAGCGGTTTCTCAGAAACCTTTTTTCTAGTTGTTATATGAGGGCATTTCCTATATGATCCAAAGTATCCTTTCTCAGATTCCCCAAAGGCAGAGCTACCAACCTAATTCATGAAAAGAATTGTGTACGGCCAGGCATGGTGGCTCAAGCCTGTATCCCAGCACTTTGGGAGGCCAAGACGGGCGGATCCCGAGGTCAGGAGATTGAGACCATCCTGGCTAACACGGTGAAACCCTGTCTCGACTAAAAACTACAAAAAACTAGCCGGGCAACGTGGCAGTGTCTGTAGTCCCAGCTACTCGGGAGGCTGAGGCAGGAGAATGGCGTGAACCTGGGAAGCGGAGCTTGCAGTGAGCTGAGATCCAGCCACAGCACTCCAGCCTGGGTGACAGAGCGAGACTCTGTCTCAAAAAAAAAAAAAGAAAAGAATCGAGTAACTCTGTGAGATGAATTTACACATCACAAAGCAGTTTCTCAGGAATCTTCTTTCACGTTTTCATCTGAGGATATTTCCTTCTTCACCATATTCCTCCATGTGCTCCCGAATATTCCATTGCCAATTCAATAAGTGTTAGTAAACTTCTCAATGAGGAGAACGGTGTAACTCTGTGAGATAAATCCACACATCACAAAGCAGTTTCTCAGAAAGTTTCTTTTTGACTTTTATCTGAGGATATTTCCTGTGTTACCATAGCCTTCAAAGAGCTCCCAAATATCCTTTGCAGATTCCAAAAACAGTGTTAACAAACTGCTCAATGAAAAGAACAGTGTAACTCTGTGAGATGAATTCACACATCACAAAGCAGTTTCTCAGGAATCTTCTTTCACGTTTTCATCTGAGGATATTTCCTTTGTCACCATAAGCTTCAATGTGCTCCAAATATCCCATTGCAGATTCCACAAAAACAGTGTTAGCAAACTGCTCAATGAAAAGAACAGTGTAACTCTGTGAGATGAATTCACACATCACAAAGCAGTTTCTCAGAAAGTTTCTTTTTGACTTTTATCTGAGGATATTTCCTGTGTTACCATAATCTTCAATGTTCTCCCAAGTATCCTAATACAGATTCCACAAAACCAGTGTTATCACATTCTTCAATGAAAAGAATGGTGTAACACTGTGAGATGAATTCACACATCACAAAGCATTTCTCAGAAAGCTTCTTCTAGTTTTTATCTGAGGATAATTTTTTTGCACTCTAGGCCTCAATGCGCTCCCAAATGTCCCTTTTCAGATTCCACAAAAAACAGTCTTATCCAAAAGCTCCATGAAAAGAAAGGTGCAACTCTGTGAAAAAAATTTACACATCACAAAGAAATTTCTCAAAAAGCTTGTTTCTAATTTTTATCTGAGGATATTTCCTTTCTTACCATAGGCTCCAAGGCGATCCAAAATATCCCTTCTCAGATTCCCCTAACACAGTGCTATGAAACTAATCCATGAAAACAATATGGTAACTCTGTGAGATGAATTAGCATAAGACAAAGCAGTTTCTCAGAAAGCTTGTTCCTGGTTTTTGTCTGAGGATATTTCCATTGTCATCAGAAGGTTCAATGTGCTCTGAAATATCCCATGGCAGATTCCAAGAGAACAGTATTACCAAACTGCTCAATGAAAAGAACAGTGTAACTCTGTGAGATGAATTCACACATCACAAAGCATTTCTCAGAAAGCTTCTTTTGGTTTTTATCTGAGAATATTTCCTTTGTCACCATAGCCTTCAAAGAGCTCCCAAATATCCTACTGCAGATTCCACGAAAACAGTGTTATCAAACTGCTGAATGATAAGAATGATGTAACTCTGTGAGAAAAATTTACGCATCACAAAGCAGTTTCTCAGAAAGTTTCTTTCTGTTTTTTTATCCGAGGATATTTCCTTTTTCAGCATTGGCCTCAATGCATGCCCAAGTATCCCTTTGCAGATTCCATGACAACAGTGTTACCAAATTTTTCCATGAAAAGAAATGTGTAACACAGTGAGATTAATTCACAAATCACAAAACAGTTTCTTAAAAACTTCTTTCTAGTTTTTATCTGAGGATAATTCCACTGTAACAATAGGCTTCAATGTGATCCAAAATATCTCTTCTCAGATTCCCCAAAAACAGTGTGAACAAACTCCTCCATGAAAAGAATCATGTACCTCTGTGAGATGAATTCAAAAATCACAAAGCAGTTTCTCAGAAAGCTTCTTTCTAGTTTTTATCTGAGGGTATTTCCTTTGTCACCATAGACTTCAATGCGATCCAAAATATCCCTTTTCATTTGCCCCAAAAACAGTGCTACCAAACTCCTCCTTGAAAGGAATCATATAACTCAGTGAAATGAATTACCACAGCACAAAGCAGTTTCTCATAAAGCTTCTCTCTAGTTTTTATATGAGGATATTTCCTTTGTCACCATATGCCTCAATGCACTCCCAGATATCCCTTTGTAGATTCAAAGAAAACAGTGTTAGCACACTGCTCCATGCAAGCAAAGGTGTAACTCTGTGTAATGAATTCACACGTCACAAAAGCCTTTTTCAGAAAGCTTCTTCTAGTTGTTTTCTGAGTATAATTTCTTTCTCACCATAAGCTTCAATGCACTCCTAAATATCCCATTGCAGATTCCAAGAAAATACTGTTAGCATACTCTCCCATGAAAATAAAGCTTTAAATCTGTGAGATGAATTCAGACATCACAAAGCAGTTTCTCAGAAAGGTACTCTTTGGGTTTTATCTGAGTATATTTCCTTTGTCACTGCAAGCTTCAATGTGCTCTGAAATATCCCACTGCAGATTGCAAGAAAACAGTGTTAACTAACTGACACATGAAAAGAATCATGTATCTCTGTGAGACGAATTCACATGTCACAAAGCAGTTTCTCAGAAAGCTTCTTTATGGTTTTTATCTGAGTATATTTCCTTTGTCACCATAGGCTTCACTGCTCTCCCAAATATCCTATTAGCAGAATCCATGAAAAATGATTATCAAACTCCTCGATGAAAAGAACAGTGTAGCTCTTTGAGATTAATTCACACATCACAAAGCAGTTTCTCAGAAAGCTTCTTTCTAGTTTTTATCTGAGGATATTTCTTTTTTCACTATAGGCCTCCATGTGCCCCCAAATATCCCTTTGCAGATTCCATGCAAACAGGGTTACCAGACTGCTCCATGAAAATAAAGTGTACCTCTGTGAGATGAATTCAAACATCAAAAAGAAGTTGCTCAGAAAGATTCTCTGTAGTTTTTATCTGATGATATTTCCTTTCTCACCAAAGGCTTCAATGTGATGCAAAATATCCTTCAGATTCCAAAAACAGTGCTACCAAACTGATCCATGAAAAGAAAGTGTAACTCTGTGAGATGAATTCACAAATCACAAAGCAGTTTCTCAGAAAGCTTCTTTCTAGTTTTTTCTGAGGATATTTCCTTTGTCACCATAAGCTTCAATGCTCCCAAATATCCTATTGCAGATTCCAAGAAAACAGTGTTAACAAACTGCTCAATGAAAAGAGGTGTAACTCTGTGAGATGAATTCACACATCACAAAGCAGTTTCTCAGAAAGCTTCTTTTGGTTTTATCTGAGGATATTTCTTTGTCACCATAGGCTTCAATGCACTCCCAAATATCCTTTGCAGATTCCACGAAAACAGTGTTATCAAACTGCTCAATGAAAAGAAGTGTAACTCTGTGAGATGAATTCACGCATTACAAAGCAGTTTCTCAGAAAGCTTCTTTTGGTTTTATCTGAGGATATTTCCTTTTCACCATAGGCTTCAATGCACTCCCAAATATCCCTTTGCAGATTCCACGAAAACAGTGTTAGCAAACTGCTCCATGAAAAGAAAGGTGTAACTCTGTGAGATGAATTCACACATCAAAAGAACTTTCTCAGAAAGCTTCTTTCTAGTTTTTATCTGAGGATATTTCCTTTTCACCATAGGCTTCAATGTGATCCAAAATATCCCTTCTCAGATTCCCCAAAACAGTGCTACCAAACTGCTCCATGAAAAGAATCATGTAACTCTGTGAGATGAATTCACAAATCACAAAGCAGTTTCTCAGAAAATTTCTTCTAGTTTTTGTCTGAGGATATTTCCTTTTCACCATAGGCTTCAATGCACTCCAAAATATCCTTTGCAGATTCCACGAAAACAGTGTTAGCAAACTGCTCCATGAAAAGAAAGTTGTAACTCTGTGAGATGAATTCACATCACAAAGAAGTTTCTCAGAAAGCTTCTTTCTTTTTTTATCTGAGGATATTTCTTTGTCACCATAGGCTTCAATGCTCCAAAATATCCCTTCTCAGATTCCCCAAAACAGTGTTAGCAAACTGCTCAATGAAAAGAACAGTGTAACACTGTGAGATGAATTAACACATCACAAAGCAGTTTCTCAGAAAGTTTCTTTCTAGTTTTTATCTGAGGATATTTCCTTGTCACCACAGGCTTCAATGTGATCCAAAATATCCCATTGCAGATTCCAAAAACAGTGTTAACAAACTGCACCATGAAAAGAAAGTTGTAACTCTGTGAGATGAATTCATACATCACAAAGCAGTTTCTCAGAAAGCTTCTTTCTAGTTTTTATCTGAGGATATTTCCTTTGTCACCATAGGTTCAATGGGATCCAAAATATCCCTTTGCAGATTCCAAAAACAGTGTTAACAAATTGCTCAATGAAAAGAACAGTGTAACTCTGTGAGATGAATTCACATCACAAAACAGTTTCTCAGAAAGCTTCTTTCTAGTTTTTATCTGAGGATATTTCCTTTATCACCATAGGCTCAATGCACTCCAAAATATCCCATTGCAGATTCCACGAAAACAGTGTTAACAAACTGCTCCATGAAAAGAAGTGTAACTCTGTGAGATGAATTCACACATCACAAAACAGTTTCTCAGAAACTTCTTTCTAGTTTTTATCTGAGGATATTTCCTTTTCACCATAGGCTTCAATGCTCCAAAATATCCCTTCTGCAGATTCCACAAAACAGTGTTAGAAACTGCTCCATGAAAAGAATCGTGTAACTCTGTGAGATGAATTCACACATCACAAAGAAGTTTCTCAGAAAGCTTCTTTCTAGTTTTTATCTGAGGATATTTCCTTTGTCACCACAGGCTTCAATGCAATCCAAAATATCCCTTCTCAGATTCCCAAAAACAGTGCTACCAAACTGCTCCATGAAAAGAACAGTGTAACTCTGTGAGATGAATTCACATCACAAAGAAGTTTCTCAGAAAGCTTCTTTCTAGTTTTTATCTGAGATATTTCCTTTGTCACCATAGGCTTCAATGCACTCCAAATATCCTTGCAGATTCCACAAAACAGTGTTATCAAACTGCTCAATGAAAAGAACAGTGTAAATCTGTGAGATGAAATCGCACATCACAAACTGTTTCTCTGAATGCTTCTTTCTAATTTTTATCTCAGGATATTTCCTTTTTTACTATATGCCTCAATGTGCTCCCCATTATCCCTCAGCAGATTCCCAAAAAAAACAGTGTTAGCACTCTACTCTGTGAAAACTCAGGTGTAACTCCATGAGATAGATTAACACATCACAAAGCAGTTTCTCATAAAGCTTCTTTCCAGTTTTTATGTGATTATATTTCCTTTGTCACCATAGGCTTCAATGTGATCCAAAATATTATTTCTCAGATTCCCCAAAAACTTTGCCAACAGACTGATCCATGAAAAGAAACGTGTAGCTCTGTGAGATGAATTAAGACATCACAAACCATTTCTCAGAAAGCTTCTTTCAGTTTTTATCTGACTTTATATTTTTTCACTATAGTCCTCAAGTTGCTCCCAAATATCCCTTTGCAGATTGCGTGAAAATAGTGTTAGCAAACTGCTTCATGAAAAGAATGGTGTAACTCTGTGAAATGAACTCACACCTCAGAAAGAACTTTCCAGAAACCTTCTTTCTAGTTCTTATCTGAGGATATTTCCTTTTTCACCATAGGCTTCAATGTGCTCAAATATCCCTTTCAGATTCCAGAAAACAGTGTTAGCAAACTGCTCCATGAAAAGAAAGGTGTAACTCTGTGAGATGAATTCACACATCAAAAGCAGTTTCTCAGAAAGCTTCTTTCTAGTTTTTATCTGAGGATATTTCCTTTGTCACCATAGGCTCAATGTGCTCCCAAATATCCCTTCTCAGATTCCAAAAACAGTGCTACAAACTGCTCCATGAAAAGAAAGGTGTAACTCTGTGAGATGAATTCACATCACAAAGCAGTTTCTCAGAAAGTTCTTTCTAGTTTTTATCTGAGGATATTTCCTTTGTCACCATAGGCTTCAATGCTCCAAAATATCCCTTGCAGATTCCAGAAAACAGTGTTAGCAAACTGCTCCATGAAAAGAAGTGTAACTCTGTGAGATGAATTCACACATCACAAAGCAGTTTCTCAGAAAGCTTCTTTCTAGTTTTTATATGAGGATATTTCCTTGTCACCATAAGCTTCAATGTGCTCCAAAATATCCTTTGCAGATTCCACAAAACAGTGTTAGAAACTGCTCCATGAAAAGAAAGTGTAACTCTGTGAGATGAATTCACACATCACAAAGAACTTTCTCAGAAAGCTTCTTTCTAGTTTTTATCTGAGGATATTTCCTTTTTCACCATAGGCTCAATGTGCTCCAAAATATCCTTCTCAGATTCCCCAAAAACAGTGTTGCAAACTGCTACATGAAAAGAAAGGTGTAACTCTGTGAGATGAATTCACACATCACAAAAGTTTCTCAGAAAGCTTCTTTCTAGTTTTTATCTGAGATATTTCCTTTGTCACCATAGCTTCAATGTGCTCTGAAATATCCTTTGCAGATTCCAGAAAACAGTGTTACCAAACTGCTCAATGAAAAGAATGGTGTAACTCTGTGAAATGAATTCACACATCACAAAGAGTTTCTCAGAAATCTTCTTTCTAGTTTTTATCTGAGGATATTTCCTTTGTCACCATAGGCTTCAATGTGATCCAAAATATCCTTCTCAGATTCCCCAAAACAGTGTTACAAACTGATCCATGAAAAGAATCATGTAACTCTGTGAGATGAATTCACACATCACAAAGTAGTTTCTCAGAAAGCTTTTTCTAGTTTTTGTCTGAGGATATTTCCTTTTTCACCATAGGCCTCAATGTGCTCAAATATCCTTTGCAGATTCCATGAAAACAGTGTTAGCAAACTGCTCCATGAAAAGAATCGTGTAACTCTGTGAGGTGAATTCACATCACAAAACAGTTTCTCAGAAAGCTTCTTTCTAGTTTTTGTCTGAGGATATTTCCTTTGTCACCATAGGCTTCAATGCACTCCCAAATATCCTTTGTAGATTCCACAAAACAGTGTTATCAAACTGCTCAATGAAAAGAAAGTTGTAACTCTGTAAGATGAATTCACACATCACAAAGTAGTTTCTCAGAAATCTTCTTTCTAGTTTTTATCTGAGGATATTTCCTTTTTCACCATAGGCCTCAATGTGCTCCAAAATATCCCTTTGCAGATTCCAAAAACAGTGTTGCAAACTGCTCCAAGAAAAGAAAGGTGTAACTCTGTGAGATGAATTCACACATCATAAAGCAGTTTCTCAAAAGCTTCTTTCTAGTTTTTATATGAGGATATTTCCTTTTTCACCAGTATAGGCCTCAATGTGCTCCCAAATATCCCTTTGCAGATTCCAAGAAAACAGTGTTAGCAAACTGTTCCATGAAAAGAAAGTGTAACTCTGTGAGATGAATTCACATCACAAAGAACTTTCTCAGAAAGCTTCTTCTAGTTTTTATCTGAGGATATTTCCTTTGTCACCATAGGCTTCAATGCAATCCAAAATATCCCTTCTCAGATTCCCCAAAAACAGAGCTACCAACCTGATCCATGAAAAGAATCTTGTAAATCTGTGAGATGAATTAACACATCACAAAAGTTTCTCAGAAAGCTTCTTTCTAGTTTTTATCTGAGGATATTTCCTTTGTCACCCTAAGCTTCAATGAGGTCCAAAATATCATATTGAAGATCCCAAGAAAACAATGGTATCAAACTGTTTAATGAAGATTACAGTGTAACTCTATGAGATGAATTTACACATCACAAAGCAGTTTCTCAGAAATCTTCTTTTCTAGTTTTTGTCTGAGGATATTTCCTTTTCACCATAGGCCTCAATGCACTCCCAAATATCCCTTTGCAGATTCCACGAAAACAGTGTTAGCAAAGTGCTCCTTGAAAAGAAATATGTAACTCTGTGAGTTGAATTCACACATGATAAAATTGCTTCTCAGAAAGTTTCATTTTGGTTTATGTCTCGGGATATTTCCTTTGTCACCATATTTTTCAATGCACTCCCGAATATCCTGTTGCAGATTTCACGAAAACAGTGTCATCAAAATGCTCAATGAAAACAACAGTGTATCTCTGTGAGATGAACTCACACATCCAAAGTAGTTTGTCAGAAATCTTCCTAGTTTTTATCAGAGAATATTTCTTTTTACAACATAGGCCTCAATGCACTCTGTAATATCCCATCGCAGATACCACGAAAAATGTGTTAGCACACTTCTCAATGAAAAGAATGCTGTAACTCTGTGAGATCAATTCGCACATCACAAAGAAGTTTCTCAGAAAGTTTCTTTCTAGATTTTAGCTTAGGACATTTCCTTTGTCACCATAGGCTTCAAAGTGATCCAAAATATTCCTTCTCAGATTTCCCTAAAACTGTGCTACCAAACTGATCCATGAAAAGAATCGTGTAACTCTGTGAGATGAATTAACACATCACAAAGCAGTTTCTCAAAAGCTTCTTCTAGTTTTTATCTGAGGATATTTCCTTGTCACCATAAGCTTCAATGTGCTCAAATATCCCTTTGCAGATTCCAAAAACAGTGCTACAAACTGCTCAATGAAAAGAACAGTGTAACTCTGTGAGATGAATTCACATCACAAAGCAGTTTCTCAGAAAGCTTCTTTCTAGTTTTTATCTGAGGATATTTCCTTTTCACCATAGGCCTCAATGTGCTCCCAAATATCCCTTTGCAGATTCCACGAAAACAGTGTTAGTAAACTGCTCCATGAAAAGAACAGTGTAACTCTGAGATGAATTCACATCACAAAGAGTTTCTCAGAAAGCTTCTTTGGTTTTTTATCTGAGGATATTTCCTTTGTCACCATATTCTTCAATGTGATGCAAATATCCCTTCTCAGATTCCCCAAAACAGTGCTACCAAACTGCTCCATGAAAAGAACAGTGTAACTCTGAGATGAATTCACAAATCACAAAGCAGTTTCTCAGAAACTTCTTTCTAGTTTTTATCTGAGATATTTCCTTTGTCACCATAAGCTTCAATGCTCCAAAATATCCCATTGCAGATTCCAAAAACAGTGTTAGCAAACTGCTCAATGAAAAGAACAGTGTATCTCTGTGAGATGAATGCACACATCACAAAGCAGTTTCTCAGAAAGCTTCTTTCTGGTTTTTATCTGAGGATATTTCCTTTGTCACCATAGGCTTCAATGTGCTCCAAAATATCCTTTGCAGATTCCACAAAAACAGTGTTACCAAACTGCTCCATGAAAAGAAGGTGTAACTCTGTGAGATGAATTCACACATCACAAAGCAGTTTCTCAGAAAGCTTCTTTCCAGTTTTTATCTGAGGATATTTCCTTTTCACCATAGGCCTCAATGTGCTCCAAAATATCCTTTGCAGATTCCAAAAACAGTGTTAGCAAACTGCTCCATGAAAAGAATCGTGTAACTCTGTGAGATGAATTCACATCACAAAGCAGTTTCTCAGAAACTTCTAGTTTTTATCTGAGATATTTCCTTTGTCACCATAAGCTTCAATGCTCCAAAATATCCATTGCAGATTCCAAAAACAGTGTTAGCAAACTGCTCAATGAAAAGAAGTGTAACTCTGTGAGATGAATTCACACATCACAAAGCAGTTTCTCAGAAAGCTTCTTTCAGTTTTTATCTGAGGATATTTCCTTTTCACCATAGGCTTCAATGCTCCCAAATATCCTTTGCAGATTCCAAAAACAGTGTTATCAAACTGCTCAATGAAAAGAAGTGTAACTCTGAGATGAATTCACACATCACAAAGCAGTTTCTCAGAAAGCTTCTTTCTAGTTTTATCTGAGGATATTTTCTTAAAATATCCTTCTCAGATTCCAAAAACAGTGCTACCAAACTGCTCCATGAAAAGAATCATGTAACTCTGTGAGATGAATTAACACATCACAAAGTTTCTCAGAAAGCTTTTTCTAGTTTTTATCTGAGGATATTTCCTTTGTCACCATAAGCTTCAATGCTCCAAAATATCCTTGCAGATTCCAAGAAAACAGTGTTAGCAAACTGCTAAATGAAAAGAACAGTGTAACTCTGTGAGATGAATTAACACATCACAAAGCAGTTTCTCAGAAAGCTTTTTCTAGTTTTTATCTGAGGATATTTCTTTTCACCATAGGCCTCAATGCTCCAAAATATCCCTTTTCAGATTCCATGAAAACAGTGTTAGCAAACTTCTCCATGAAAAGAATGGTGTAACTCTGTGATATGAATTCACACATCACAAAGAACTCTCTCAGAAACATTATTTCTAGTTTTAATCTGAGGATATTTCCTTAGTCACCATAGTCTTCAATGCCATCCAAAATATCCCTTCTCAGATTCCAAAACAGTGTTAGCAAACTGCTCAATGAAAAGAAAGGTGTAACTCTGTGAGATGAATTCACATCACAAAGTGGTTTCTCAGAAAGTTTCTTTCTAGTTTTTATCTGAGGATATTTGCTTTGTCACCATAGTCTTCAATGCCATCCAAAATATCCCAATGCAGATTCCAAGAAAGCTGTGTTAGCAAAATCCTCAATGAAAACAACAGTGTAACACTCTGACATGAAATATCACATCACAAAGCAGTCTCAGAAAGCTTCTTTATAGTTTTTGTCTGAGGATATTTCTTTTTTTACAATAAGCTTCAATGTGCTCCTAAATATGCCATTGCAGATTCCAAGAAAACAGTGTTAGCAAACTGCTCAATGAAAAGAACAGTGTCACTCTGGATTTGATTTCACACATCACAAAGCAGTTTCTCAGAAAGCTTCTTTCTAGTTTTTCTATGCAGATATTTCCTTTTTCACCATAGGCCTCAATGCGCTCCTAAATATCCCTTTGCAGATTCCACGAAAACAGTGTTATCAACAGCTCCACGAAGAGAAAGATGAAACTGTGTCAGATGTTTTCACACATCAAAAAGAACTTTCTCAGAAATCTACTTTCTAGTTTGTATCTGAGGATATTTACTTTTTCACCTTAACCTTCAATGCCATCCAAAATATCCCTTTTCAGATTCCAAGAAAACAGTATTATCAAACTGCTCAATGAAAAGAACAGTGTAACACTGTGAGACGAATTTACAAATCACAAAGCAGTTTCTCAGAAAGTTTCTTTCTAGTTTTACTCTGAGGGTATTTCTTTTTTCACAATAAGCTTCAAGGTGCTCCAAAATTTCCCATTGCAGATTCCAAGAAAACAGTGTTAGAAGTCTGCTCAATGAAAAGAACAGTGTAACACTGTGAGTTGAATTCACACATCACAAAGTGGTTTCTCAGAAAGCTTTTCTAGTTTTTATCTGAGGATATTTCCTTTTCACTATAGGCCTCAATGCACTCCCAAATATCCTTTGCAGATTCCACAAAACAGTGTTAGCAAACTGTTCCATGAAAAGAAAGGTGTAACTCTGTGAGATGAATTCACATCACAAAGAACTTTCTCAGAAAGCTTTTTCTAGTTTTTATCTGAGGATATTTCTTTTCACCATAGGCTTCAATGTGATCCAAAATATCCTTTCAGATTCCCCAAAAACAGTGCTAAAACTGATCCATGAAAAGAACGTGTAACTCTGTGAGATGAATTAACACATCACAAAGCAGTTTCTCAGAAAGCTTCTTTCTAGTTTTATATGTGGATATTTCCTTTGTCACCATAAGCTTCAATGCACTCCCAAATATCCTTTGCAGATTCCAAGAAAACAGTGTTAGCAAACTGCTCAATGAAAAGAACAGTGTAACTCTGTGAGATGAATTCACACATCACAAAGCAGTTTCTCAGAAAGTTTCTTTCTAGTTTTTATCTGAGGATATTTCTTTTTCACTATAGGCCTCAATGCACTCCCAAATATCCCTTCTCAGATTCCCAAAAACAGTGTTAGCAAACTGCTCCATGAAAAGAAAGTGTAACTCTGTGAGATGAATTCACACATTACAGAGAACTTTCTCAGAAACCTTCTTTCTAGTTTTTCTCTTAGGATATTTCTTTGTCACCATAGGCTTCAATGTGATCCAAAATATCCTTCTCAGATTCCAGAAAACAGTGCTAGCAAACTGCTCCATGAAAAGAATAGTGTAACACTGTGAGGTGAATTAACACATCACAAAGCAGTTTCTCAGAAAGCTTCTTTCTAATTTTATATGAGGATATTTCCTTTGTCACCATAGGCTTCAATGCAATCCAAAATATCACTTCTCAGATTCCAGAAAACAGTGCTAGCAAACTGTTCCATGAAAAGAATCATGTAACTCTGTGAGATGAATTCACAAATCACAAAGCAGTTTCTCAGAAAGCTTCTTTCTAGTTTATGTCTGAGGATATTTCCTTTGTCACCATAAGCTTCAATGTGCTCCGATATATCCCATTGCAGATTCCATGAAAACAGTGTTAGCAAACTTCTCAATGAAAAGAAAGTGTAACTCTGTGAGATGAATTCACAAATCACAAAGCAGTTTCTCAGAAAGCTTCTTTTGGTTTTCTGTGTGGATATTTCCTTTGTCACCCTAGGCCTCAATGTGCTCCCAAATATCCCTTTGAAGACTAGATGAAAACAGTGTTATCAATCTGCTCCATGAAAAGAAAGGTGTAGCTCTGTTACATAAATTCACACATCACAAAGAACTTTCTCAGAAAGCTTTTTTCTACTTTTTATATGAGGATATTTCCTTTGTCACCATAGGCTTCAATGCAATCCAAAATATCCTTCTCAGATTCCCAAAAACAGTGCTAAAACTGATCCATGAAAAGAATGTAACTCTGTGAGATGAATTAACACATCACAAAGCAGTTTCTCAGAAAGCTTCTTTCTAGTTTTATATGAGGATATTTCCTTTGTCACCATAGGCTTCAATGTGCTCTGAAATATCCCTTGCAGATTCCAAGAAAACAGTGTTAGCAAACTGCTCAATGAAAAGAACAGTGTAACTCTGTGAGATGAATTCACAAATCACAAAGCAGTTTCTCAGAAAGCTTCTTTCTAGTTTTTATCTGAGGATATTTCCTTTTCACCATAGCTTCAATGCTCCAAAATATCCCTTTTCAGATTCCCAAAAACAGTGTTAGCAAACTGCTCCATGAAAAGAATGTAACTCTGTGAGATGAATTCACATCACAAAGAACTTTCTCAGAAAGCTTCTTTCTAGTTTTTATCTGAGGATATTTCTTTGTCACCATAGGCTTCAATGTGATCCAAAATATCCCTTCTCAGATTCCCAAAAAAGTGCTAAAACTGATCCATGAAAAGAATAGTGTAACTCTGTGAGATGAATTAACACATCACAAAGCAGTTTCTCAGAAAGCTTCTTTCTAATTTTTATCTGAGGATATTTCTTTGTCACCATAGCTTCAATGCAATCCAAAATATCACTTCTCAGATTCCAGAAAACAGTGCTAGCAAACTGCTCAATGAAAAGAACAGTGTAACTCTGTGAGATGAATTCACAAATCACAAAGCAGTTTCTCAGAAACTTCTTTTCTAGTTTTTATCTGAGGATATTTCCTTTGTCACCATAAGCTTCAATGCTCCAAAATATCCCTTGCAGATTCCCAAAAACAGTGTTAGCAAACTGCTCCATGAAAAGAAAGTGTAACTCTGTGAGATGAATTAACACATCACAAAGCAGTTTCTCAGAAGCTTCTTTCTAGTTTTTATCTGAGGATATTTCTTTGTCACCATAGGCTTCAATGCACTCCCAAATATCCCTTTGCAGATTCCATGAAAACAGTGTTAGCAAACTGTTCCATGAAAAGAAAGGTGTAACTCTGTGAGATAAATTCACACATCACAAAGAACTTTCTCAGAAAGCTTCTTTCCAGTTTTTATCTGAGGATATTTCCTTTGTCACCATAGGCTTCAATGCAATCCAAAATATCCTTCTCAGATTCCCCAAAAACAGTGTTATCAAACTGATCCATGAAAATAAGTGTAACTCTGTGAGATGAATTCACACATCTGACAGCAGTTTCTCAGAAAGCATCTTTCTAGTTTTCGTATGAGGATATTTCCTTTGTCAATATCAGCTTCAATCTGATCCAAAGTATCCCAGATTCCAAGAAAACAGTGCTAGCAAACTGCTCCATGAAAAGCAAGTTGTATTTCTGTGAGTTGAGTTCAGATATCATGAAGAAATGTCTCAGAAAGCTTCTTTCTAGTTTTTAACTGAGATATTTCCTTGGTCACCATAGGCTTCAATGTGATCAAATATCCAGCAAGATGGAAATAGGAAAACAGCTGCAGTCTAACTAGCCAGCCAAAGGAGAAGACCGGTGATTTCTGCATTTTGAACTGAGGTTTCATCTCACTAGTGAGTGCCGGACAATCGGTGCTTGTCAGCTGTTCCCCGACCAGCAGAGCTGAACCAGCGAGGCATCGCTCACCTGGGAAGCGCAGAAGAACCTTTTCCTAACCAGGGAACTGAGACACAACACCTGGAAAATCGGGTAACTCCCACCCCAATACTGCGCTATAGGATAACGGGCACACCAGGAGAATATACCCCACGCCTGGCAGGGTCCCACGTTAGCCTCCTCCTTCTAACACAGCAGTCTGTGAGATGATCATCTAACCACAGGGCAGCAGCGAGGCTAGGCGCGCCATTGCTGAGTTTTTAATGAGGATAAACGTCACATAAGCTCCAACTGGGTGGAGCTCACAGCAGCTCAAGGAAACCTGCCTGTCTCTGTAGACTGCCTCTGGGGACGGCTCAGCTAAAAAACAGAAGCAGCAGACTTGTGCAGGCGCCCACTCTGTCTGACAACTTTGAAGAGAGCAGTGGATTCCCAACATGGAGGTTGAGATCTGAGAAGGGACAGACTGCCTGCTCAAGTGGGTCCCTGACCCCTGAGTAGCCTAACTGGGAGACATCCCACTAGCAGTCTGACCCACACCTCACAGGTGGAGTACACCCCTGAGAGGAAGCTTCCAAAGTAAGAATCAGACAGGTTTTTGCTGCAATATTCTATCTTCTGCAACCTCTGCTGATACCCAGGCAAACAGGGTCTGAGTGGACCTCCCAACTCCAACAGACCTATAGCTGAGGGTTCTGACTGGCAGAAGGAAAACTATCAAACAGGAGATGAATTACATCATCAAAACTCAGAAAGGCCATTTCAGTTTAGACCAGAGACAGATAAAACCACAAAGATGGGGAAAAGCAGTGCAGAAAAGCTAATTCAAAAATAAGAGCAGATCTCCCCAAAACAGGAGCAGCTCATGAGCAACGGATCAAAGCTGGTCAGAGAACTTTGATGAGAAGAGAAGAACTCAGTCCATCAAACTTCTCAGAGCTAAAGGAGGATATTACATCACCAAAGAAACTAAAATCTTGAAAAAGAGTGAAGAATTGACAGCTAGACTAATTAATGCAGAGAAGGTCATAAAACGACATGACAGAGATCACAAACCATGTTTCTCAGAAACACGTGATAAATGCACAAGCTTCAGTAACCTTTCACCAACTGGAAGAAAGAGTATCAGCGATTGAGGATCAAATGAATGAAACTGGAAAGAGAAACCAAAAGAGAAGAAAAGAAATGAACAAAGCCTGCAAGAAGTATGGGATTATGTAAAAGACCAAATCTACGTCTGATTGGGGTGCCTGAAAGAGGAGAATGGAAACAGTTGAAAACACTTCAGGATATCATCCAGGAGAACTTAACCTAGTAGGGCAGGCCAACATTCAAATTCAGAAATACAGAGAAAGCCACAAAGATACTCCTCCAGAAGGCAACCCAAGACACATAATTGCCAGATTCACCAAAGTTGAAATGAAGGAAAAATCTGAAGGGCAGACAGAGAGAAAGGTCGGTTACCCACAAAGGAAGCCCATCAGACTAACAGCAGATCTCTCTCAGAAACTCTAGTTTTTATCTGAGGACCAATATTCAACGTTCTTAAAGAAAAGAATTTTAAACCCAGAATTTCATATCCAGCCAAACTAGTTTCATCAGTGAAGGAGAAATAAAATCAACTTTACAGATAAACAAATCACAAAGATTTTGTCACCACCAGGCCTTTTTACAAGAGACCCTGAAGGAAGCCCTAAACATGGAAAGGAACAAATATCCACCATTAGATTCCAAAACAAGCCAAATGTAAATCAACTGAATCAGCAAAATAACCAGTTAATATCATAATGCAGTTTCAGAAAGTTCACACATAACAATATTAACCTTAAATGTTAATGGACCAAATATCCCATTCAGATTCCAGAAAACAGCTGGATAAACTGCTCAAGACCCATCAGTCTGCTGTATTCAGGAGACCCATCTCACATGCAGAGACATACATAGGCTCAGAAAGGATGAGGAAGATCTACCAAGCAAATGGAGAACAAAAGAGCATTGCAATCCTAGTCTCTGATAAAATAGTGTTTAAACCATCAAAGATCAAAGAGACAAAGAAGGACATTACATAATGGTAAAGGGATCACATTCAACAGGAAGAGCTAACTATCCTAAATATATATGCCCACCGGAGCACCTAGATTCATAAAGCAAGTCCTTGAGACTTACAAAAACAGACTTAGACTACAATGAATAATGAGACATGTAACACTCCACTGTCAACATTAGACAGATCAACGAGACAGAAAGTTAGAAAGATATCCAGGAATTGAACTCATCTCTGCACCAAGCAGACCTGATAGACATCTATAGAACTCTCCACCCCAAATCAACAGAATATACATTCTCTCAGCACCACATCGCACTTATTCCAAAATTGACCACATAATTGTGAAGTAAAGCACTCCTCAGCAAATGTCAAAGAACAGAAATTATAACAAACTGTCTCTCAGACCACAGTGCAATCAAACTAGAACTCAGGACTAAGAAACTCAATCAAAACCGCTCAACTACATGGAAACTGAACAACCTGCTCTGAATGACTACTGGGTACATAACGAAATGAAAGCAGAAATAAAGATGTTCTTTGAAACCAATGAGAACAAAGATACAACCAGAATCTCTGGGACACATTTAAAGCAGTGTGTAGGGAAATTTATAGCACTAAATGCCCACAAGAGAAAGCAGGAAAGATCGAAAATTGACACTCTAACATCACAATTAAAAGAATTAGAGGAAGAGCAAACACTCAAAAAGCAGAAGGCAAGAAATAACTAAGATCAGAGCAGAACTGGAGATAGAAACACAAATCCAAAAATCAGTGAATCCAGGAGTTGGTTTTGAAAAGATCAACAAAATTGACAGACCGCTAGCAAGACTAATAAAGAAGAAAAGAGAGAGGAATCAAATAGATGCAATAAAATGATAAAGGGATATCACCACCGACCCCACAGAAATACAAACTACCATCAGAGAATACTATAAACACCTGGGGCAAATCAACTAGAAAATTTAGAAGAAATGGATAATTTCCTGACACTTACACTCTCCCAAGTCTAAACCAGGAGAGCAGTTGAATCAATAGACCAATAGGAGGCTCTGAAATTGAGGCAAACAGCCTGCCCACCAAAAAGTCCAGGTCCAGACGGATTCACAGCTGACTACCAGAGGTACAAGGAGGAGCTGGTACCATTCCTTCTGAAACTATTCCAATCAATAGAAAAGAGGAATCCTCCCTAACTCATTTTATGAGGCCAACATCATCCTGATACCAAAGCCTGGCAGAGACACAAAAAAAAGAGAATTTTAGACCAATATCTGATGAACATCGATGCAAAATCCTCAATAAAATACTGGCAAACCGATTCAGCAGCACATCAAAAAGCTTATCCACCCCTGATCAAGTGGGCTTCATCCTGATGCAAGGCTGGTTCAAATCAAATCAATCAACGTAATCCAGCATATAAACAGAACCAAAGACAAGAACCACATGATTATCTCAATAGATGCAGAAAAGGCTTTGACAAAATTCAACAGCCCTTCATGCTAAAAACGCTCAATAAATTTGGTATTGATGGAACGCTCAAAATAATAAGAGCTATTTATGAAAACCCACAGCTAATATCATACTGAATGGGCAAAACTGGAAAAATTCCTGAAAACTGATAAGACAGGGGATGCCTCTCTCACCATCCTATTCAACATAGTGTTGGAAGTTCTGGCAGGCAATCAGGCAAGAGAAAGAAATCAAGGGTATTCAGTTAGGAAAAGAAGAAGTCAAATTGTCCCTGTTCAGATGACATGATTGTATATTTAGAAAACCCATTGTCTCAGCCCAAAATCTCCTTAAGCTGATAAGCAACTCAGCAAAGTCTCAGGATACAAAATTAATGTGCAAAAATCACAGGCATTCTTATACACCAGTAACAGACAAGCAGAGAGCCAAATCAGGAATGAACTTCCATTCACAATTGCTTCAAAGAGAATCAAATACCTAGGAATCCAACTTACAAGGGATGTAAAGGACCAAGGAGAACTACAAACCACTGCTCAGTGAAATCAAAGAGGACACTAACAAATGGAAGAACATACCATGCTCATGGATAGGAAGAATCAATATCGTGAAAATGGCCATACTGCCCAAGGTTATCTATAGATTCAATGCCATCCCCATCAAGCTACCAATGAGTTTCTTCACAGAATTGGAAAAACTGCTTTAAAGTTCATATGGAACCAGAGCCCGCATTGCCAAGACAATCCTAAGTCAAAGGACAAAGCTGGAGGTACCTGACTTCAAACTATACTACAAGGCTACAGTAACCAAAACAGCATGGTACTGGTACCAAAACAGAGCTATAGACCAATGGAACAGAACAGAGTCCTCAGAAATAATACCACACATCTACAGCCGTCTGATCTTTGATAAACCTGAGAGAAACAAGAAATGGGGAAAGGATTCTATTTAATAAATGGTGCTGGGAAATTGGCTAGCCATAAGTAGAAAGCTGAAACTGGATCCTTTCCTTACTCCTTATACGAAGATTAATTCAAGATGGATTAGAGACTTAAATGTTAGACCTAATACCATAAAACCCTAGAAGAAAATCTAGGTAGTACCATTCAGGACATAGGCATGGGCAAGGACTTCATGTCTAAAACACCAAAAGCAACGGCAGCAAAAGCCAAAATTGACAAATGGGATCTCATTAAACTAAAGAGCTTCTGCACAGCAAAAGAAACTACCATCAGAGTGAACAGGCAACCTACAGAATGGGAGAAAATTTTGCAATCTACTCGTCTGACAAAGGGCTAATATCCAGAATCTACAAAGAACTCAAACAAATATACAAGAAAAAAAACAAACAACCCCATCAAAAAGTGGGCAAAGGATATGAACAGACATTTGCAAAAGAAGACATTCATACAGCCAACAGACACATGAAAAATGCTCATCATCACTGGCCATCAGAGAAATGCAAATCAAAACCACAATGAGATACCATCTCACACCAGTTAGAATGGCCATCATTAAAAATCAGGAAACAACAAGTGTTGGAGGATGTGGAGAAATAGAACACTTTACACTGTTGGTGGGATTGTAAACTAGTTCAACCATTATGGAAAACAGTATGGCGATTCCTCAAGGATCTAGAACTAGATGTTCCATATGACCCAGCCATCCCACTACTGGGTATATACCCAAAGGATTATAAATTATTCTACTACAAAGACACATGCACACGTATGTTTATTGCAGCACTATTCACAATAGCAAAGACTTGGAATCAACCCAAATGTCCATCTGTGACAGACTGGATTAAGAAAATGTGGCACATATACACCATGGAATACTATGCAGCCATAAAAAAAAGGATGAGTTTGCGTCCTTTGTAGGACATGGATGCAGCTGGAAACCATCATTCTTAGCAAACTATCACAAGAAGAGAAAACCAAACACCATGTTCTCACTCATAGGTGGGAACTGAACAATGAGATCACTTGGACTCGGAAGGGAACATCACACACTGGGCTTATCATGGGAGAGGGGAGGAGGGATTGCATTGGGGAGTTATACCTGATATAAATGATGAATTGATGGGTGCTGACGAGTTGATGGGTGCAGCACACCAACATTGCACAAGTATACATATGTAACAAACCTGCACGTTATGCACATGTACCCTAGAACTTAAAGTATAATAAAAAATAAATAAAAAAATAAATAAAACAACAAACAAACAAACAAAGAAAAAAAAAAAAAGATGTTCTTTGAAACCAATGAGAACAAAGATACAACATACCAGAATCTCTGGGACACATTTAAAGCAGTGTGTAGAGGAATTTATAGCACTAAATGCCCACAAGAGAAAGCAGGAAAGATCGAAAATTGACACTCTAACATCACAATTAAAAGAATTAGAGAGGAAGAGCAAACACACTCAAAAGCTAGCAGAAGGCAAGAAATAACTAAGATCAGAGCAGAACTGAAGGAGATAGAAACACAAAAACCCTCCAAAAATCAATGAATCCAGGAGTTGGTTTTTGAAAAGATCAACAAAATTGACAGACCGCTAGCAAGACTAATAAAGAAGAAAAGAGAGAGGAATCAAATAGATGCAATAAAAATGATAAAGGGATATCACCACCGACCCCACAGAAATACAAACTACCATCAGAGAATACTATAAACACCTTTACGCAAATCAACTAGAAAATTTAGAAGAAATGGATAATTTCCTGGACACTTACACTCTCCCAAGACTAAACCAGGAAGAAGTTGAATCCCTGAATAGACCAATAGCAGGCTCTGAAATTGAGGCAACAATTAATAGCCTGCCCACCAAAAAAGTCCAGGACCAGACGGATTCACAGCTGAATTCTACCAGAGGTACAAGGAGGAGCTGGTACCATTCCTTCTGAAACTATTCCAATCAATAGAAAAGAGGGAATCCTCCCTAACTCATTTTATGAGGCCAACATCATCCTGATACCAAAGCCTGGCAGAGACACAATTAAAAAAAGAGAATTTTAGACCAATATCCCTGATGAACATCGATGCAAAATCCTCAATAAAATACTGGCAAACCGGATTCAGCAGCACATCAAAAGCTTATCCACCCTGATCAAGTGGGCTTCATCCCTGGGATGCAAGGCTGGTTCAACATTCGCAAATCAATAAACGTAATCCAGCATATAAACAGAACCAAAGACAAGAACCACATGATTATCTCAATAGATGCAGAAAAGGCTTTTGACAAAATTCAACAGCCCTTCATGCTAAAACGCTCAATAAATTTGGTATTGATGGAACGTACCTCAAAATAATAAGAGCTATTTATGACAAACCCACAGCTAATATCATACTGAATGGGCAAAACTGGAAAATTCCCTTTGAAAACTGGTAAGACAGGATGCCCTCTCTCACCACTCCTATTCAACATAGTGTTGGAAGTTCTGGCTAGGGCAATCAGGCAAGAGAAAGAAATCAAGGGTATTCTGTGATGAATTCACACATCACAAAGAAGTTTCTCAGAAAGCTTTTCTAGTTTTATCTGAGGATATTTTGTCACCATAGCTTCAATGCTCCAAATATCCTTCTCAGATTCCAAAACAGTGTTAGCAAACTGCTCCATGAAAAGAATGTGTAACTCTGTGATGAATTCACACATCACAAAGAACTTTCTCAGAAAGCTTTTCTAGTTTTATCTGAGGATATTTCTTTGTCACCATAGGCTTCAATGCTCAAATATCCTTTGCAGATTCCAAGAAAACAGTGTTAGCAAACTGCTCATGAAAAGAAAGGTGTAACTCTGTGAGATGAATTAACACATCACAAAGAAGTTTCTCAGAAAGTTTCTTTCTAGTTTTATCTGAGGATATTTCCTTGTCACCATAGGCTTCAATGCTCAAATATCCTTTGCAGATTCCAAAAACAGTGCTACCAAACTGCTCCATGAAAAGAAAGTGTAACTCTGAGATGAATTCACATCACAAAGCAGTTTCAGAAAGCTTCTTCTAGTTTTATCTGAGGATATTTTTCACCATAGGCTTCAATGTGCTCCAAATATCCTTGCAGATTCCAAGAAAACAGTGTTAGCAAACTGCTCCATGAAAAGAAAGTGTAACTCTGAGATGAATTCACACATCACAAAGTTTCTCAGAAAGCTTTTCTAGTTTTATCTGAGGATATTTCCTTTTCACCATAGGCTTCAATGATCCAAAATATCCCTTGCAGATTCCAAAAACAGTGTTACCAAACTGCTCCATGAAAAGAATCATGTAACTCTGTGATGAATTCACACATCACAAAGCAGTTTCAGAAAGCTTCTTCTAGTTTTATCTGAGGATATTTTGTCACCATAGCTTCAATGCTCCAAATATCCTTGCAGATTCCAAAAACAGTGTTACCAAACTGCTCCATGAAAAGAAAGTGTAACTCTGAGATGAATTCACATCACAAAGTTTCTCAGAAAGCTTCTTCTAGTTTTATCTGAGGATATTTTGTCACCATAGCTTCAATGCTCCAAATATCCCTTGCAGATTCCAAAAACAGTGCTACCAAACTGCTCCATGAAAAGAAAGTGTAACTCTGTGAGATGAATTCACATCACAAAGAACTTTCTCAGAAAGCTTTTCTAGTTTTATCTGAGGATATTTTTCACCATAGGCTTCAATGCTCCAAATATCCCTTGCAGATTCCACAAAACAGTGTTATCAAACTGCTCAATGAAAAGAACAGTGTAACTCTGTGAGATGAATTCACATCACAAAGTTTCTCAGAAAGCTTCTTCTAGTTTTATCTGAGGATATTTTTCACCATAGGCTTCAATGATCCAAAATATCCTTTGCAGATTCCAAAAACAGTGTTATCAAACTGCTCAATGAAAAGAACAGTGTAACTCTGTGAGATGAATTAACACATCACAAAGTTTCTCAGAAAGCTTTTCTAGTTTTATCTGAGGATATTTCTTTGTCACCATAGCTTCAATGCTCCAAATATCCTTTGCAGATTCCAAGAAAACAGTGTTAGCAAACTGCTCAATGAAAAGAATGGTGTAACTCTGTGAGATGAATTAACACATCACAAAGCAGTTTCAGAAAGCTTCTTCTAGTTTTATCTGAGGATATTTCCTTTTCACCATAGGCTTCAATGCTCCAAATATCCTTGCAGATTCCAAAAACAGTGTTAGCAAACTGCTCATGAAAAGAAAGTGTAACTCTGTGAGATGAATTAACACATCACAAAGAACTTTCTCAGAAAGCTTCTTTCTAGTTTTATCTGAGGATATTTCCTTTGTCACCATAGGCTTCAATGATCCAAAATATCCTTCTCAGATTCCAAAAACAGTGTTAGCAAACTGCTCAATGAAAAGAACAGTGTAACTCTGTGATGAATTCACACATCAAAGCAGTTTCTCAGAAAGCTTTTCTAGTTTTATCTGAGGATATTTTGTCACCATAGCTTCAATGCTCCAAATATCCTTTGCAGATTCCAAGAAAACAGTGTTAGCAAACTGCTCATGAAAAGAATGGTGTAACTCTGTGAGATGAATTCACACATCAAAGCAGTTTCTCAGAAAGCTTTTCTAGTTTTATCTGAGGATATTTTTCACCATAGGCTTCAATGCATCCAAAATATCCTTGCAGATTCCAAGAAAACAGTGTTAGCAAACTGCTCCATGAAAAGAATGGTGTAACTCTGTGAGATGAATTCACACATCACAAAGTTTCTCAGAAAGCTTTTCTAGTTTTATCTGAGGATATTTTTCACCATAGGCTTCAATGCATCCAAAATATCCTTGCAGATTCCACAAAACAGTGTTACCAAACTGCTCCATGAAAAGAATCATGTAACTCTGTGAGATGAATTCACATCACAAAGCAGTTTCAGAAAGCTTCTTCTAGTTTTATCTGAGGATATTTTTCACCATAGGCTTCAATGTGCTCCAAATATCCTTGCAGATTCCAAGAAAACAGTGTTAGCAAACTGCTCATGAAAAGAATGTGTAACTCTGTGAGATGAATTCACATCACAAAGAAGTTTCTCAGAAAGCTTTTCTAGTTTTATCTGAGGATATTTTGTCACCATAGCTTCAATGCTCCAAATATCCTTGCAGATTCCAAGAAAACAGTGTTAGCAAACTGCTCAATGAAAAGAATGGTGTAACTCTGTGAGATGAATTCACACATCAAAGCAGTTTCTCAGAAAGCTTTTCTAGTTTTTATCTGAGGATATTTTTCACCATAGGCTTCAATGCAATCCCTCCCTCCCCATGATAAGCCCAGTGTGTGATGTTCCCTTCCCGAGTCCAAGTGATCTCATTGTTCAGTTCCCACCTATGAGTGAGAACATGCGGTGTTTGGTTTTCTTCTTGTGATAGTTTGCTAAGAATGATGGTTTCCAGCTGCATCCATGTCCCTACAAAGGACGCAAACTCATCCTTTTTATGGCTGCATAGTATTCCATGGTGTATATGTGCCACATTTTCTTAATCCAGTCTGTCACAGATGGACATTTGGGTTGATTCCAAGTCTTTGCTATTGTGAATAGTGCCGCAATAAACATACGTGTGCATGTGTCTTTGTAGTAGAATAATTTATAATCCTTTGGGTATATACCCAAAGGATTATAAATTATTCTACTACAAAGACACATGCACACGTATGTTTATTGCAGCACTATTCACAATAGCAAAGACTTGAATCAACCCAAATGTCCATCTGTGACAGACTGGATTAAGAAAATGTGGCACATATACACCATGGAATACTATGCAGCCATAAAAAGGATGAGTTTGCGTCCTTTGTAGGGACATGGATGCAGCTGGAAACCATCATTCTTAGCAAACTATCACAAGAAGAGAAACCAAACACCGCATGTTCTCACTCATAGGTGGAACTGAACAATGAGATCACTTGGACTCGGGAAGGGGAACATCACACACTGGGCTTATCATGGGAGGGGGGAGGGGAGGGATTGCATTGGGGAGTTATACCTGATATAAATGATGAATTGATGGGTGCTGACGAGTTGATGGGTGCAGCACACCAACATTGCACAAGTATACATATGTAACAAACCTGCACGTTATGCACATGTACCCTAGAACTTAAAGTATTGACACTCTAACATCACAATTAAAAGAATTAGAGAGGAAGAGCAAACACACTCAAAAGCTAGCAGAAGGCAAGAAATAACTAAGATCAGAGCAGAACTGAAGGAGATAGAAACACAAAAACCCTCCAAAAATCAATGAATCCAGGAGTTGGTTTTTGAAAAGATCAACAAAATTGACAGACCGCTAGCAAGACTAATAAAGAAGAAAAGAGAGAGGAATCAAATAGATGCAATAAAAATGATAAAGGGATATCACCACCGACCCCACAGAAATACAAACTACCATCAGAGAATACTATAAACACCTTTACGCAAATCAACTAGAAAATTTAGAAGAAATGGATAATTTCCTGACACTTACACTCTCCCAAGACTAAACCAGGAAGAAGTTGAATCCCTGAATAGACCAATAGCAGGCTCTGAAATTGAGGCAACAATTAATAGCCTGCCCACCAAAAAGTCCAGGACCAGACGGATTCACAGCTGAATTCTACCAGAGGTACAAGGAGGAGCTGGTACCATTCCTTCTGAAACTATTCCAATCAATAGAAAAGAGGGAATCCTCCTAACTCATTTTATGAGGCCAACATCATCCTGATACCAAAGCCTGGCAGAGACACAACAAAAAGAGAATTTTAGACCAATATCCCTGATGAACATCGATGCAAAAATCCTCAATAAAATACTGGCAAACCGGATTCAGCAGCACATCAAAAGCTTATCCACCCTGATCAAGTGGGCTTCATCCCTGGGATGCAAGGCTGGTTCAACATTCGCAAATCAATAAACGTAATCCAGCATATAAACAGAACCAAAGACAAGAACCACATGATTATCTCAATAGATGCAGAAAAGGCTTTTGACAAAATTCAACAGCCCTTCATGCTAAAAACGCTCAATAAATTTGGTATTGATGGAACGTACCTCAAAATAATAAGAGCTATTTATGACAAACCCACAGCTAATATCATACTGAATGGGCAAAACTGGAAAATTCCTTTGAAAACTGGCACAAGACAGGGATGCCCTCTCACCACTCCTATTCAACATAGTGTTGGAAGTTCTGGCTAGGGCAATCAGGCAAGAGAAAGAAATCAAGGGTATTCAGTTAGGAAAAGAAGAAGTCAAATTGTCCCTGTTCGCAGATGACATGATTGTATATTTAGAAAACCCCATTGTCTCAGCCCAAAATCTCCTTAAGCTGATAAGCAACTTCAGCAAAGTCTCAGGATACAAAATTAATGTGCAAAATCACAAGCATTCTTATACACCAGTAACAGACAAGCAGAGAGCCAAATCAGGAATGAACTTCCATTCACAATTGCTTCAAAGAGAATAAAATACCTAGGAATCCAACTTACAAGGGATGTAAAGGACCTCTTCAAGGAGAACTACAAACCACTGCTCAGTGAAATCAAAGAGGACACTAACAAATGGAAGAACATACCATGCTCATGGATAGGAAGAATCAATATCGTGAAAATGGCCATACTGCCCAAGGTTATCTATAGATTCAATGCCATCCCCATCAAGCTACCAATGAGTTTCTTCACAGAATTGGAAAACTGCTTTAAAGTTCATATGGAACCAAAAAGAGCCCGCATTGCCAAGACAATCCTAAGTCAAAAGGACAAAGCTGGAGGCGCCACGCTACCTGACTTCAAACTATACTACAAGGCTACAGTAACCAAAACAGCATGGTACTGGTACCAAAACAGAGCTATAGACCAATGGAACAGAACAGAGTCCTCAGAAATGGTACTACCTAGATTTTCTTCTAGGGTTTTTATGGTATTAGGTCTAACATTTAAGTCTCTAATCCATCTTGAATTAATCTTCGTATAAGGAGTAAGGAAAGGATCCAGTTTCAGCTTTCTACTTATGGCTAGCCAATTTTCCCAGCACCATTTATTAAATAGGGAATCCTTTCCCAACCAGGGAACTGAGACACACAACACCTGGAAAATCGGGTAACTCCCACCCCAATACTGCGCTATAGGATAACGGGCACACCAGGAGAATATACCCCACGCCTGGCCGGGAGGGTCCCACGCCCGGAGCCTCCCTCCTTGCTAACACAGCAGTCTGCGGCGATCTAACCGCAGGGCAGCAGCGAGGCTGGGGAGGGGCGCCCGCCATTGCTGAGGCTTAAGTAGGTAAACAAAGCCGCTGGGAAGCTCCAACTGGGTGGAGCTCACAGCAGCTCAAGGAAACCTGCCTGTCTCTGTAGACTCCGCCTCTGGGGACGGCTCAGCTAAAAAATAACAGGGAAGCAGCAGAGACTTGTGCAGGCGCGAACGACTCTGTCTGACAACTTTGAAGAGAGCAGTGGATCTCCCAACACGGAGGTTGAGATCTGAGAAGGGACAGACTGCCTGCTCAAGTGGGTCCCTGACCCCTGAGTAGCCTAACTGGGAGACATCCCCACTAGGGGCAGTCTGACACCCCACACCTCACAGGGTGGAGTACACCCCTGAGAGGAAGCTTCCAAAGTAAGAATCAGACAGGTACACTGCTGTTCAGCAATATTCTATCTTCTGCAACCTCTGCTGCTGATACCCAGGCAAACAGGGTCTGGAGTGGACCTCAAGCAATCTCCAACAGACCTATAGCTGAGGGTTCTGACTGGCAGAAGGAAAACTATCAAACAGGAAGGACACCTATACCAAAACCCCATCAGTGCCACCATCATCAAAGACCAGAGACAGATAAAACCACAAAGATGGGGAAAAGCAGGGCAGAAAAGCTGGGAATTCAAAAATAAGAGCGCATCTCCCCTGCAAAGGAGCGCAGCCCATCGCCAGCAACGGATCAAAGCTGGTCAGAGAATGACTTTGATGAGAAGAGAGAAGAAGGCTTCAGTCCATCAAACTTCTCAGAGCTAAAGGAGGAATTACGTACCCAGCGCAAAGAAACGAAAAATCTTGAAAAAGAGTGGAAGAATTGACAGCTAGACTAATTAATGCAGAGAAGGTCATAAACGACATGACAGAGATGAAAACCATGACACGAGAAATACGTGACAAATGCACAAGCTTCAGTAACCGACTCGATCAATTAAAAGAATTAGAGAGGGAAGAGCAAACACACTCAAAAGCTAGCAGAAGGCAAGAAATAACTAAGATCAGAGCAGAACTGAAGGAGATAGAAACACAAAAACCCTCCAAAAATCAATGAATCCAGGAGTTGGTTTTTGAAAAGATCAACAAAATTGACAGACCGCTAGCAAGACTAATAAAGAAGAAAAGAAATGAACAAAGCCTGCAAGAAGTATGGGATTATGTAAAAGACCAAATCTACGTCTGATTGGGGTGCCTGAAAGTGAGGGGAGAATGGAAACAAGTTGGAAAACACTCTTCAGGATATCATCCAGGAGAACTTCCCAACCTAGTAGGGCAGGCCAACATTCAAATTCAGGAAATACAGAGAACGCCACAAAGATACTCCTCCAGAAGGGCAACCCAAGACACATAATTGCCAGATTCACCAAAGTTGAAATGAAGGAAAAATCTTAAGGGCAGCCAGAGAGAAAGGTCGGGTTACCCACAAAGGGAAGCCCATCAGACTAACAGCAGATCTCTCGGCAGAAACTCTACAAGCCAGAAGAGAGTGGGGCCAATATTCAACGTTCTTAAAGAAAAGAATTTTAAACCCAGAATTTCATATCCAGCCAAACTAAGTTTCATCAGTGAAGGAGAAATAAAATCCTTTACAGATAAGCAAATGCTTAGAGATTTTGTCACCACCAGGCCTGCCTTACAAGAGACCCTGAAGGAAGCCCTAAACATGGAAAGGAACAACCGGTACCAGCCATTGCAAAACAAGCCAAAATGTAAATCAACTAATGAGCAAAATAACCAGTTAATATCATAATGGCAGGATTAAGTTCACACATAACAATATTAACCTTAAATGTTAATGGACTAAATGCTCCAATTAAAAGACACAGACTGGCAAACTGGATCAAGAGTCAAGACCCATCAGTCTGCTGTATTCAGGAGACCCATCTCACATGCAGAGACATACATAGGCTCAAAATAAAGGGATGGAGGAAGATCTACCAAGCAAATGGAGAACAAAAAAGCAGGGGTTGCAATCCTAGTCTCTGATAAAATAGACTTTAAACCATCAAAGATCAAAAGAGACAAAGAAGGCCATTACATAATGGTAAAGGGATCAATTCAACAGGAAGAGCTAACTATCCTAAATATATATGCACCCAATACAGGAGCACCCAGATTCATAAAGCAAGTCCTTGAGACTTACAAAGAGACTTAGACTCCCATACAATAATAATGGGAGACTTCAACACTCCACTGTCAACATTAGACAGATCAACGAGACAGAAAGTTAACAAGGATATCCAGGAATTGAACTCATCTCTGCACCAAGCAGACCTGATAGACATCTATAGAACTCTCCACCCCAAATCAACAGAATATACATTCTTCTCAGCACCACATCGCACTTATTCCAAAATTGACCACATAATTGGAAGTAAAGCACCTCAGCAAATGTAAAAGAACAGAAATTATAACAAACTGTCTCTCAGACCACAGTGCAATCAAACTAGAACTCAGGACTAAGAAACTCAATCAAAACCGCTCAACTACATGGAAACTGAACAACCTGCTCCTGAATGACTACTGGGTACATAACGAAATGAAAGCAGAAATAAAGATGTTCTTTGAAACCAATGAGAACAAAGATACAACATACCAGAATCTCTGGGACACATTTAAAGCAGTGTGTAGAGGGAAATTTATAGCACTAAATGCCCACAAGAGAAAGCAGGAAAGATCGAAAATTGACACTCTAACATCACAATTAAAAGAATTAGAGAGGGAAGAGCAAACACACTCAAAAGCTAGCAGAAGGCAAGAAATAACTAAGATCAGAGCAGAACTGAAGGAGATAGAAACACAAAAACCCTCCAAAAATCAATGAATCCAGGAGTTGGTTTTTGAAAAGATCAACAAAATTGACAGACCGCTAGCAAGACTAATAAAGAAGAAAAGAGAGAGGAATCAAATAGATGCAATAAAAATGATAAAGGGATATCACCACCGACCCCACAGAAATACAAACTACCATCAGAGAATACTATAAACACCTTTACGCAAATCAACTAGAAAATTTAGAAGAAATGGATAATTTCCTGGACACTTACACTCTCCCAAGACTAAACCAGGAAGAAGTTGAATCCCTGAATAGACCAATAGCAGGCTCTGAAATTGAGGCAACAATTAATAGCCTGCCCACCAAAAAGTCCAGGACCAGACGGATTCACAGCTGAATTCTACCAGAGGTACAAGGAGGAGCTGGTACCATTCCTTCTGAAACTATTCCAATCAATAGAAAAGAGGGAATCCTCCCTAACTCATTTTATGAGGCCAACATCATCCTGATACCAAAGCCTGGCAGAGACACAACAAAAAGAGAATTTTAGACCAATATCCCTGATGAACATCGATGCAAAAATCCTCAATAAAATACTGGCAAACCGGATTCAGCAGCACATCAAAAGCTTATCCACCCTGATCAAGTGGGCTTCATCCCTGGGATGCAAGGCTGGTTCAACATTCGCAAATCAATAAACGTAATCCAGCATATAAACAGAACCAAAGACAAGAACCACATGATTATCTCAATAGATGCAGAAAAGGCTTTTGACAAAATTCAACAGCCCTTCATGCTAAAAACGCTCAATAAATTTGGTATTGATGGAACGTACCTCAAAATAATAAGAGCTATTTATGACAAACCCACAGCTAATATCATACTGAATGGGCAAAACTGGAAAAATTCCTTTGAAAACTGGCACAAGACAGGGATGCCCTCTCACCACTCCTATTCAACATAGTGTTGGAAGTTCTGGCTAGGGCAATCAGGCAAGAGAAAGAAATCAAGGGTATTCAGTTAGGAAAAGAAGAAGTCAAATTGTCCCTGTTCGCAGATGACATGATTGTATATTTAGAAAACCCCATTGTCTCAGCCCAAAATCTCCTTAAGCTGATAAGCAACTTCAGCAAAGTCTCAGGATACAAAATTAATGTGCAAAATCACAAGCATTCTTATACACCAGTAACAGACAAGCAGAGAGCCAAATCAGGAATGAACTTCCATTCACAATTGCTTCAAAGAGAATAAAATACCTAGGAATCCAACTTACAAGGGATGTAAAGGACCTCTTCAAGGAGAACTACAAACCACTGCTCAGTGAAATCAAAGAGGACACTAACAAATGGAAGAACATACCATGCTCATGGATAGGAAGAATCAATATCGTGAAAATGGCCATACTGCCCAAGGTTATCTATAGATTCAATGCCATCCCCATCAAGCTACCAATGAGTTTCTTCACAGAATTGGAAAAACTGCTTTAAAGTTCATATGGAACCAAAAAGAGCCCGCATTGCCAAGACAATCCTAAGTCAAAAGGACAAAGCTGGAGGCGCCACGCTACCTGACTTCAAACTATACTACAAGGCTACAGTAACCAAAACAGCATGGTACTGGTACCAAAACAGAGCTATAGACCAATGGAACAGAACAGAGTCCTCAGAAATAATACCACACATCTACAGCCGTCTGATCTTTGATAAACCTGAGAGAAACAAGAAATGGGGAAAGGATTCCTATTTAATAAATGGTGCTGGGAAAATTGGCTAGCCATAAGTAGAAAGCTGAAACTGGATCCTTTCCTTACTCCTTATACGAAGATTAATTCAAGATGGATTAGAGACTTAAATGTTAGACCTAATACCATAAAAACCCTAGAAGAAAATCTAGGTAGTACCATTCAGGACATAGGCATGGGCAAGGACTTCATGTCTAAAACACCAAAAGCAACGGCAGCAAAAGCCAAAATTGACAAATGGGATCTCATTAAACTAAAGAGCTTCTGCACAGCAAAAGAAACTACCATCAGAGTGAACAGGCAACCTACAGAATGGGAGAAAATTTTGCAATCTACTCATCTGACAAAGGGCTAATATCCAGAATCTACAAAGAACTCAAACAAATATACAAGAAAAACAAACAACCCCATCAAAAGTGGGCAAAGGATATGAACAGACATTTCTCAAAAGAAGACATTCATACAGCCAACAGACACATGAAAAATGCTCATCATCACTGCCATCAGAGAAATGCAAATCAAAACCACAATGAGATACCATCTCACACCAGTTAGAATGGCCATCATTAAAAATCAGGAAACAACAAGTGTTGGAGAGGATGTGGAGAAATAGGAACACTTTTACACTGTTGGTGGGATTGTAAACTAGTTCAACCATTATGGAAAACAGTATGGCGATTCCTCAAGGATCTAGAACTAGATGTACCATATGACCCAGCCATCCCACTACTGGGTATATACCCAAAGGATTATAAATTATTCTACTACAAAGACACATGCACACGTATGTTTATTGCAGCACTATTCACAATAGCAAAGACTTGAATCAACCCAAATATCCTTCTCAGATTCCAAAAACAGTGTTAGCAAACTGCTCAATGAAAAGAATGGTGTAACTCTGTGATGAATTCACATCACAAAGAACTTTCTCAGAAAGCTTTTCTAGTTTTTATCTGAGGATATTTTGTCACCATAGGCTTCAATGCTCCAAATATCCTTGCAGATTCCAAGAAAACAGTGTTAGCAAACTGCTCCATGAAAAGAATGTAACTCTGTGAGATGAATTCACACATCACAAAGCAGTTTCAGAAAGCTTCTTCTAGTTTTTATCTGAGGATATTTTGTCACCATAGGCTTCAATGCTCCAAATATCCTTTGCAGATTCCATGAAAACAGTGTTAGCAAACTGCTCATGAAAAGAAAGTGTAACTCTGTGAGATGAATTCACATCACAAAGAACTTTCTCAGAAAGCTTTTCTAGTTTTTATCTGAGGATATTTCCTTTTCACCATAGGCTTCAATGTGATCCAAAATATCCTTCTCAGATTCCAAAAACAGTGTTAGCAAACTGCTCCATGAAAAGAAGTGTAACTCTGTGAGATGAATTCACATCACAAAGTTTCTCAGAAAGCTTTTCTAGTTTTTATCTGAGGATATTTTGTCACCATAGGCTTCAATGCTCCAAATATCCTTGCAGATTCCAAGAAAACAGTGTTAGCAAACTGCTCAATGAAAAGAACAGTGTAACTCTGTGATGAATTCACATCACAAAGTTTCTCAGAAAGCTTTTCTAGTTTTTATCTGAGGATATTTTGTCACCATAGGCTTCAATGCTCCAAATATCCTTCTCAGATTCCAAAAACAGTGTTAGCAAACTGCTCCATGAAAAGAATGTGTAACTCTGTGATGAATTCACATCACAAAGTTTCTCAGAAAGCTTTTCTAGTTTTTATCTGAGGATATTTCCTTGTCACCATAGGCTTCAATGCTCCAAATATCCTTTGCAGATTCCATGAAAACAGTGTTAGCAAACTGCTCCATGAAAAGAATGTAACTCTGTGATGAATTCACATCACAAAGAAGTTTCTCAGAAAGCTTTTCTAGTTTTTATCTGAGGATATTTCCTTTGTCACCATAGGCTTCAATGCTCCAAATATCCTTCTCAGATTCCAAAAACAGTGTTATCAAACTGCTCAATGAAAAGAACAGTGTAACTCTGTGAGATGAATTCACACATCACAAAGAACTTTCTCAGAAAGCTTTTCTAGTTTTTATCTGAGGATATTTTGTCACCATAGGCTTCAATGCTCCAAATATCCTTTGCAGATTCCATGAAAACAGTGTTATCAAACTGCTCAATGAAAAGAACAGTGTAACTCTGTGAGATGAATTCACATCACAAAGCAGTTTCTCAGAAAGTTTCTTTCTAGTTTTTATCTGAGGATATTTCCTTGTCACCATAGGCTTCAATGTGATCCAAAATATCCTTCTCAGATTCCAAAAACAGTGTTAGCAAACTGCTCATGAAAAGAAAGTGTAACTCTGTGATGAATTCACATCACAAAGAAGTTTCTCAGAAAGCTTCTTCTAGTTTTTATCTGAGGATATTTCCTTTGTCACCATAGGCTTCAATGCTCCAAATATCCTTGCAGATTCCAAGAAAACAGTGTTAGCAAACTGCTCAATGAAAAGAAAGTGTAACTCTGTGAGATGAATTCACATCACAAAGAAGTTTCTCAGAAAGCTTTTCTAGTTTTTATCTGAGGATATTTCCTTTTCACCATAGGCTTCAATGCTCCAAATATCCTTCTCAGATTCCAAAAACAGTGTTAGCAAACTGCTCCATGAAAAGAATGTAACTCTGTGAGATGAATTCACACATCACAAAGCAGTTTCTCAGAAAGCTTTTCTAGTTTTTATCTGAGGATATTTTGTCACCATAGGCTTCAATGTGCTCCCAAATATCCTTTGCAGATTCCACAAAACAGTGTTACCAAACTGCTCCATGAAAAGAAAGGTGTAACTCTGTGAGATGAATTCACATCACAAAGTTTCTCAGAAAGTTTCTTTCTAGTTTTTATCTGAGGATATTTTTCACCATAGGCTTCAATGTGCTCCAAATATCCTTTGCAGATTCCAAAAACAGTGTTACCAAACTGCTCCATGAAAAGAAGGTGTAACTCTGTGAGATGAATTCACATCACAAAGTTTCTCAGAAAGTTTCTTTCTAGTTTTTATCTGAGGATATTTTTCACCATAGGCTTCAATGCTCCAAATATCCCATTGCAGATTCCAAAAACAGTGTTAGCAAACTGCTCCATGAAAAGAATGTAACTCTGTGAGATGAATTCACACATCACAAAGTTTCTCAGAAAGTTTCTTTCTAGTTTTTATCTGAGGATATTTCCTTTGTCACCATAGGCTTCAATGTGCTCCAAATATCCTTCAGATTCCAAAAACAGTGTTAGCAAACTGCTCCATGAAAAGAATGTAACTCTGTGAGATGAATTAACACATCACAAAGCAGTTTCTCAGAAAGCTTCTTTCTAGTTTTTATCTGAGGATATTTTGTCACCATAGCTTCAATGCTCCAAATATCCTTGCAGATTCCAAGAAAACAGTGTTAGCAAACTGCTCCATGAAAAGAATGTGTAACTCTGTGAGATGAATTCACACATCACAAAGCAGTTTCTCAGAAAGCTTTTCTAGTTTTTATCTGAGGATATTTCCTTTTCACCATAGGCTTCAATGCACTCCAAAATATCCTTGCAGATTCCAAAAACAGTGTTAGCAAACTGCTCAATGAAAAGAATGTGTAACTCTGTGAGATGAATTCACACATCAAAGCAGTTTCTCAGAAAGCTTTTCTAGTTTTTATCTGAGGATATTTCCTTTGTCACCATAGGCTTCAATGCTCCAAATATCCTTGCAGATTCCAAAAACAGTGTTAGCAAACTGCTCCATGAAAAGAATGGTGTAACTCTGTGAGATGAATTCACACATCACAAAGCAGTTTCAGAAAGCTTCTTCTAGTTTTTATCTGAGGATATTTCCTTTTCACCATAGCTTCAATGCTCCAAATATCCTTTGCAGATTCCAAAAACAGTGTTAGCAAACTGCTCCATGAAAAGAAAGGTGTAACTCTGTGAGATGAATTCACACATCACAAAGTTTCTCAGAAAGCTTCTTTCTAGTTTTTATCTGAGGATATTTCCTTTTCACCATAGGCTTCAATGCTCCAAATATCCTTCTCAGATTCCAAAAACAGTGTTACAAACTGCTCCATGAAAAGAAAGTGTAACTGTGAGATGAATTCACATCAAAGCAGTTTCTCAGAAAGCTTCTAGTTTTTATCTGAGGATATTTCCTTTGTCACCATAGCTTCAATGCTCCAAATATCCTTCTCAGATTCCACAAAACAGTGTTAGCAAACTGCTCCATGAAAAGAAGTGTAACTCTGAGATGAATTCACACATCAAAGCAGTTTCTCAGAAAGCTTTTCTAGTTTTTATCTGAGGATATTTCCTTTGTCACCATAGCTTCAATGCTCCAAATATCCCATTGCAGATTCCAAGAAAACAGTGTTAGCAAACTGCTCCATGAAAAGAATGTAACTCTGTGAGATGAATTCACATCACAAAGCAGTTTCTCAGAAAGCTTTTCTAGTTTTTATCTGAGGATATTTCCTTTGTCACCATAGGCTTCAATGCACTCCAAAATATCCTTTGCAGATTCCAGAAAACAGTGTTAGCAAACTGCTCCATGAAAAGAAAGTGTAACTCTGTGAGATGAATTCACATCACAAAGCAGTTTCTCAGAAAGCTTCTTTCTAGTTTTTATCTGAGGATATTTCCTTTTCACCATAGGCTTCAATGTGCTCCAAATATCCTTTGCAGATTCCAAAAACAGTGTTAGCAAACTGCTCCATGAAAAGAAAGTGTAACTCTGTGAGATGAATTCACATCACAAAGAAGTTTCTCAGAAAGCTTTTCTAGTTTTTATCTGAGGATATTTCCTTTGTCACCATAGGCTTCAATGATCCAAAATATCCTTCTCAGATTCCAAAACAGTGCTACCAAACTGCTCCATGAAAAGAATCATGTAACTCTGTGAGATGAATTAACACATCACAAAGCAGTTTCTCAGAAAGCTTCTTTCTAGTTTTTATCTGAGGATATTTCCTTTGTCACCATAGGCTTCAATGCTCAAATATCCTTGCAGATTCCATGAAAACAGTGTTAGCAAACTCCATGAAAAGAAAGTGTAACTCTGTGAGATGAATTCACATCACAAAGCAGTTTCTCAGAAAGCTTTTCTAGTTTTTATCTGAGGATATTTTGTCACCATAGGCTTCAATGTGATCCAAAATATCCTTTGCAGATTCCAAAAACAGTGTTAGCAAACTGCTCCATGAAAAGAAAGGTGTAACTCTGAGATGAATTCACACATCACAAAGCAGTTTCTCAGAAAGCTTCTTTCTAGTTTTTCTGAGGATATTTCCTTTGTCACCATAGGCTTCAATGTGCTCCAAATATCCTTTGCAGATTCCAAAAACAGTGTTAGCAAACTGCTCATGAAAAGAAAGTGTAACTGTGAGATGAATTCACATCACAAAGTTTCTCAGAAAGCTTTTCTAGTTTTTATCTGAGGATATTTCCTTGTCACCATAGGCTTCAATGCTCCAAATATCCTTTGCAGATTCCATGAAAACAGTGTTAGCAAACTGCTCCATGAAAAGAAGGTGTAACTCTGTGATGAATTCACATCACAAAGAACTTTCTCAGAAAGCTTCTAGTTTTTATCTGAGGATATTTTTCACCATAGGCTTCAATGCATCCAAAATATCCTTCTCAGATTCCAAAAACAGTGCTACCAAACTGCTCCATGAAAAGAAGTGTAACTCTGAGATGAATTCACATCACAAAGCAGTTTCTCAGAAAGCTTCTTTCTAGTTTTTATCTGAGGATATTTTTCACCATAGGCTTCAATGCTCCAAATATCCCATTGCAGATTCCAAGAAAACAGTGTTAGCAAACTGCTCATGAAAAGAAAGTGTAACTGTGAGATGAATTCACACATCACAAAGCAGTTTCTCAGAAAGCTTTTCTAGTTTTTATCTGAGGATATTTCCTTTTCACCATAGGCTTCAATGCTCCAAATATCCTTGCAGATTCCACAAAACAGTGTTATCAAACTGCTCAATGAAAAGAATGGTGTAACTCTGTGAGATGAATTAACACATCACAAAGTTTCTCAGAAAGCTTCTAGTTTTTATCTGAGGATATTTTTCACCATAGGCTTCAATGATCCAAAATATCCTTCAGATTCCAAAAACAGTGTACCAAACTGCTCATGAAAAGAATGTAACTCTGTGAGATGAATTAACACATCACAAAGCAGTTTCTCAGAAAGCTTTTCTAGTTTTTATCTGAGGATATTTTTCACCATAGCTTCAATGCTCCAAATATCCTTTGCAGATTCCAGAAAACAGTGTTACCAAACTGCTCATGAAAAGAATGTAACTCTGTGAGATGAATTAACACATCACAAAGAGTTTCTCAGAAAGTTTTTCTAGTTTTTATCTGAGGATATTTTTCACCATAGGCTTCAATGATCCAAAATATCCTTTGCAGATTCCAAAAACAGTGTACCAAACTGCTCCATGAAAAGAAAGTGTAACTCTGTGAGATGAATTCACATCACAAAGCAGTTTCTCAGAAAGCTTCTTTCTAGTTTTTATCTGAGGATATTTCCTTTTCACCATAGGCTTCAATGCATCCAAAATATCCTTTGCAGATTCCACAAAACAGTGTTACCAAACTGCTCAATGAAAAGAATGTAACTCTGTGAGATGAATTCACATCAAAGCAGTTTCTCAGAAAGCTTTTCTAGTTTTTATCTGAGGATATTTTTCACCATAGGCTTCAATGCATCCAAATATCCTTCAGATTCCAAAAAACAGTGTTAGCAAACTGCTCCATGAAAAGAAAGTGTAACTCTGTGATGAATTCACACATCACAAAGTTTCTCAGAAAGCTTTTCTAGTTTTTATCTGAGGATATTTCTTTGTCACCATAGCTTCAATGCTCCAAATATCCTTCTCAGATTCCAAAAACAGTGTACCAAACTGCTCCATGAAAAGAATCATGTAACTCTGTGAGATGAATTCACATCAAAGCAGTTTCTCAGAAAGTTTCTTTCTAGTTTTTATCTGAGGATATTTCCTTTGTCACCATAGCTTCAATGCTCCAAATATCCCTTGCAGATTCCAAGAAAACAGTGTTAGCAAACTGCTCAATGAAAAGAACAGTGTAACTCTGTGATGAATTCACACATCACAAGCAGTTTCTCAGAAAGTTTCTTTCTAGTTTTTATCTGAGGATATTTCCTTTGTCACCATAGCTTCAATGCTCCAAATATCCCTTGCAGATTCCAAGAAAACAGTGTTAGCAAACTGCTCAATGAAAAGAACAGTGTAACTCTGTGATGAATTCACACATCACAAAACAGTTTCTCAGAAAGCTTCTTTCTAGTTTTTATCTGAGGATATTTCCTTTTCACCATAGGCTCAATGCTCCAAATATCCTTTGCAGATTCCAAGAAAACAGTGTTACAAACTGCTCCATGAAAAGAAGGTGTAACTCTGTGAGATGAATTCACATCACAAAGCAGTTTCAGAAAGCTTTTCTAGTTTTTATCTGAGGATATTTTTCACCATAGGCTTCAATGTGATCCAAAATATCCTTCAGATTCCAAAAACAGTGTTACCAAACTGCTCCATGAAAAGAAAGTGTAACTCTGAGATGAATTCACATCACAAAGTTTCTCAGAAAGCTTTTCTAGTTTTTCTGAGGATATTTTTCACCATAGCTTCAATGCTCCAAATATCCTTCTCAGATTCCAAAAACAGTGTTATCAAACTGCTCCATGAAAAGAATGTAACTCTGTGATGAATTCACACATCACAAAGTTTCTCAGAAAGCTTCTAGTTTTTATCTGAGGATATTTCCTTGTCACCATAGGCTTCAATGCATCCAAATATCCTTGCAGATTCCATGAAAACAGTGTTACAAACTGCTCCATGAAAAGAAAGTGTAACTCTGTGAGATGAATTCACATCACAAAGCAGTTTCTCAGAAAGCTTTTCTAGTTTTTATCTGAGGATATTTCCTTTGTCACCATAGGCTTCAATGCATCCAAATATCCCTTGCAGATTCCAAAAACAGTGTTAGCAAACTGCTCAATGAAAAGAAAGTGTAACTGTGAGATGAATTCACACATCACAAAGCAGTTTCTCAGAAAGCTTCTTTCTAGTTTTTCTGAGGATATTTCCTTTTCACCATAGGCTCAATGCTCCAAATATCCTTGCAGATTCCAAAAACAGTGTTAGCAAACTGCTCAATGAAAAGAACAGTGTAACTCTGTGAGATGAATTCACATCACAAAGAACTTTCTCAGAAAGCTTCTTTCTAGTTTTTATCTGAGGATATTTTGTCACCATAGGCTTCAATGTGATCCAAAATATCCTTCAGATTCCAAAAACAGTGTTACAAACTGCTCCATGAAAAGAAAGTGTAACTCTGTGATGAATTCACACATCACAAAACAGTTTCTCAGAAAGTTTCTTTCTAGTTTTTCTGAGGATATTTCCTTTTCACCATAGGCTTCAATGCATCCAAAATATCCCTTGCAGATTCCAAGAAAACAGTGTTAGCAAACTGCTCCATGAAAAGAAAGTGTAACTCTGTGAGATGAATTCACATCACAAAGCAGTTTCTCAGAAAGCTTCTTCTAGTTTTTATGAGGATATTTCCTTTTCACCATAGGCTTCAATGCTCCAAATATCCTTTGCAGATTCCAAGAAAACAGTGTTACAAACTGCTCCATGAAAAGAAGGTGTAACTCTGTGAGATGAATTCACATCACAAAGCAGTTTCTCAGAAAGCTTTTCTAGTTTTTATCTGAGGATATTTCCTTTTCACCATAGGCTTCAATGCTCCAAATATCCTTTGCAGATTCCAAAAACAGTGTTACAAACTGCTCCATGAAAAGAAAGGTGTAACTCTGTGAGATGAATTCACATCACAAAGAAGTTTCTCAGAAAGTTTCTTTCTAGTTTTTATCTGAGGATATTTTTGTCACCATAGGCTTCAATGTGATCCAAAATATCCTTCTCAGATTCCAAAAACAGTGTAGCAAACTGCTCCATGAAAAGAATGTAACTCTGTGAGATGAATTCACATCACAAGCAGTTTCTCAGAAAGCTTCTTCTAGTTTTTATCTGAGGATATTTCCTTTGTCACCATAGCTTCAATGCTCCAAATATCCTTGCAGATTCCACAAAACAGTGTTAGCAAACTGCTCCATGAAAAGAAAGGTGTAACTCTGTGAGATGAATTCACATCACAAAGTTTCTCAGAAAGTTCTTTCTAGTTTTTATCTGAGGATATTTCCTTGTCACCATAGGCTTCAATGTGATCCAAAATATCCCTTGCAGATTCCAAAAACAGTGTTAGCAAACTCCATGAAAAGAATGTGTAACTCTGTGAGATGAATTCACATCACAAAGCAGTTTCTCAGAAAGCTTCTTCTAGTTTTTATCTGAGGATATTTCCTTTGTCACCATAGGCTTCAATGCTCAAATATCCCTTGCAGATTCCAAGAAAACAGTGTTAGCAAACTGCTCAATGAAAAGAACAGTGTAACTCTGTGAGATGAATTCACATCACAAAGTTTCTCAGAAAGCTTTTCTAGTTTTTCTGAGGATATTTTTCACCATAGCTTCAATGCTCCAAATATCCTTCTCAGATTCCAAAAACAGTGTTATCAAACTGCTCCATGAAAAGAATCATGTAACTCTGTGATGAATTCACACATCAAAGCAGTTTCTCAGAAAGCTTCTAGTTTTTATGAGGATATTTCCTTTGTCACCATAGGCTTCAATGCATCCAAATATCCTTGCAGATTCCAAGAAAACAGTGTTAGCAAACTCCATGAAAAGAATGTAACTCTGTGATGAATTCACACATCACAAAGTTTCTCAGAAAGCTTCTTTCTAGTTTTTATCTGAGGATATTTTGTCACCATAGGCTTCAATGATCCAAAATATCCTTCTCAGATTCCAAAAACAGTGTTAGCAAACTGATCCATGAAAAGAATGTAACTCTGTGAGATGAATTCACACATCACAAAGCAGTTTCTCAGAAAGTTTCTTTCTAGTTTTTATCTGAGGATATTTTTCACCATAGG
This sequence comes from Colobus guereza, assembly GCA_030247045.1. Lineage (NCBI taxonomy): Eukaryota > Metazoa > Chordata > Mammalia > Primates > Cercopithecidae > Colobus > Colobus guereza. The sequence continues at coordinate 13,905,918 of CM058079.1, read as the reverse complement.
CTTCAATGTGCTCCAAATATCCCTTGCAGATTCCAAGAAAACAGTGTTAGCAAACTGCTCAATGAAAAGAATGTGTAACTCTGTGAGATGAATTCACATCACAAAGCAGTTTCAGAAAGCTTTTCTAGTTTTTATCTGAGGATATTTTTCACCATAGGCTTCAATGTGCTCCAAATATCCCTTGCAGATTCCAAGAAAACAGTGTTAGCAAACTGCTCAATGAAAAGAATGTGTAACTCTGTGAGATGAATTCACATCACAAAGCAGTTTCAGAAAGCTTTTCTAGTTTTTATCTGAGGATATTTTTCACCATAGGCTTCAATGCTCAAATATCCTTGCAGATTCCAAAAACAGTGTTAGCAAACTGCTCCATGAAAAGAAAGTGTAACTCTGAGATGAATTCACATCACAAAGTTTCTCAGAAAGCTTTTCTAGTTTTTCTGAGGATATTTTGTCACCATAGCTTCAATGCTCCAAATATCCTTCTCAGATTCCAAAAACAGTGTTATCAAACTGCTCAATGAAAAGAATGTGTAACTCTGTGATGAATTCACACATCACAAAGCAGTTTCAGAAAGCTTCTAGTTTTTATGAGGATATTTCCTTTTCACCATAGGCTCAATGCTCCAAATATCCTTCAGATTCCAAAAACAGTGTTATCAAACTGCTCAATGAAAAGAAGTGTAACTCTGTGAGATGAATTCACAAATCACAAAGCAGTTTCTCAGAAAGTTTCTTCTAGTTTTTATCTGAGGATATTTCCTTTTTCACCATAGGCTTCAATGCACTCCAAAATATCCTTGCAGATTCCAAAAACAGTGTTAGCAAACTCCATGAAAAGAAGTGTAACTCTGTGAGATGAATTCACATCACAAAGTTTCTCAGAAAGCTTTTCTAGTTTTTCTGAGGATATTTTGTCACCATAGGCTCAATGCTCCAAATATCCTTCTCAGATTCCAAAAACAGTGTTATCAAACTGCTCAATGAAAAGAATGTGTAACTCTGTGATGAATTCACACATCACAAAGCAGTTTCAGAAAGCTTCTAGTTTTTATGAGGATATTTCCTTGTCACCATAGGCTCAATGCTCCAAATATCCCATTGCAGATTCCAAAAACAGTGCTACCAAACTGCTCAATGAAAAGAAAGGTGTAACTCTGTGAGATGAATTCACATCACAAAGCAGTTTCTCAGAAAGCTTCTTCTAGTTTTTATCTGAGGATATTTTTCACCATAGGCTTCAATGCTCCAAATATCCTTCTCAGATTCCAAAAACAGTGTTATCAAACTGCTCCATGAAAAGAATCATGTAACTCTGTGATGAATTCACACATCAAAGCAGTTTCTCAGAAAGCTTCTAGTTTTTATCTGAGGATATTTCCTTGTCACCATAGGCTCAATGCTCCAAATATCCTTGCAGATTCCAAAAACAGTGCTACCAAACTGCTCAATGAAAAGAAAGGTGTAACTCTGTGAGATGAATTCACATCACAAAGCAGTTTCTCAGAAAGCTTCTTCTAGTTTTTATCTGAGGATATTTTTCACCATAGGCTTCAATGCTCCAAATATCCTTCTCAGATTCCAAAAACAGTGTTATCAAACTGCTCCATGAAAAGAAAGTGTAACTCTGTGAGATGAATTCACACATCAAAGCAGTTTCTCAGAAAGTTTTTCTAGTTTTTATCTGAGGATATTTTTCACCATAGGCTTCAATGTGCTCCAAATATCCTTGCAGATTCCAAGAAAACAGTGTTAGCAAACTGCTCAATGAAAAGAAAGGTGTAACTCTGAGATGAATTCACACATCACAAAGCAGTTTCTCAGAAAGCTTCTTCTAGTTTTTATCTGAGGATATTTTTTTCACCATAGGCTTCAATGATCCAAAATATCCTTGCAGATTCCATGAAAACAGTGTTAGCAAACTGCTCCATGAAAAGAAGTGTAACTCTGAGATGAATTCACACATCACAAAACAGTTTCTCAGAAAGCTTTTCTAGTTTTTATCTGAGGATATTTCCTTTGTCACCATAGGCTTCAATGCTCCAAATATCCTTCTCAGATTCCACAAAACAGTGTTATCAAACTGCTCCATGAAAAGAATGTGTAACTCTGTGAGATGAATTCACACATCACAAAGCAGTTTCTCAGAAAGCTTCTTTCTAGTTTTTATCTGAGGATATTTCTTTTCACCATAGGCTTCAATGTGCTCCAAATATCCTTCTCAGATTCCAAAAACAGTGTTAGCAAACTGTTCCATGAAAAGAATGTGTAACTCTGTGAGATGAATTCACATCACAAAGCAGTTTCTCAGAAAGCTTCTTCTAGTTTTTATCTGAGGATATTTCCTTTGTCACCATAGGCTTCAATGCTCCAAATATCCTTCAGATTCCAAAAACAGTGTACCAAACTGCTCCATGAAAAGAATGTAACTCTGTGAGATGAATTCACATCACAAAGCAGTTTCAGAAAGCTTCTTTCTAGTTTTTATCTGAGGATATTTTTTCACCATAGGCTTCAATGCATCCAAAATATCCTTGCAGATTCCAAAAACAGTGTTAGCAAACTCCATGAAAAGAAGGTGTAACTCTGTGAGATGAATTCACACATCACAAAGTTTCTCAGAAAGTTTCTTCTAGTTTTTATCTGAGGATATTTTGTCACCATAGGCTTCAATGTGATCCAAAATATCCTTCTCAGATTCCAAAAACAGTGCTACCAAACTGCTCCATGAAAAGAATCATGTAACTCTGTGAGATGAATTCACATCACAAAGCAGTTTCTCAGAAAGCTTTTCTAGTTTTTATCTGAGGATATTTCCTTTTCACCATAGGCCTCAATGCTCCAAATATCCTTGCAGATTCCAAAAAACAGTGTTAGCAAACTGCTCCATGAAAAGAACAGTGTAACTCTGTGAGATGAATTCACATCACAAAGCAGTTTCTCAGAAAGCTTCTTTCTAGTTTTTATCTGAGGATATTTTTTCACCATAGGCTTCAATGTGCTCCAAATATCCTTCTCAGATTCCACAAAACAGTGTTAGCAAACTGCTCATGAAAAGAAAGTGTAACTGTGAGATGAATTCACACATCACAAAACAGTTTCTCAGAAAGCTTTTCTAGTTTTTATCTGAGGATATTTTTCACCATAGCTTCAATGCTCCAAATATCCTTCTCAGATTCCACAAAACAGTGTTATCAAACTGCTCCATGAAAAGAAAGTGTAACTGTGAGATGAATTCACATCACAAAGCAGTTTCTCAGAAAGCTTCTTCTAGTTTTTATCTGAGGATATTTTTCACCATAGGCTTCAATGCTCCAAATATCCTTCTCAGATTCCAAAAACAGTGTTAGCAAACTGTTCCATGAAAAGAATGTAACTCTGTGAGATGAATTCACATCACAAAGAACTTTCTCAGAAAGCTTTTCTAGTTTTTATCTGAGGATATTTCCTTTGTCACCATAGGCTTCAATGCTCCAAATATCCTTTGCAGATTCCAAAAACAGTGTACCAAACTGCTCCATGAAAAGAATGTGTAACTCTGTGAGATGAATTCACACATCACAAAGCAGTTTCTCAGAAAGTTCTTTCTAGTTTTTATCTGAGGATATTTCCTTTGTCACCATAGCTTCAATGCTCCAAATATCCTTCAGATTCCAAAAACAGTGTTAGCAAACTGCTCAATGAAAAGAACAGTGTAACTCTGTGAGATGAATTCACACATCACAAAGTTTCTCAGAAAGCTTCTTTCTAGTTTTTATCTGAGGATATTTCCTTTTTCACCATAGGCTTCAATGCTCAAATATCCTTTGCAGATTCCATGAAAACAGTGTTAGCAAACTGCTCCATGAAAAGAAAGGTGTAACTCTGAGATGAATTCACATCACAAAACAGTTTCTCAGAAAGCTTTTCTAGTTTTTCTGAGGATATTTCCTTTTCACCATAGGCTTCAATGCTCCAAATATCCTTTGCAGATTCCAAAAACAGTGTTATCAAACTGCTCCATGAAAAGAAAGGTGTAACTCTGTGAGATGAATTCACATCACAAAGCAGTTTCTCAGAAAGCTTCTTTCTAGTTTTTATCTGAGGATATTTCCTTTGTCACCATAGGCTTCAATGATCCAAAATATCCTTTGCAGATTCCAAAAACAGTGCTACCAAACTGCTCAATGAAAAGAAAGTGTAACTCTGAGATGAATTCACACATCACAAAGCAGTTTCTCAGAAAGCTTTTTCTAGTTTTTATCTGAGGATATTTTTCACCATAGGCTTCAATGTGCTCCAAATATCCCATTGCAGATTCCATGAAAACAGTGTTAGCAAACTGCTCATGAAAAGAATGTAACTCTGTGATGAATTCACATCACAAGCAGTTTCTCAGAAAGCTTCTAGTTTTTATCTGAGGATATTTTTCACCATAGGCTCAATGCTCCAAATATCCTTCAGATTCCAAAAACAGTGTTAGCAAACTCCATGAAAAGAATGTAACTCTGTGATGAATTCACACATCACAAAGCAGTTTCTCAGAAAGCTTCTTTCTTTTTATCTGAGGATATTTCCTTTTCACCATAGGCCTCAATGCTCCAAATATCCTTGCAGATTCCAAAAACAGTGTTAGCAAACTCCATGAAAAGAAGGTGTAACTCTGAGATGAATTCACACATCACAAAGCAGTTTCTCAGAAAGCTTTTTCTAGTTTTTATCTGAGGATATTTCCTTGTCACCATAGGCTTCAATGCATCCAAATATCCTTCTCAGATTCCAAAAACAGTGCTACCAAACTGCTCATGAAAAGAAAGTGTAACTGTGAGATGAATTAACACATCACAAAGCAGTTTCAGAAAGCTTTTCTAGTTTTTATCTGAGGATATTTCCTTGTCACCATAGGCTTCAATGTGCTCCAAATATCCTTTGCAGATTCCAAGAAAACAGTGTTAGCAAACTGCTCAATGAAAAGAATGTAACTCTGTGAGATGAATTCACATCACAAAGCTTTCTCAGAAAGCTTTTCTAGTTTTTATCTGAGGATATTTCCTTTTCACCATAGGCTTCAATGCTCAAATATCCTTGCAGATTCCACAAAACAGTGTTAGCAAACTCCATGAAAAGAATGTAACTCTGTGAGATGAATTCACATCACAAAGAACTTTCTCAGAAAGCTTTTCTAGTTTTTATCTGAGGATATTTCCTTTTCACCATAGGCTTCAATGCTCAAATATCCCTTGCAGATTCCACAAAACAGTGTTAGCAAACTCCATGAAAAGAAGTGTAACTCTGAGATGAATTCACATCACAAAGAAGTTTCTCAGAAAGTTCTTTCTAGTTTTTATCTGAGGATATTCCTTTGTCACCATAGGCTTCAATGCATCCAAATATCCTTCTCAGATTCCAAAAACAGTGTTACAAACTGCTCCATGAAAAGAATGTAACTCTGTGAGATGAATTCACATCACAAAGCAGTTTCTCAGAAAGCTTTTCTAGTTTTTATCTGAGGATATTTCCTTTTCACCATAGGCTTCAATGCTCAAATATCCTTGCAGATTCCAAAAACAGTGTTAGCAAACTGCTCATGAAAAGAAAGGTGTAACTCTGTGAGATGAATTCACACATCACAAGCAGTTTCTCAGAAAGCTTCTTCTAGTTTTTATCTGAGGATATTTCCTTTGTCACCATAGGCTTCAATGCACTCCAAAATATCCTTTGCAGATTCCATGAAAACAGTGTTAGCAAACTTCCATGAAAAGAAAGTGTAACTCTGTGAGATGAATTCACATCACAAAGCAGTTTCTCAGAAAGCTTCTTCTAGTTTTTATCTGAGGATATTTTGTCACCATAGCTTCAATGCACTCCAAAATATCCTTCTCAGATTCCACAAAACAGTGTTAGCAAACTCCATGAAAAGAAGTGTAACTCTGTGATGAATTCACATCACAAAGAAGTTTCTCAGAAAGCTTTTCTAGTTTTTCTGAGGATATTTTTCACCATAGCTTCAATGCTCCAAATATCCTTCTCAGATTCCAAAAACAGTGTTAGCAAACTGTTCCATGAAAAGAATGTGTAACTCTGTGAGATGAATTCACATCACAAGCAGTTTCTCAGAAAGCTTCTAGTTTTTATGAGGATATTTCCTTGTCACCATAGGCTTCAATGATCCAAAATATCCTTCAGATTCCAAAAACAGTGTTAGCAAACTGCTCAATGAAAAGAATGGTGTAACTCTGTGAGATGAATTCACACATCAAAGCAGTTTCTCAGAAAGCTTCTTCTAGTTTTTATGAGGATATTTCCTTGTCACCATAGGCTTCAATGATCCAAAATATCCCTTCAGATTCCAAAAACAGTGTTAGCAAACTGCTCAATGAAAAGAATGGTGTAACTCTGTGAGATGAATTCACACATCAAAGCAGTTTCTCAGAAAGCTTCTTTCTAGTTTTTATGAGGATATTTCCTTGTCACCATAGGCTTCAATGTGATCCAAAATATCCTTCTCAGATTCCAAAAACAGTGTTAGCAAACTCCATGAAAAGAAAGTGTAACTCTGTGAGATGAATTCACACATCACAAAGAAGTTTCTCAGAAAGCTTCTTTCTAGTTTTTATCTGAGGATATTTCCTTTGTCACCATAGGCTTCAATGCATCCAAATATCCCTTCTCAGATTCCAAAACAGTGTTAGCAAACTCCATGAAAAGAATGTGTAACTCTGTGAGATGAATTAACACATCACAAAGTTTCTCAGAAAGCTTTTCTAGTTTTTCTGAGGATATTTTTCACCATAGCTTCAATGCTCCAAATATCCTTCTCAGATTCCAAAAACAGTGTTATCAAACTGCTCCATGAAAAGAATCATGTAACTCTGTGATGAATTCACACATCAAAGCAGTTTCTCAGAAAGTTCTTTCTAGTTTTTATGAGGATATTTCCTTGTCACCATAGGCTTCAATGCTCCAAATATCCCATTGCAGATTCCAAGAAAACAGTGTTACAAACTGCTCAATGAAAAGAATGTGTAACTCTGTGAGATGAATTCACATCACAAAGTTTCTCAGAAAGCTTCTTTCTAGTTTTTATCTGAGGATATTTCCTTTTCACCATAGGCCTCAATGTGCTCCAAATATCCCTTTGCAGATTCCACGAAAACAGTGTTAGCAAACTGCTCCATGAAAAGAATCATGTAACTCTGTGAGATGAATTCACACATCACAAAGAAGTTTCTCAGAAAGCTTCTTTCTAGTTTTTATCTGAGGATATTTTGTCACCATAGGCTTCAATGATCCAAAATATCCCTTCTCAGATTCCAAAAACAGTGCTACCAAACTGCTCCATGAAAAGAAGTGTAACTCTGAGATGAATTCACACATCACAAAGTTTCTCAGAAAGTTTCTTTCTAGTTTTTATCTGAGGATATTTCCTTTTCACCATAGGCTTCAATGCACTCCAAAATATCCCTTTGCAGATTCCAGAAAACAGTGTTACAAACTGCTCCATGAAAAGAAAGGTGTAACTCTGTGAGATGAATTCACACATCACAAAGCAGTTTCTCAGAAAGCTTTTCTAGTTTTTATCTGAGGATATTTCTTTGTCACCATAGGCTTCAATGCACTCCAAAATATCCTTTGCAGATTCCATGAAAACAGTGTTAGCAAACTGCTCATGAAAAGAATGTAACTCTGTGATGAATTCACATCACAAAGTTTCTCAGAAAGCTTTTCTAGTTTTTATCTGAGGATATTTTTCACCATAGGCTTCAATGATCCAAAATATCCTTCTCAGATTCCAAAACAGTGTTATCAAACTGCTCCATGAAAAGAATGTGTAACTCTGTGAGATGAATTCACACATCACAAAGAAGTTTCTCAGAAAGCTTCTTCTAGTTTTTATCTGAGGATATTTCCTTTTCACCATAGCTTCAATGCACTCCCAAATATCCTTTGCAGATTCCAAAAACAGTGTTAGCAAACTGCTCAATGAAAAGAATGGTGTAACTCTGTGAGATGAATTCACACATCACAAAGCAGTTTCTCAGAAAGCTTCTTCTAGTTTTTATCTGAGGATATTTCCTTTGTCACCATAGGCTTCAATGTGCTCCCAAATATCCTATTGCAGATTCCATGAAAACAGTGTTACAAACTGCTCCATGAAAAGAAAGGTGTAACTCTGTGAGATGAATTCACACATCACAAAACAGTTTCTCAGAAAGCTTCTTTCTAGTTTTTATCTGAGGATATTTCCTTTTCACCATAGGCCTCAATGCACTCCAAAATATCCCTTGCAGATTCCAAAAACAGTGTTAGCAAACTGCTCCATGAAAAGAAAGGTGTAACTCTGTGATGAATTCACATCACAAAGAAGTTTCTCAGAAAGCTTCTTTCTAGTTTTTATCTGAGGATATTTCCTTTGTCACCATAGGCTTCAATGCTCCAAATATCCTTCAGATTCCAAAAACAGTGTTACAAACTGCTCCATGAAAAGAATCATGTAACTCTGTGAGATGAATTCACAAATCACAAAGCAGTTTCTCAGAAAGCTTTTCTAGTTTTTATCTGAGGATATTTCCTTTGTCACCATAGGCTTCAATGCTCCAAATATCCTATTGCAGATTCCAAAAACAGTGTTAGCAAACTGCTCCATGAAAAGAATCATGTAACTCTGTGAGATGAATTCACATCACAAAGTTTCTCAGAAAGCTTCTTCTAGTTTTTATCTGAGGATATTTTTCACCATAGCTTCAATGCTCCAAATATCCCTTGCAGATTCCAAAAACAGTGTTAGCAAACTGCTCCATGAAAAGAAAGGTGTAACTCTGTGAGATGAATTCACACATCACAAAGCAGTTTCTCAGAAAGCTTCTTTCTAGTTTTTATCTGAGGATATTTCCTTTTCACCATAGGCTTCAATGCACTCCAAAATATCCTTTGCAGATTCCACAAAACAGTGTTACCAAACTGCTCCATGAAAAGAAAGGTGTAACTCTGTGAGATGAATTCACACATCACAAAGAAGTTTCTCAGAAAGCTTCTTTCTAGTTTTTATCTGAGGATATTTCCTTTTCACCATAGCTTCAATGCTCCAAATATCCCTTTGCAGATTCCACAAAACAGTGTTAGCAAACTGCTCCATGAAAAGAAAGTGTAACTCTGTGAGATGAATTCACACATCACAAAGAACTTTCTCAGAAAGCTTTTCTAGTTTTTCTGAGGATATTTTTCACCATAGGCTTCAATGTGATCCAAAATATCCTTGCAGATTCCAAAAACAGTGTTACCAAACTGCTCCATGAAAAGAATGTAACTCTGTGATGAATTCACATCACAAAGAACTTTCTCAGAAAGCTTTTCTAGTTTTTATCTGAGGATATTTTTCACCATAGGCTTCAATGCTCCAAATATCCTTGCAGATTCCATGAAAACAGTGTTAGCAAACTGCTCATGAAAAGAATGTAACTCTGTGATGAATTCACACATCAAAGCAGTTTCTCAGAAAGTTTCTTTCTAGTTTTTGTCTGAGGATATTTCCTTTTCACCATAGGCTTCAATGATCCAAAATATCCCTTGCAGATTCCATGAAAACAGTGTTAGCAAACTGCTCAATGAAAAGAAAGTGTAACTCTGTGAGATGAATTCACACATCACAAGCAGTTTCTCAGAAAGCTTCTTTCTAGTTTTTATCTGAGGATATTTCCTTTGTCACCATAGGCTTCAATGCACTCCCAAATATCCTATTGCAGATTCCAAAAACAGTGTTAGCAAACTGCTCCATGAAAAGAATGTAACTCTGTGAGATGAATTCACATCACAAAGAAGTTTCTCAGAAAGCTTTTCTAGTTTTTATCTGAGGATATTTTTCACCATAGGCTTCAATGCTCCAAATATCCTTCTCAGATTCCAAAAACAGTGCTACCAAACTGCTCAATGAAAAGAAAGTGTAACTCTGTGAGATGAATTCACATCACAAAGCAGTTTCTCAGAAAGTTTCTTTCTAGTTTTTCTGAGGATATTTCCTTTTCACCATAGGCTTCAATGTGATCCAAAATATCCTTTGCAGATTCCATGAAAACAGTGTTAGCAAACTGCTCATGAAAAGAAAGGGGCGGAGCAAGATGGCCGAATAGGAACAGCTGCAGTCTCCAACTCCCAGCAAGGACACAGAAGACCGTGATTTCTGCATTTTGAACTGAGGTACTGGGGTCATCTCACTAGTGAGTGCCGGACAATCGGTGCTGGTCAGCTGTTGCGGCCCGACCAGCGAGAGCTGAACCAGGCAAGGCATCTCACCTGGGAAGCGCAAGGGGAAGGGAATCCTTTTCCTAACCAGGGAACTGAGACACACAACACCTGGAAAATCGGGTAACTCCCACCCCAATACTGCGCTATAGGATAACGGGCACACCAGGAGAATATACCCCACGCCTGGCCGGGAGGGTCCCACGCCCAGAGCCTCCTTGCTAACACAGCAGTCTGCGGCGATCTAACCGCAGGGCAGCAGCGAGGCTGGGGAGGCGCCCGCCATTGCTGAGGCTTAAGTAAACAAAGCTGGGAAGCTCCAACTGGGTGGAGCTCACAGCAGCTCAAGGAAACCTGCCTGTCTCTGTAGACTCCGCCTCTGGGGACGGCTCAGCTAAAAAATAACAGGGAAGCAGCAGAGACTTGTGCAGGCGCGAACGACTCTGTCTGACAACTTTGAAGAGAGCAGTGGATCTCCCAACACGGAGGTTGAGATCTGAGAAGGGACAGACTGCCTGCTCAAGTGGGTCCCTGACCCCTGAGTAGCCTAACTGGGAGACATCCCCACTAGGGGCAGTCTGACACCCCACACCTCACAGGGTGGAGTACACCCCTGAGAGGAAGCTTCCAAAGTAAGAATCAGACAGGTACACTCGCTGTTCAGCAATATTCTATCTTCTGCAACCTCTGCTGCTGATACCCAGGCAAACAGGGTCTGGAGTGGACCTCAAGCAATCTCCAACAGACCTATAGCTGAGGGTTCTGACTGTCAGAAGGAAAACTATCAAACAGGAAGGACACCTATACCAAAACCCCATCAGTGCCACCATCATCAAAGACCAGAGACAGATAAAACCACAAAGATGGGGAAAAGCAGGGCAGAAAAGCTGGGAATTCAAAAATAAGAGCGCATCTCCCTGCAAAGGAGCGCAGCCCATCGCCAGCAACGGATCAAAGCTGGTCAGAGAATGACTTTGATGAGAAGAGAGAAGAAGGCTTCAGTCCATCAAACTTCTCAGAGCTAAAGGAGGAATTACGTACCCAGCGCAAAGAAACTAAAAATCTTGAAAAAGAGTGGAAGAATTGACAGCTAGACTAATTAATGCAGAGAAGGTCATAAACGACATGACAGAGATGAAAACCATGACACGAGAAATACGTGACAAATGCACAAGCTTCAGTAACCGACTCGATCAACTGGAAGAAAGAGTATCAGCGATTGAGGATCAAATGAATGAAATGAAGCGAGAAGAGAAACCAAAAGAAAAAGAAGAAAAGAAATGAACAAAGCCTGCAAGAAGTATGGGATTATGTAAAAGACCAAATCTACGTCTGATTGGGGTGCCTGAAAGTGAGGGGAGAATGGAAACAAGTTGGAAAACACTCTTCAGGATATCATCCAGGAGAACTTCCCAACCTAGTAGGGCAGGCCAACATTCAAATTCAGGAAATACAGAGAACGCCACAAAGATACTCCTCCAGAAGGGCAACCCAAGACACATAATTGCCAGATTCACCAAAGTTGAAATGAAGGAAAAATCTTAAGGGCAGCCAGAGAGAAAGGTCGGGTTACCCACAAAGGGAAGCCCATCAGACTAACAGCAGATCTCTCGGCAGAAACTCTACAAGCCAGAAGAGAGTGGGGCCAATATTCAACGTTCTTAAAGAAAAGAATTTTAAACCCAGAATTTCATATCCAGCCAAACTAAGTTTCATCAGTGAAGGAGAAATAAAATCCTTTACAGATAAGCAAATGCTTAGAGATTTTGTCACCAGGCCTGCCTTACAAGAGACCCTGAAGGAAGCCCTAAACATGGAAAGGAACAACCGGTACCAGCCATTGCAAAACAAGCCAAAATGTAAATCAACTAATGAGCAAAATAACCAGTTAATATCATAATGGCAGGATTAAGTTCACACATAACAATATTAACCTTAAATGTTAATGGACTAAATGCTCCAATTAAAAGACACAGACTGGCAAACTGGATCAAGCGTCAAGACCCATCAGTCTGCTGTATTCAGGAGACCCATCTCACATGCAGAGACATACATAGGCTCAAAATAAAGGGATGGAGGAAGATCTACCAAGCAAATGGAGAACAAAAAAAGCAGGGGTTGCAATCCTAGTCTCTGATAAAATAGACTTTAAACCATCAAAGATCAAAAGAGACAAAGAAGGCCATTACATAATGGTAAAGGGATCAATTCAACAGGAAGAGCTAACTATCCTAAATATATATGCACCCAATACAGGAGCACCCAGATTCATAAAGCAAGTCCTTGAGACTTACAAAGAGACTTAGACTCCCATACAATAATAATGGGAGACTTCAACACTCCACTGTCAACATTAGACAGATCAACGAGACAGAAAGTTAACAAGGATATCCAGGAATTGAACTCATCTCTGCACCAAGCGGACCTGATAGACATCTATAGAACTCTCCACCCCAAATCAACAGAATATACATTCTTCTCAGCACCACATCGCACTTATTCCAAAATTGACCACATAATTGGAAGTAAAGCACCTCAGCAAATGTCAAAGAACAGAAATTATAACAAACTGTCTCTCAGACCACAGTGCAATCAAACTAGAACTCAGGACTAAGAAACTCAATCAAAACCGCTCAACTACATGGAAACTGAACAACCTGCTCCTGAATGACTACTGGGTACATAACGAAATGAAAGCAGAAATAAAGATGTTCTTTGAAACCAATGAGAACAAAGATACAACATACCAGAATCTCTGGGACACATTTAAAGCAGTGTGTAGAGGGAAATTTATAGCACTAAATTCCCACAAGAGAAAGCAGGAAAGATCGAAAATTGACACTCTCTTATACACCAGTAACAGACAAACAGAGAGCCAAATCAGGAATGAACTTCCAGCTAGCAAAGAGAATAAAATACCTAGGAATCCAACTTACAAGGGATGTAAAGGACCTCTTCAAGGAGAACTACAAACCACTGCTCAGTGAAATCAAAGAGAACACTAACAAATGGAAGAACATACCATGCTCATGGATAGGAAGAATCAATATCGTGAAAATGGCCATACTGCCCAAGGTTATCTATAGATTCAATGCCATCCCCATCAAGCTACCAATGAGTTTCTTCACAGAATTGGAAAAAACTGCTTTAAAGTTCATATGGAACCAAAAAAGTGCCCGCATTGCCAAGACAATCCTAAGTCAAAAGGACAAAGCTGGAGGCGTCACGCTACCTGACTTCAAACTATACTACAAGGCTACAGTAAGCAAAACAGCATGGTACTGGTACCAAAACAGAGCTATAGACCAATGGAACAGAACAGAGTCCTCAGAAATAATACCACACATCTACAGCCGTCTGATCTTTGATAAACCTGAGAGAAACAAGAAATGGGGAAAGAATTCCCTATTTAATAAATGGTGCTGGGAAAATTGGCTAGCCATAAGTAGAAAGCTGAATCTGGATCCTTTCCTTACTCCTTATACGAAGATTAATTCAAGATGGATTAGAGACTTAAATGTTAGACCTAATACCATAAAAACCCTAGAAGAAAATCTAGGTAGTACCATTCAGGACATAGGCATGGGCAAGGACTTCATGTCTAAAACACCAAAAGCAACGGCAGCAAAAGCCAAAATTGACAAATGGGATCTCATTAAACTAAAGAGCTTCTGCACAGCAAAAGAAACTACCATCAGAGTGAGCAGGCAACCTACAGAATGGGAGAAAATTTTTGCAATCTACTCATCTGACAAAGGGCTAATATCCAGAGTCTACAAAGAACTCAAACAAATACACAAGAAAAACAAACAACCCCATCAAAAGTGGGCAAAGGATATGAACAGACATTTCTCAAAAGAAGACATTCATACAGCCAACAGACACATGAAAAAATGCTCATCATCACTCGCCATCAGAGAAATGCAAATCAAAACCACAATGAGATACCATCTCACACCAGTTAGAATGGCCATCATTAAAAATCAGGAAACAACAAGTGTTGGAGAGGATGTGGAGAAATAGGAACACTTTTACACTGTTGGTGGGATTGTAAACTAGTTCAACCATTATGGAAAACAGTATGGCGATTCCTCAAGGATCTAGAACTAGATGTACCATATGACCCAGCCATCCCACTACTGGGTATATACCCAAAGGATTATAAATTATTCTACTACAAAGACACATGCACACGTATGTTTATTGCGGCACTATTCACAATAGCAAAGACTTGAATCAACCCAAATGTCCATCTGTGACAGACTGGATTAAGAAAATGTGGCACATATACACCATGGAATACTATGCAGCCATAAAAGGATGAGTTTGCGTCCTTTGTAGGGACATGGATGCAGCTGGAAACCATCATTCTTAGCAAACTATCACAAGAAGAGAACCGCATGTTCTCACTCATAGGTGGGAACTGAACAATGAGATCACTTGGACTCGGGAAGGGGAACATCACACACTGGGCTTATCATGGGGAGGGGGAAGGGGAGGGATTGCATTGGGGAGTTATACCTGATATAAATGATGAATTGATGGGTGCTGACGAGTTGATGGGTGCAGCAAACCAACATGGCACAAGTATACATATGTAACAAACCTGCACGTTATGCACATGTACCCTAGAACTTAAAGTATAATAAAAAAAAAAAAGAAAAAAAAAAAAACAAAGAGTTCCATGAAAAGAATATTGTAATTCTTTGCTATGAATTCACACATCACAAAGAACTTTCTCAGACAGCTTCTTTCTAGTATTTATCTGAGGATATTTCATTATACACCATAGGCTTCAATGTGACCCAAAATGTCCCCTTTCAGATTCCCCAAAAAGAGTGCTAAAAACTCACCTATGAAAACATTCGTGTAACTCTGTGTGATGAATTAACAAATCCTAAAGCAGATTCTCAGAAAGCTTATTTCTAATTTAAGTCTGAGGATATTTATTTTGTCACCATAAGCTTCAATGTGCTCTGAAATATCCCATTGCAGATTCCAAGAAAACAGTGTAAGTAAGCTGCTCAATGAAAAGAACAGTGTAATTCTGTGTGTTGATTTCAAATATCACAAAGCAGTTTCTCAGAAAGCTTCTTTTCCGTTTTTGTATGAAGATATTTCCATTGTCACCCTAGGCCTAAATGCACTCTCAAATAGCTCTTTGAAGATCCCACGAAAACAGTGTTATCAATCTGCTCCATGAAAACAAAGGTGTAACTCTGTGAGATAAATTCAAACATCATAGTGAAGTTTCTCAGAAAGCCTCTTTCTAGTTTTCATATGAAGATATATCCTTAGTCACCATAGACATCAAAGTGATCCAAAATATCCCTTCTCAGATTCCCCATAAACAGTGCTACCAAACTGATTCATTTAAATAAATGTGTAACTCAATGAGATGAATTAACACATCTCAAAGCAGTTTATCAGAAAGCATCTTTCTAGTTTTCATATGAATATATTTCCTTTGTCACCATCGGATTCAATCTGATCTAAAATATCCCCTCTGAGATTTCACTAAAACTGTGCTACCAAACTGCTCCATGAAGAGAATCATATGGCTCTGTGAGAAGAATTCATGAATTACAAAGCAGTTTCTCAGAAAGTTTATTTTTGGTTTTTGTCTGAGGATATCTCCTTTATCACCATAAGCTTCAATGTGCTCTGAAATATCCCATTACAGATTACAAGAAAGCAGTGTTAGCAAACTTCTCAATGGAAAGAACAGTGTAACACTATGAGATGAATTCATCCATCACAAAGTAGTTTCCCAGAAGGTTCTTTCTAGTTTTTATCTGAGGACATTTCCTTTTTCACGATAGGTTTTAATGCGCTCCCAAATATCCCCTGCATATTCCACGAAAACAGTGATACCAAACTGCTCCATGAAAAGAATGGTGTAAGTCGGCTGGGTGAATTCACACACCACAAAGAACTTTCTCAGAAAGCTTCTTTCCAGTTTTTATGAGGATAATTCCTTTGTCACCATAGACTTCAATGTGATGCAAAATATCCCTTCTCAGATTCCCGGAAAACAGTGCTACCAAACAGCTACATGAAAAAAATCGTGTAACTCTGAGATGAATTCACAAATCACAAAGCAGTTTATCAGAAAAATTCTTTCTTGTTTTTGTCTGAGGATATTTCCATAGGCTTCAATGCACCATAGGCTTCAATATACCATTGCAGATTCCAAGAAAACAGTGTTTGTAAACTGGTCAATGAAAAGAACAGTGAAACTCTGTGATATGAATTGACACAACACAAAGCAGTTTCTCAATAGGCTTCTTTTTGATTTTCATCTTGTTATATTTCCTTTGTCACCATAGGCTTCAATGCCCTCTGAAATATCCCATTGCATATTCCAAGAAAACAGTGTGAACAAACTGCTCAATGAAAACAACGTGTAACTCTAAGAGATGAATTCACACATCACAAAACAGTTTCTCAGAAAGCTTCTTTCTAGTTTTTAATGAGAATATGGCATTTTTTGACATAAGCCTCAATGTGCTCCCAAATATCCCTTTGTAGATTCAGGAAAACAGTGTTAGCCAACTGCTCCATAATAAGAAAGTTGTAACTATGTGATATGATTTCTCACATCATGAAGAAATTTCTCAGAAAGCTTCTTTCTTGTTTTAATCTGAGGATATTTCCTTGGTCATCATATTTTTCAATGTGATCCAAAATATCTCTTCTCAGTTTACCCAAAAAAAGTGCTACCAAACTGATCCATGAAAACAGTCGTGTAACTCTGTGACATGAATTAACATATCTCAAAGCGGTTTCTCAGAAAGCTTCCTTCTAGTTTTTATATGAAGATACATCCTTTGTCACCATATGTTTCAATGCGATCCAAAATATTCCTTCTCAGATTCCCCAAAAACAGTGCTAACAAACTGCTCCATGAAAAGAATCGTGTAACTCTGTGAGATGAATTCAGAAACCACAAAGCAGTTTCTCCAAAAGCTTCTTTATAGTTTTTGTCTCACGATATTTCCTTTATCACCATAAGCTTCAATGCACTCTGAAATATCCCATTGCAGATTTTTACAGTGTTAGCAAACTTCTTAAGGAAAATAACAGTGTAACGCTGTTTGATGAATTCACACATCACAAAACAGTTTCTCAGAACGCTTCTTTCCAGTTTTTATCTGAGGATATTTCCTTTCTCACCATAGGCTTCAATGCGCTCCCAAATATACCTTTGCAGCTTCCACGAAAACAGTGTTAGCTAACTTCTCTATGAAAAGAAAGGTGTAACTATCTGACATGAATTCACAATCCACAGAGAACTTTCTCACAAAGATTCTTTCTAGTTTTTTCCTTAGGATATTTTGTTTGTCCCCATAGGCTTCCATGCAATCCAAAATAACCCTTCTCAGTTTCACCAGAAACAGAGCTATGAAACTGATCAATGAATGGAATCATGTAACTCTGTGAGATGAATTCACAAATTGCAAAGCAGTTTCTCAGAAAGTTTCTTTTTTTGTCTGAGGTTATTTCCATTGTCACCATTAGCTTCAATGTTCTCTGAAATATCCCACTGCAGATTAAAAGAAAACAGTTTTAACAATCTTCTCAATGCAAAGAACAGTGTAACTCTGTGAGATGAATTCACACATCACAAAGCAGTTTCTCAGAAAGCTTCTTTCTAGTTTTTATCTGAGAATTTCTCCTTCTTCACCATAGGCCTCAATGAGCTCCTAAATATACTTTTGCAGATACCACAAAAAGAGTGTTAAAAAACTACTCCATGAAAGGAATTTGTAACTCTGTGAAATGAATTCACACATCACAAAGAACTTTCTCAGAATGCTTCTTTCTAGTTTTTATCTGAGGATATTTCCTTTGTCACCATAGGCTTCAATGTGATCCAAAATATCCCTTCTCAGATTACCCAAAAACAGAGCTATCAAAAAATTCCGTGAAGAGTTGTGTAACTCTGTGTGATGAATTCATAAATCAAAAAGCAGTTTCTGAGAATGGTTCTTCCTAGTTTTTGTCTGAGGATATTTACTTTTTCACAATACGCTTCAATGCGATCCAAAGTATTCCATCGTAGATTCTAAGAAAACTGCATTAGCAAACTGCTTGGTGAAAAGAACAGTGCAACTCTTTGAGTTGAATTCATATATCACAAAGAAGTTTCTCAGAAAGCTTCTTTTTGTTTTTCCTATGGGGATATTTCCTTTATCACCATAGGCTTCAAAGCTCTCCAAAATATCCTATTGCAGAGTCCACGAAAATGGTGTTGCTCAAGTAGCTCAAAGAAAAGAACAGTTTGACACTGTGAGATGAACTCACCCATCACAAAGCAGTTTCTCAGAAAGCTTCCTTCTGGTAGTTATCAGAAGATATTTCCTTTTTCACTGTAGGCCTCAATATTCTCCCAATAACCCTTTCTAGATTCCATGAAAACAGTGTTAGCAAACTGCTAAATGAAAAGAAAGGTGTAACTCTGTGAGATGAATTCAAACATCACAAATAAATTTCTCAGAAAACTATTTCTAGTTTTTATCTGAGGATATTTGGTTTGTCAACATAGGCTTCAATGCATTCCAAAATATCCCTTCTCAGATTCCCTGAAAACAGTGCTATCAAAGTGATCCATTGAAAAGACCTTGCAACTCTGTGACATGAATTCACAAATCACAAAGCAGTTTCTCAGAATGGTTCTTCTAGTTTTTGTCTGAGGATATTTCCTTTTCACCATAGGCTTCAATGTGATCCAAAATATCCCTTCTCAGATTCCTCAAAACAGTGTTATCAAACTGCTCAATGAAAAGAACAGTCTAAATATATGAGATGAAGTCACACATCACTAAGCAGTTTCTCAGAAAGCTTCTTTCTAGGTTTTATCTGAGGATATTTCCCTTTTCACTATAGGCCCAGAGTGCTCACAAATATCCCTTTGTGGATTCCATGAAAACTGTGTTAGCAAACTGTTCCATGAAAAGCAAGGTGTTTCTCCATGAGATGAATTCACACATCACAAAGAACTTTCTCAGAAAGCTTCATTCTAGTTTTTATCTGAGGATATTTCCTTTGTCACTACAGGCTTCAGTGTGATCCAAAATGTCGCTTCTCTGATTCCCCCCAAAAAGTGCTACCATACTACTCCATGAAAAGGATTGTGTAACTCTGTGAGATGAATTCACAAATCACAAAGCTGTTTCTCAGAATGCTTCTTTCTAATTTTTGTCTGAGGATATTTCCTTTGTCACCAAAAGCTTCACTGAATTTAATCCCATTGCTGATTAAAAGAAAACAGTGTTAGCAAACTGCTCACTGCAAAGATCATTTTAACTCTGTGTGATGCATTGCCATAACACACAGCAGTTTTGCAGAACATTCTTTTTGGTTTTTATCTGAGAATATTTCCTTTGTCACCATAGGCTTCAATGTACCCCCAAATGTCCTATTGCAGATTCCACGAAAAAAGTGTTATCAAACTGCTCAATGAAAACAATGGTGTAGCTCTGTGAGATGAATTTATACATCACAATGCAGTTTCTCAGAAAGTTTCTTTCTATTTTTTATCTGAGGATATTTTCCTTTTCTCTGTAAGTCTCAATGTGTTAACAAAATCCCTTTGCAGCTTCCGTGAAAACAGTGTTGAAAAACTGCTCTATGGAAAGAAAGGTGTAATTGTGTGAGATGAATTAACACATCACAAAGAACTTTCTCAGAAACCGTCTTTCTTGTTTTTGTCTGAAGATATTTCCTCTGTCACCATAGACTTCAATGCAATCCAAAATATTCTTTCTCACATTCCATGAAAACAGTGTTGAAAGACTGATCCATGAAAAGAATCGTGTAACACCATGAGGTGAATTAGCACATCTCACAGTGTTTTATCAGAAAGCTTCTTTCTAGTTTTTATGTAAGGATATTTCCTTAGTCATCATAGGCTTCAATGTGATCCAAAATATCCCTTCTCAGATTCCCCAAAAGCAGTGCTACCAAACTGATCTATGAAAAGAATTGTGAATTAACACCACACAAAGTGATTTCTCAGAAAGCTTCTCTTTAGTTTTTGTCTGAGGATATGTAATTTTTCACAATATGCTCAATATGCTGTGAAATATGCCATTGTAGATTTCAACAAACAGTGTTAGCAAACTGCTGAATGAAAAGAACAGTGTAACTCTGTGTGTTGAATTCACATATCACAAAGCAATTTCTCAGAAAGCTTCTTTCTAGTTTTTCTATGAGGATATTTCAATTTTACTGCAGGCCTCAATGCTCCCAAGTATCCCTGTCAATTCCACAAAATTGTATTAGCAAACTGCTCCATGAAAAGAAAGGCGTAACACTGTGAGATGAACTCCCACATCATGGAGAACTTTCTCAGAAAGCTTCTTTCTAGTTTTTGTCTGAGGATATGTAATTTTCACAATATGCTCAATATGCTGTGAAATATGCCATTGTAGATTTCAACAAACAGTGTTAGCAAACTGCTCCATGAAAAGAATCGTGTAACTCTGTGAGATGAATTCACAGATCACAAAGCAGTTTCTCAGAAAGCTTCTTTCTAGTTTTTATCTGAGGATATTTCCTTTGTCACCATAGACTTCAATTGACTCCCAAATATCCTATTGCAGATTCCACGAAAAGTGTTATCAAACTGCTCAATGAAAAGAATCATGTAACTCTGTGAGATGAATTCACACATCACAAATAACTTTCTCAGAAATCTTCTTTCTAGTTTTTATCTGAGGATATTTCCTTTGTCACCATTAGCTCAATGCACTCTGAAATATCCATTGCAGATTCCACGAAAACAGTGTTAGCAAACAGATTCCTGAAAAGAAAGGTGTAACACGGTGAGATGAATTCACACATCAAAAAGAACTTTTTCAGAAACGTTTGTTCTAGTTTTAACTGAGTGTTTTCCTTTGTCACCAAAGACTTCAATGTGACTGAAAATATTCCTTCTTAATTTCCTAAAAACAGTGCTACCAAACTGATACATGAAAACAATTGTGTAACTCTGTGAGATGAATTAACACATCACAAAGTGGTTTCTCAGAAAGCTTCTTTCTAGTTTTTATATGAAGATATTTTCTTTGTCACCATAAGCTTCAATGCACTCCTGAATATCCCATGGCAGATTCCAAGAAAACAGTGTTAGTCGACTGCTAAATGAAAAGAACAGTGTATCTCTGTGACATAAATTCACACATCACAAATAACTTTCTCAGAAATCTTCTTTCTAGTTTTATCTGAGGATATTTCCTTTTCACCATAAGCCTCAATGCACTCCCAAATATCCCTTTGCAGACTCCAAAAACAGTGTTAGCAAACTGCTCCATGAAAAGAAAGGTGTAACACTGTGAGATGAATTTCCACATCACAAGAAAGTTTCTCAGGAGCTTCTTTATAGTTATTATTTCAGGATATTTTCTTTGTTACCACAGGCTTCAATGCGATCAAAATATCCCTTCTCAGGTTCTCCAAAAACAGGGCTACTGATCAATGAAAATATCATGTAACTCTGTGAGCTCAACTAATGCACACTAAGTGGTTTCTCAGAAAGCTTCCTATTAGCTTTTTATGAGGATATTTACTTTGTCTCCATAAGCTTCAATGCACTCCATAATATCCCATTGCAGATTCCAAGAAAGCAGTGTTAGCAAACTGCTCCATGAAAAGAATCGTGTAACTCTGTGAGATGAATTCATATATCAAAAGCAGTTTCTCAGAAAGCTTCTTTCTAGTTTTATCTGAGGATATTTTCTTTGTCACTATAATCTTCAATGTGATCCAAAATATCCCTTCTCAGTTTCCCCAAAACAGTGATACAAAACTGCTCCATGAAAAGAAATGTAATGCTGTGAGATAAATTAACACATCTCAAAGCTTTTCTCAGAAAGCTTCTTTCTAGTTTTTACATGAGGATATTTTCTTCATCACCAAAGGCCAAAATGCTATCCAAAATATCCCTCTCAGATTCCCCAAAAACAGTGTTAACAAACAGCTGCATGAAGAGGATAATGGTAATTTTGTGACATGAATTCACACATCACAAAGCAGTTTTTCCAAAAAGTTCTTTCTAGTTTTTGTCTGAGGATATTTCCTTTGTCACCATTAGCTCCAATGCACTCTGAAATATCCCATTGCAGATTCCAAGAGAACAGTGTTAGCAAACTGCTTAATTAAAAGAACAGTGTAACTCTGGGTGATGAATTCAAACATCATCAAGCAGTTTCTCAAAATGTTTCTTTCTAGTTTTTTCTGTTTTCACTGGAGGCCTCATTGCACTCCCAAATATGGCTTTGGAGATTCCACGAAGACACTGTTAGCAACTCAAGAAAAGAAAGGTGTAACTCTGTGAGATGAATTCACACATCATGAAGAACTTTCTCAGAAAGTTTCTTTCTAGTTTTTATATGAGGATATTTCCTAAGTCACCATATTCTTCAATGTGATCCAAAATATCCTTCTCACTTTACCCATAAACATTGCAAAATTGACTCTGGAAAGAATCATGTAATTCAGTGATATGAATTAATACATCTCAAAGCAATTTCTCAGAAAGCTTCTTACTAGTCTTTACATGAAGATATTTCCTTTGTCTCCATAAAATTCAATGCTCTAAAATATCCCATTGCAAATTCCAAGAAAACAGTTTTAGCAGGCTACTAAATGCAAAGAACACCGTAACTCTGTGAGAAGAATTCACATCACAAAGCAGTTTCTCAGAATGCTTCCTTCTAGTTTTTATCTGAGGATATTTCCTTTTTCACCATAAGCCTCAATGCACTCCAAATATACCTTTGCACATTCCAAAAAACAGCATTAGCAAACTGCTCCATGAAAAGAAAGGTGTAACTCTCTGAGATGAATTCACACATCACAAAGATCTTTCTCAGAAAGCTTCTTTATTGTTTTATATGAGGATATTTCCTTTGTCACCATAGACTTCAATGCGATCAAAAATATCCCTTCTCAGGTTCTCCAAAAACAGGGCTACCAAACTGATCCATGAAAATATCATGTAACTCTGAGAGCTCAACTAATGTACCACTAAGTGGTTTCTCAGAAAGCTTCCTATTAGCTTTTTTATGAGGATATTTACTTTGTCTCCATAAGCTTCAATGCACTCCATAATATCCCATTGCAGATTCCAAGAAAGCAGTGTTAGCATTCTGAGAGATGAATTCATATATCAAAAGCAGTTTATCAGACAACTTCTTTCAAGATTTTATTTGTGGATAGTTAGTTTGTCACTATAATCTTCAATGTGATCCAAAATATCCCTTCTCAGTTTCCCCAAAACGTGATACAAAACTGCTCCATGAAAATAATCGTGTAATGCTGTGAGATAAATTAACACATCTCAAAGCTTTTTCTCAGAAAGCTTCTTTCTAGTTTTTACATGAGGATATTTTCTTTGTCACCATAGGCTTCAATGTGATCCAAAATATCCCTCTCAGATTCCCAAAAACAGTGTTAACAAACTGCTCCATGAAAAGAATCGTGTAACTCTGTGAGATGAATTCACACATCACAAAGCAGTTTCTCAGAATGATTCTTTCTAGTTTTTGTCTGAGGATATTTCCTTTGTCACCATTAGCTCAATGCACTCTGAAATATCCCATTGCAGATTCCAAGAGAACAGTGTTAGCAAACTGCTTAATTAAAGAACAGTGTAACACTGTGAGATGAATTCACACATCACAAAGCAGTTTCTCAGAAAGTTTCTTTCTAGTTTTTATCTGAGATATTTCCTTTGTCACCATAGGCTTCAATGTGATCCAAAATATCCCTCTCAGATTCCCAAAAACAGTGTTAGCAAACTGCTCCATGAAAAGAAAGGTTTAATTCTGTGAGATGAATTCACACATCATGAAGAACTTTCTCAGAAAGCTTCTTTCTAGTTTTTATCTGAGGATATTTCCTAAGTCACCATATTCTTCAATGTGATCCAAAATATCCCTCTCAGATTCCCCAAAAGCAGTGCTACCAAACTGATCCATGAAAAGAATCATGTAACTCTGTGAGATGAATTCACAAATCCCAAAGTAGTTTCTCAGAAAGCTTCTTACTAGTTTTTATATGAAGATATTTCCTTTGTCTCCATAAAATTCAATGCTCTAAAATATCCCATTGCAGATTCCAAGAAAACAGTGTTAGCAAACTGCTTAATTAAAGAACAGTGTAACTCTGTGAGAAGAATTCACACATCACAAATAACTTTCTCAGAAATCTTCTTTCTAGTTTTTATCTGAGGATATTTCCTTTTCACCATAAGCCTCAATGCACTCCCAAATATCCTTCTCAGTTTCCCCAAAACGTGATACAAAACTGCTCCATGAAAATAATGTGTAACTCTGTGAGATGAATTCACACATCACAAAGATCTTTCTCAGAAAGCTTCTTTCTAGTTTTTACATGAGGATATTTTCTTTGTCACCAAAGGCCAAAATGCTATCCAAAATATCCCTCTCAGATTCCCAAAAACAGTGTTAACAAACAGCTGCATGAAAAGGATAATGGTAATTTTGTGACATGAATTCACACATCACAAAGCAGTTTTTCCAAAAGTTCTTTCTAGTTTTGTCTGAGGATATTTCCTTTGTCACCATTAGCTCAATGCACTCTGAAATATCCATTGCAGATTCCAAGAGAACAGTGTTAGCAAACAAAGAATTAAAAGAACAGTGTAACTCTGGGTGATGAATTCAAACATCATCAAGCAGTTTCTCAAAATGTTTCTTACTTTTTTCACTGGAGGCCTCATTGCACTCCCAAATATCCCATTGCAGATTCCAAGAAAACAGTGTTAGCAAACTGCTCCATGAAAAGAAAGGTGTAAGTCTGTGAGATGAATTCACACATCACAAATAACTTTCTCAGAAATCTTCTTTCTAGTTTTTATATGAGGATATTTCCTAAGTCACCATATTCTTCAGTGTGATCCAAAATATCCCGCTCACTTTACCCATAAACATTGCAAAATTGACTCTGGAAAGAATCATGTAATTCAGTGATATGAATTAATACATCTCAAAGCAATTTCTCAGAAAGCTTCTTACTAGTCTTTACATGAAGATATTTCCTTTGTCTCCATAAAATTCAATGCTCTAAAATATCCATTGCAAATTCCAAGAAAACAGTGTTAGCAGGCTGAAAATGAAAAGAACAGTGTAACTCTGTGAGATGAATTCACAAACCACAAAGCAGTTTCTCAGAATGCTTCCTTCTAGTTATTATCTGAGGATATTTCCTTTTTCACCATAAGCTTCAATGCACTCTGAAATATCCCATGGAAGATTCCAAGAAAACAGTGTTAGCAAACTGCTGAATGAAAAGAACAGTGTAACTCTGTGAGATGAATTAACACCACACAAAGTGATTTCTCAGAAAGCTTCTTTATTGTTTTATATGAGGATATTTCCTTTGTTACCATAGACTTCAACGCGATCAAAAATATCCCTTCTCAATTTCCACAGAAACAAAGACATAAAACTGATCCATGAAAGTAATCATGTAACTCTGTGAAATGAATTCACAAATCCCAAAGTAGTTTCTCAGAAAGTTTATTTCTTTTTTGTCTGAGGATATTTCCTTTTTCACCATAATATTCAATACACTCTGAAATATCCCATTGCAGATTCCAAGAAAACAGTGTTAGCAAACCTCTCAATGAAAAGAACAGTATAACTCTGTGAGATGAATTCACACATCCCAGAACAGTTTCCAGAAAGTTTCTTTCTAGATTTTATCTGAGGATATTTCTTTTGTTTCCTTAGTCCTCAATGCACTCCCAAATATCCCTATGGAGATTCCACAAAAACAGGGTTAGTAAACAGCTCCGTGATAAGAAAGGTGTAACCCATTGAGAGGAATTCACACATCACAAATAACTTTCTCAGAAATTTTCTTTCTAGTTTTTATCTGAGGATATTTCCGTTGTCACCATAGGCTTCAATGCAATCTTAAATATCCCTTCTCAAATTCCTCAAAAACAGAGCTAACAAACTCATCCATGAAAAGAATCATGTAACTCTGTGAGATGAATTCACAAACCACAAAGCAGTTTCTCAGAATGATTCTTTCTAGTTTTTGTCTGAGAATATTTACTTTTTCACAATAAGCTTCAATGTGCTCTGAAATATCCCATCGTAGATTCCAGGAAAACAGTTTTAGCCAGCTGCTCAATGAAAAGAACATGGTAATTCTGCGAGTTGAATTCACACATCCCAAAGCAGTTTCTCAGAAACCTTGTTTTTGGTTTTCCTATGTGGATATTTACTGTGTCTCCTTAGGCTTCAATGCATTCAGAAATATCCTTTCGCAGACTCCAGAAAAACAGTGTTATCAAACAGCTCAAAGGATGGTGTATCTCTGTGAGATGAATTCACCCACAACAAAGCAGTTTCTTGGAAAGCTTTTCTGTAGTTGTTATCTGAGAATATTTTCCTTTTCACAGCAGACCTCATTGTGCCCCCAATTATCTTTTTGCAGATTCCATGAAAACAATATTAGAAAACTGCTCCATGAAATATAAGGTAGAACTCTGTGAGATGATTTAGAACATCATAAAGAAGTTTTTCAGAAAGCTTCTTTCTACTGTTTCTCTGAGGATATTTCCTTTGTCACCATATTCTTCAAGGAGATCCAAAATATCCCTTCTCAGTTTACCCAGAAACAGTGCTACCAAACAGATCCATGAAAGAAGTCGTGTAAGTCAGTGAGATGAATTAACACATCACAAGATGGCTTCTCAGAAAGGTTCTTTCTAGTTTTTGTCTGAGGATATTTCCTTTGTCACCATTAGCTCCAATGTACTCTGAAACATCCCACTGCAGATTCCAAGAGAACAGTGTTAGCAAGCTGCTTAATTCAAAGAACAGTGTAACACTGTGTGATGAATTCACACATCACTAAGCAGTTTCTCAAAAAGTTTCTTTCTAGTTTTTATCTGGGGATATTTCTTTTTTCACTACAGTCCTCATTGCACTCCCAAATATGCCTTTGGGGATTCCACAAAAACACTGTTAGCAAACTGCTCCAAGAAAAGAAAGGTTTAATTCTGTGAGATGAATTCACACATTATGAAGGACTTTCTCAAAAAGCTTCTTTCCATTTTTTATCAGAGGATATTTCCTAAGTTACCACATTCTTCAATGTAATCCAAATTATCCCTCTCACTTTACCCAAAAGCAATGCTACAGAATTGACCCATGGAAAGAATCGTGTAATTCAGTGATATGAATTAACACATTTCAAAGTAGTTTCTCAGAGAGCTTCTTACTAGTTTTTATACGAAGATATTTCCTTTGTCACCATAAGATTCAATGCGCTCTAAAATATCCCATTGCAGATTCCAAGAAAACAGTTTTAGCAGGCTGCTAAATGTAAAGAACAGTGTAACTCTGTCAGAAGAATTCAAACATAACAAAACGGTTTCTCAGAAAACTTCTTTCTAGTTTTTATCTGAGGATATTTCCTTTTTCACCACAAGCCTCAATGCACTCCCAAATATACCTTTGCACATTCCACGAAAACAGCATTAGCACACTGCTCCATGAAAAGAAATGTGTAACTCTCTGAGATGAATTCACGCATCACAGAGATCTTTCTCAGAAGGTTTCTTTCTTGTTTTTCTCTAAAGATATTTCCTTTGTCACCATAGGCTTCAATGCAGTCAAAAATATCCCTTCTCAATTTCCACAGAAACAAAGATATAAAACTGATCCCTTAAAATAATTGTCTAAAACACCAAAAGCAACGGTAGCAAAAGCCAAAATTGACAAAGGGGATCTAATTAAACTAAAGAACTTCTGCACAGCAAAAGAAACTACCATCAGAGTGAACAGGCAACCTAGAGAATGGGAGAAAAGTTTTGCAATCTACTCATCTGACAAAGGGCTAATATCCAGAATCTACAAAGAACTCAAACAAATATACAGGAAAAAACAAACAACCCCATCAAAAAGTGGGCAAAGGATATGAACAGACATTTCTCAAAAGAAGACATTCATACAGCCAACAGACACATGAAAAATGCTCATCATCACTCGCCATCAGAGAAATGCAAATCAAACCACAATGAGATACCATCTCACAGCAGTTAGAATGGCAATCATTAAAAATCAGGAAACAACAGATGTTGGAGAGGATGTGGAGAAATAGGAACACTTTTACACTGTTGGTGGGATTGTAAACTAGTTCAACCATTATGGAAAACAGTATGGCAATTCCTCAAGGATCTAGAACTAGATGTACCATATGACCCAGCCATCCCACTACTGGGTATATACCCAAAGGATTATAAATTATTCTACTACAAAGACACATGCACACGTATGTTTATTGCAGCAATATTCACAATAGCAAGACTTGGAATCAACCCAAATGTCCATCTGTGACAGACTGGATTAACAAAATGTGGCACATATACACCATGGAATACTATGCAGCCATAAAAAGGATGAGTTTGCGTCCTTTGTAGGGACATGGATGCAGCTGAAACCATCATTCTTAGCAAACTATCACAAGAAGAGAAAACCAAACACCGTATGTTCTCACTCATAGGTGGGAACAGAACAATGAGATCACTTGGACTCGGAAGCGGAACATCACACACTGGGGCCTATCATGGGGAGGGGAGGGGAGGATTGTACTGGGAGTTATACCTGATATAAAAGATGAATTGATGGGTGCTGACGAGTTGATGGGTGCAGCACACCAACATGGCACAAGTATACCTTTGTCACCATAAGCTTCAATGCACTCTGAAATATCCCATTGCAGATTCCAAGAAAACAGTGTTAGCAAACTGCTCAATGAAAAGAACAGTGTAACTCTGTGAGATGAATTCACATCACAAAGCAGTTTCTCAAAAGTTTCTTTCTAGTTTTTATCTGAGGATATTTCCTTTGTCACCATAGGCTTCAATGCACTCCAAAATATCCTTTGCAGATTCCACGAAAACAGTGTTAGCAAACTGCTCCATGAAAAGAAAGGTGTAACTCTGTGAGATGAATTCACACATCACAAAGAACTTTCTCAGAAAGCTTCTTTCTAGTTTTTATCTGAGGATATTTTCTTTGTCACCATAGGCTTCAATGCAATCCAAAATATCCCTTCTCAGATTCCCCAAAACAGTGTTAGCAAACTGCTCAATGAAAAGAACAGTGTAACTCTGTGAGATGAATTCACAAATCACAAAGCAGTTTCTCAGAAAGCTTCTTTCTAGTTTTTGTCTGAGGATATTTCCTTTGTCACCATAAGCTTCAATGTGCTCTGAAATATCCCATTGCAGATTCCAAGAAAACAGTGTTAGCAAACTGCTCAATGAAAAGAACAGTGTAACTCTGTGAGATGAATTCACACATCACAAAGCAGTTTCTCAGAAAGCTTCTTTCTGTTTTTTTTCTGAGGATATTTCCTTTGTCACCATCGGCTTCAATGCACTCCAAAATATCCTTTGCAGATTCCATGAAAACAGTGTTAGCAAACTGCTCAATGAAAAGAAAGGTGTAACTCTGTGAGATGAATTCACACATCACAAAGCAGTTTCTCAGAAAGCTTCTTTCTAGTTTTTATCTGAGGATATTTCCTTTGTCACCATAGGCTTCAATGCACTCCAAAATATCCTTTGCAGATTCCATGAAAACAGTGTTAGCAAACTGCTCCATGAAAAGAAAGGTGTAACTCTGTGAGATGAATTCACACATCACAAAGCAGTTTCTCAGAAAGCTTCTTTCTAGTTTTTATCTGAGGATATTTCCTTTGTCACCATAGACTTCAATGTGATCCAAAATATCCCTTCTCAGATTCCCCAAAACAGTGCTACCAAACTGCTCCATGAAAAGAATCATGTAATTCAGTGATATGAATTAACACATTTCAAAGTAGTTTCTCAGAAAGCTTCTTTCTAGTTTTTATCTGAGGATATTTCCTTTGTCACCATAAGCTTCAATGTGCTCTGAAATATCCATTGCAGATTCCAAGAAAACAGTTTTAGCAGGCTGCTAAATGTAAAGAACAGTGTAACTCTGTGAGATGAATTCACATCACAAAGCAGTTTCTCAGAAAGCTTCTTTCTAGTTTTTATCTGAGGATATTTCCTTTTTCACCACAAGCCTCAATGCACTCCCAAATATACCTTTGCACATTCCACGAAAACAGTGTTAGCAAACTGCTCCATGAAAAGAAATGTGTAACTCTCTGAGATGAATTCACATCACAGAGATCTTTCTCAGAAGGTTTCTTTCTTGTTTTTCTCTAAAGATATTTCCTTTGTCACCATAGGCTTCAATGCAGTCAAAAATATCCCTTCTCAATTTCCACAGAAACAAAGATATAAAACTGATCCCTTAAAATAATTGTCTAAAACACCAAAAGCAACGGTAGCAAAAGCCAAAATTGACAAAGGGGATCTAATTAAACTAAAGAACTTCTGCACAGCAAAAGAAACTACCATCAGAGTGAACAGGCAACCTAGAGAATGGGAGAAAAGTTTTGCAATCTACTCATCTGACAAAGGGCTAATATCCAGAATCTACAAAGAACTCAAACAAATATACAGGAAAAAAACAAACAACCCCATCAAAAAGTGGGCAAAGGATATGAACAGACATTTCTCAAAAGAAGACATTCATACAGCCAACAGACACATGAAAAAATGCTCATCATCACTCGCCATCAGAGAAATGCAAATCAAACCCACAATGAGATACCATCTCACAGCAGTTAGAATGGCAATCATTAAAAAATCAGGAAACAACAGATGTTGGAGAGGATGTGGAGAAATAGGAACACTTTTACACTGTTGGTGGGATTGTAAACTAGTTCAACCATTATGGAAAACAGTATGGCAATTCCTCAAGGATCTAGAACTAGATGTACCATATGACCCAGCCATCCCACTACTGGGTATATACCCAAAGGATTATAAATTATTCTACTACAAAGACACATGCACACGTATGTTTATTGCAGCAATATTCACAATAGCAAAGACTTGGAATCAACCCAAATGTCCATCTGTGACAGACTGGATTAACAAAATGTGGCACATATACACCATGGAATACTATGCAGCCATAAAAAAGGATGAGTTTGCGTCCTTTGTAGGGACATGGATGCAGCTGGAAACCATCATTCTTAGCAAACTATCACAAGAAGAGAAAACCAAACACCGTATGTTCTCACTCATAGGTGGGAACAGAACAATGAGATCACTTGGACTCGGGAAGCGGAACATCACACACTGGGGCCTATCATGGGGAGGGGGAGGGGGGAGGGATTGTACTGGGGAGTTATACCTGATATAAAAGATGAATTGATGGGTGCTGACGAGTTGATGGGTGCAGCACACCAACATGGCACAAGTATACATATGTAACAAACCTGCACATTATACACATGTACCCTAGAACTTAAAGTATAATAATAAAAAAAAATAAATAAAAATAAAATGCAAACAAAAAAAATAAATAAAATAAAATAAAATAAAATAATTGTCTAACTCTGTGAGATGAATTCACAAATCCCAAAGTAGTTTCTCAGATAGTTTATTTCCTTTGTGTCTGAGGATATTTCCTTTTTCACCATAATGTTCAATGCGCTCTGAAATATATCCCATTGCAGATTACAAGGAAACAGTGTTAGCAAACCTCTCAATGAAAAGAACAGCGAACTCTGTGAGATGAATTCACACATCACAAAACAGTTTCCAGAAACCTTCTTTCTAGTTTTTATCTGAGGATACTTCCTTTCTTTCCTTAGGCCTCAATGTGCTCCCAAATATCCCTCTGCAGATTCCACGAAAACAGGGTTAGTAAACAGCTCCATGATAAGAAATGTGTAACTCAGTGAGAGGAATTCACACATCACAAATAACTTTCTCAGAAATCTTCTTTCTAGTTTTTATCTGAGGATATTTTCTTTGTCACCATAGGCTTCAATGCAATCCTAAATATCCCTTCTCAAATTCCTCAAAAACAGAGCTAACAAACTCATCCATGAAAAGAATCGTGTAACTCTGTGAGATGAATTCACAAATCACAAAGCAGTTTCTCAGAATGATTCTTTCTAGTTTTTGTCTGAGAATATTTACTTTTTCACAATAAGCTTCAATGTGCTCCAAAATATCCCATCACAGATTCCAGAAAAACAGTTTTAACAAGCTGCTCAATGAAAAGAACAGTGTAACTCTGTGAGTTGAATTCACACATCACAAAGCAGTTTCTCAGAAACCTTGTTTTTGATTTTTCTATGTGGATATTTCCTGTGTCGCCTTAGGCTTCAATGCACTCAGAAATATCCTTTTGCAGACTCTATGAAAGCAGTGTTATCAAACAGCTCAAAGGAAAGGAAGGTATATCTCTGTGAGATGAATTCACCCACAACAAAGCAGTTTCTTGGAAAGCTTTTCTGTAGTTGTTATCTGAGGATATTTTCCTTTTCAAGACAGGCTTCAATGTGCCCCCAAATATCTCTTTGCAGATTCCATGAAAACAATATTAGAAATCTGTTCCATGAAAAACAAGGTAGAACTCTGTGAGATGATTTAGCACATCACATAGAAGTTTTTCAGAAAGCTTCTTTCTACTGTTTCTCTGAGGATATTTCCTTAGTCACCATATTCTTCAATGTGATCCAAAATATCCCTTCTCAGTTTACCCAAAAACAGTGCTGCCAAACAGATCCATGAAAGAAGTCGTGTAAGTCAGTGAGATGAATTAACACATCAAAATATGGCTTCTCAAAAGCTTCTTGCTAATTTTTATGTGAAGATATTTCCTTTGTCACCATAAGTTTCAATGCGCTCTGAAATATTGCATTGCATATTCCAAGAAAACAGTGTTAGCAGGCTGAAAAATGAAAAGAACAGTGTACCTCTGTGAGATGAATTCACACATCACAAAGCAGTTTCTCAGAAAGCTACCTTCAAGTTACTATCTGAGGATATTTCCTTTTTCACCATAGGCCTCAATGCACTTCCAAATGCACCTTTGCACATTCCACGAAAACAGTGCTAGCAAACTGTTCCATGAAAAGAAAGGTGTAACTCTCTGAGATGAATTCACACATCACAAAGAACTTTCTCAGAAAGCTTCTTTCTAGTTTTTGTATGAGGATATTTCCTTTGTCGCCACAGGCTTCAATGTGATCCAAAATATTCCTGCTGAGTTTTGCCAGAAACAGAGCAATAAAACTGATCCATGAAAAGTATCATTTAACTCTGTGAGATGAATTCACAAATTACAAAGCAATTTCTCAGAAAGCTTCTTTTGGTTTTCTATTCTTTCATCACTGTAGGCTTCAATGCACTCCAAAATGTCCTACTGCAGACTCCACGAAAACAGAGTTATCAAACAGCTCAATGAAAAGAACGATTTAGTTCTGTGAGATGAATTCACTCATCAAAAAGCAGTTTCTTAGAAAGCTTCTTTCCAGTTTTTATCTGAGGATATTTCCTTTTTCACTGTAGACCTCAATGTGATCTCAAATATCCCTTTGCAGATGCCACGAAAACAGTGTTAGCACACTGGAAAGCAAAAAGAATGGTGTAACTCTGTGAGATGAATTCACACATCACAAAGGACTTTCTCAGAAAGCTTCTTTCTAGCTTTTATCTGAGGATATTTCCTTTCTCATCACAGGCTTCAATATGATCCAAAATATCCCTTCTCGGATTCCCCTAAAACAGTGCTATCAAGCTGATTCATTGAAAGTATCATGTATCTCTGTGACATGAATTCACTAACCACAAAGGAGTTTCTCAGAAAGTTTCTTTCTAGTTTTTGCCTGAGGATATTTAATTTTTAACAGTAGGCTTCAATACATTCCAAAATATACCATTGCAGATTGCAAGAAAACAGTGTTGTTATCAAACTGCTCAATGAAAAGAACAGTGTAACTCTGTGAGTTGAATTCACACATCACTAAGCAGTTTCTCAGAAAGCTTCTTTCTCGTTTTTCTGAGGATATTTCATTTTTCACTATAGGACTCAATTTGCTCACAAATATCCTTTGCAGATTCCACTAAAACTGTGTTAGCAATGTCTTCCATGAAAACAAATGTGTTTCTCTGTGAGATGAATTCACACATCTCAAAAAACTTTCTCAGAAAGCTTCTCTCTACTTTTTATCTGAGGATATTTCCTTAGTCACCATAGACTTCAATGTGATCCAAAATATCCCTTCTCAGATTACCCAAAAACAGTGCTACCAAACTATTCAATGAAAAGAATCATGTAACTCTGTGAGAACAATTCGCAAATCACAAAGCAGTTTCTCAGAAAGCTTCTTTCTAGTTTTCCTCTGTGGATATTTTTTTGTCACCATAAGCTTCAATGCGTTATGAAATTTCCCACTGCAGATTAAAAGAAAATAGTGCTGGCAAACTGCTCAATGAAAAGGACAATGTAACTCTTTGAGTTGAAATACACAACACAAAGCAGTTTCTCAGAAACCTTCTTTTCGATTTTCATCTGAAAATATTTCCCTTGTCACCATAGACTTCAATGTGATTCCAAATATCCTATTGCAGATTTCATGAATAATATCCCTTCTAAGATTCCCCAAAAACAGTGCTATCAAACTGATCCATTGAAAGCATCTGGTTTCTCTGTGAGATGAATTCACAAATCACAGGGAAGTTCCTCAGAAAGCTTCTTTCCAGTTTTTGTTTGAGGATATTTAATTTTTAACAATAGGCTTCAATGCACTTCAAAAAATGCCATTGTAGATTCCAAGAAAAGAGTGTAAGCAGAATACTCAATGAAAAGAATAGTGTATCTCTGTGGGTTGAATTCACCCATCACAAAGCAGTTTCTCAGAAAGCTTGCTTCTAGTTTTCTTCTGAGGATATTTCCTTTTTCACCATAGACTTCAATGTGATCCAAAATATCCTTCTCAGATTCCCCAAAAACAGTGCTACCAAACTGTTCCATGAAAAGAATCATGTAACTCTGTGAGATGAATTCACACATCACAAAACTGTTTCTCAAAAGCTTATTTCTAGTTTTTATCTGAGGATATTTCCTTGTCACCATAGACTTCAATGTGATCCAAAATATCCTTCTCAGATTCCCCAAAAACAGTGCTATCAAACTGATCCATGAAAAGAACAGTGTAACTCTGTGAGATGAATTCACATCACAAAGAAGTTTCTCAGAAAGTTTCTTTCTAGTTTTTGTCTGAGGATATTTAATTTTTAACAATAGGCTTCAATGCACTCTGAAAATTGCCATTGTAGATTCCAAGAAAACAGTGTAAGCAGAATACTCAATGAAAAGAATAGTGTATCTCTGTGGGTTGAATTCACCCATCACAAAGCAGTTTCTCAGAAAGCTTGCTTCTAGTTTTTATCTGAGGATATTTCCTTTTTCACCATAGGCTTCAATGTGCTCCCAAATATCCCTTTGCAGATTCCACGAAAATAACAGTGTTAGGAAACTGCTCAATGAAAAGAAATGTGTAACTCTGTGAGATGAATTCACACAATAAAAGCGCTTTCTCAGAAACTTTCTTTATAACTTTTATCTGAGGATATTTCCTTCATCACCGTAGGCTTCAATGCGATCCAAAATATCCCTTCTCAGATTCCCCCAAAACAGAACTGTCATACTGATCCATGAAAAGAATCATGTAACTCTGTGATGAATTCACAAATCACAAAAGAGTTTCTCAGAATGTTTCTTTCTACTTTTCATCTATGGGTATTGACTCTTTCACAGTAAGCTGCAATGTGCTTTGAAATATCCCATTGTAGATTCCAATAAAACAGTGTTAGCAAACAGCTCAATGAAAAGAAAAGGGTAACTCTGTGAGTTGAATTCACACATCACAAAGCAGTTTCTCAGAAAGCTTCTTTTTGGTTTCTCAATGGGGATACTTCCTTTGTCACCAGAGGCTTCAATGCACTCAGAAATATCCTTTTGCAGATTCCATGAAAACAATGTTGTTAAACAGCTCAAACAAAAGTACAGTGTAGCATTGTGGAATGAATTCACTCATCACAAAGCAGTTTCTCAGAAAACATCTTCTAGATTTAAACTGAGGATATACGTTTTTTCACCATTGGCCTCAATTTGCTCCCAAATATACCTTTGTAGATTCCAAGAAAACAGAGTTATCAAACTGCTCAATGAAAAGAATGGTGAAACTCTGTAAGATGAATTCACATGTCACAAAAGTTTCTCAGAAGGCTTCGTTCTAGTTTTTATCTGAGGAGAATTCATTTTTCACTATAGACATCAATGGGCTCCAGAATATCTCATTGCAGATTCCATGAAAGCAGTGTTAGCAAACTGCTCCAGGGAAAGAAATGTGTAACTCTGTGAGATGCATTCTCACATCACAAAAAGTTTTCTCAAAAAAACTTTTTTTCTAATTCTTATCTGGGGATATTTCCTTTGTCACTATAGGTTTCAATGTGATCCAAAATATCTCTTCTCAGATTCCCCAAAAACAGTGCTACCAAACTGCTCCATGAACAGAATGGTGTAACTCTGTGAGATGAATTCACACATCACAAAACTGTTTCTCAGAAAGCTTATTTCTAGTTTTTATCTGAGGATATTTCCTTTTTCACCTTATTCCTCAATGTGCTCCTGAATATCCCATCATAGATTCCAAAAAAAGTGTTAGAAAATTTTTCAATAAAAATAACGGTGTAACTCTGTGAGATAAATTCACACATCACAAGAAGTTTCTCAGAAAGCTTATTTCTAGATTTTATCTGAGGATATTTCCTTTGTCACCATAGGTTTCAATGTGATCCAAAATATCTCTTCTCAGATTCCCCAAAAACAGTGCTACCAAACTGCACCATGAACAGAATGGTGTAACTCTGTGAGATGAATTCACACATCACGAAACTGTTTCTCAAAAAGCTTATTTCTAGTTTTTATCTGAGGATATTTCCTTTTTCACCTTATTCCTCAATGTGCTCCTGAATATCCCATCATAGATTCCAAAAAAAGTGTTAGAAAATTTTTCAATAAAAATAACGGTGTAACTCTGTGAGATAAATTCACACATCACCAAGAACTTTCTCAGAAAGCTTATTTCTAGATTTTATCTGAGGATATTTTCTTTGTCACCATAAGCTTCAATGTGATCCAAAATATCCCTTCTCAGATTCTCCAAAAAGAGTGCTACCAAACTGCTCCATGAAAAGAATGGTGTAACTCTGTGAGATGAATTCACACATCACAAAACTGTTTCTCAGAAAGCTTATTTCTAGTTTTTATCTGAGGATATTTCCTTTTCACCTTATTCCTCAATGTGCTCCCAAATATCCCTTCTCAGATTCCAAAAACAGTGTTAGCAAACTGCTCAATGAAAAGAAGTGTAACTCTGTGAGATAAATTCACACATCACAAAACAGTTTCTCAGAAAGCTTATTTCTAGATTTTATCTGAGGATATTTTCTTTGTCACCATAAGCTTCAATGTGATCCAAAATATCCCTTCTCAGATTCTCCAAAAAGAGTGCTACCAAACTGCTCCATGAAAAGAATCATTTAACTCTGTTAGATGTATTTACAAATCAAAAGCAGTTTCTCAGGAAGGTTCTTTCTAGTTTTTTTCTAAGGATAATTCCTTTTTCACCATTTGCCTGAAGGCACTGGTGAATATCCCTTTGCAGGTTCTACAAAAACAGTGTTAGCAAACTGCTCCATGAAAGGAAATGTGTAATTCTGTGAGATGAATTCACCCATCACAAAGCAGTTTCTCACAAAGCGTCTTTCTAGTATTTATCTGAGGATATTTCCTTTTTCACCATAGCCTTCAATGTGCTCCAAAAAAACTCCTCTCAGACACCACAAAAACAGTGATACCACACTGCTCAATCAACAGAAAGGTTAAACTCTATGAAATGAATACACACGTCACAAAACTGTTTCTCAAAAGCTTCTCTCTAGTTTTTATCTGAAGCTATTTCCTTTTCAACCGTAGGACTCTAGGAGCTTCTGAATATCCCTTTGCAGATTCCATAAAAACAGTGCTACCAAACTGCTCAAAGAAAACCAAGGTGTAACTCTGTGATGAATTCACCTATGATGAAGAAATTTCTCAGACAGCTTCTTCCTAGTTTTCATCTCAGGATATTTCCTTTTCCACCACCAGCTTCTATGTGCTCCCAAATATCCCTTCACAGACACCACAAAAACAGTGATGCCATACTGCTCTCTCAGCAGAAAGCTTTAACTCCATGAGATGAATGCACACATCACAAAGGAGTTATCAGAGACTTTCTCTCCAGTTTCTACCTGAAGATATTTCCTTTTTCAACATTGGCCTCTATGCAATCCCAAATATCCCTTTGCATTTTCCATAAAACAGTGTTAACAAACTGCTCAATGAAAAGAAAGATATAACTCCCTGAGATGAATACACCCATCACAAAATAGTCTCTCAGAAAGCTTCTTTCTAGTTTTGATCTGTGCATATTTACTTTTCCACCATCAGCCCAAATGTGCTCCCAAATATCCCTTGAGGCAACATAAAAACAGAGATGCCAAAATGATCAATCAACAAAAAATCAACAAAATGGTTTATCTCTATGAGGTGAATACACACATTGCAAAACAGTTTCTCATAATCCTTCTCTCCAATTTTTATCTGTAGATATTTCCTTTTCACCAAAGGCCTCTATGAGCTCCAGAATATCCCTTTGTAGATTCCCTAAAAACAGTGCTACCAAACTTCTCAACAAAAAAAAGATGTAACTCTGTAAGATGAATTCACCCATCACAAAGAAATTTCTCAGAAAACTTCTTTAGACTTTTTACCTGAGGATATTTCCTTTTTCACCATAGGCCTCAAGGCACTCCAAAGTATCCCCTTGCAGATTACAGGAAAACAGTGATAGCAAGCTGCTCCATGAAAAGAGAGGTGTAACTCTGTGAGATGAATTCACACATCACAAAGAACTTTCTCAGAAAGCTTCTTTCTAGCTTTTATCTGAGGATATTTCCTTTGTAACCACAGGCTTCAATGTGATCCAAAATATCCCTTCTCAGATTCTCCAAAAACAGAGCTGTCAAACAGATCCATGAAAAAAATCGTGTAACTCTGAGGGAAGAATTCACAAATCACAAAACAGTTTCTCAGAATGTTTGTTTCTAGTTTTTGTCTGAGGATATTTACTTTTTCACAATAAGCTTCAAAGTGCTCTGAAATATCCCATCATAGATTCCGAGAAAACAGTGTGAGCAAACAGCTCAATGAAAAGAACAGGGTAACTCTGTGACTTGAATGCACACATCGGAATGCAGTTTCTCCGAAAGCTTATTTTGG
This sequence comes from Colobus guereza, assembly GCA_030247045.1. Taxonomy (NCBI): domain Eukaryota; kingdom Metazoa; phylum Chordata; class Mammalia; order Primates; family Cercopithecidae; genus Colobus; species Colobus guereza. The sequence continues at coordinate 13,866,421 of CM058079.1, read as the reverse complement.
TATTTCTATGGGGAAATCTCCTTTGTCACCATAGGCTTCAATGCACTCAGAAATATCATTTTGCAGACTCCATGAAAACAGTGTAATCAACGGTTCAAAGAAAAGAATGGTGTAGCTCTGTGAGACGAATTCACCTATCACAAAGCAGTTTCTCAGAAAGATTCTTTCTAGATTTAATCTGAGGATATTTCTTTTTTTCACCATAGGCCTCAATGCACTCCGAAATGTCCTTTGCAGATTCCATGAAAACAGTGTTAGCAAACTGCTCCATGAAAAGAAAGGTGTAACTCTGTGAGATGAATTCACATCACAAAGAACTTTCTCAGAAAGCTTCTTTCTAGTTTTTATCTGAGGATATTTCCATTGTCACCATAAGCTTCAATGTGCTCCAAAATATCCCATTGCAGATTAAAAGAAAATAGTGTTAGCAAACTGCTCAATGAAAAGAACAGTGTAACTCTGTGAGATGAATTTACACAACACAAAGCAGTTTCTCAGAAACCTTCTCTTAGGTTTTTATCTGAGGATATTTCCTTTGTCTCCATAGACATCAATGTGCTCCAAAATATCCTATCACAGATTCCATGAAAAAAGTGTTATAAAACTGCTCAATGGAAAGGATGGTGTAGTTCTGTGAGATGAATTCACAAATCACAGTTCAGTTTCTCAGAAAGCTTATCTCTAGTTTTTATTCACACATCACAGAGAACTTTCTCAGAAAGCTTCTTTCTAGTTTTTTCTGATGATATTTCCTTTGTCATGATAACCTTCAATGCGATCCAAAATATCCCTTCTCAAATTCCCCAAAAACAGTGCTACCAAACTGATCCATGAAAAGAATTGTGTCGCACTGTGAGATGAATTAACACATCACAAAGTGATTTCAGAGAAAGCTTCCTTCTATTTTTATATGAGGATATTTCCTTTTTCACCATAAGCTTCAATGCACTCTGAAATATCCCATTGCAGAATACAAGAAAACAATGTTAGCAAACTGCTCAATGAAAAGAAAGGTGTAACTCTGTGTGATGAATGCACACATCACAAAGTAGTTTCTCAGAATTCTTCTTTCCTTTTTATCTGAGGATTTTTAACTTTTCACCATTGGCCTCAAAGCACTCCCAAATATCCCTTTGCAGATTCCATGAAAACAGTGTTTGCAAACTCCTCCATGAAAAGGAAGGTGTAACTCTATGAGTTGAATTCACACATCACAAAGAACTTTCTCAAAAACCTTCTTTCTAGTTTTTATCTGAGAATATTTTCTTTGTCACCATAGGTTTAAATGACATCCAAAATATCCCTTCTCAGATTCACCAAAAACAGTGTTACCAAACTGCTCCATGAAAAGAATCGTGTAACTGCATGAGATGAATTAAAACATCACAAAGCAATTTGTCAGAAAGCTTCTTTCTAGTTTTTATCTGAGGATATTTCCGTTGTCACCATAAGCTTCAATGTGCTCTGAAATATCAGATTGCAGATTCCAAGAAAACAGTGTAAGCAAACTGCTCAATGCAAAGAACAGTGTAACTCTGTGAGATGAATTCACACATCACAAAGGACTTTCTCAGAAAGCTTCTTTCTAGATTTTATCTGAGGATATTCCTTTTTCACTATAGGCATTAAAGCACTCCAGAATATCCCATTGCAGATTCCATGAAAACAGTGTTAGCAAGCTGCTCCAGGAAAAGAAAGGTGTAACTATGTGATGAATTCACACATCACAAAGAACTTTCTCAGAAACTTTCTTTCTAGATTTTAACTAAGGATATGTCCTTTGTCACCATAGACTTCAATGTGATCCAATATATGCCTTCTCAGATTCCCCAAAAACAGTGCCACCAAATGCTCCATGAAAAGAATTGTGTAACTCTGTGAGATGAATTCACAAATCACAAAGTAGTTTTTCAGAAAGCTTCTTTCTCGTTTTTGTTGTAGAATATTTCCTTTCTCACCATTAGCCAGAAGGTGCTTGTGAATATCCCTTTGTAGATACCACGAATTTAGTTGTAGCAAACTGCTCCATGAAAACAAAGGCATAAATTGGTGAGATGAATTCACACATCATAAAGCAGTTTCTGAGATAGGTTCTTTTTGATTTTTGTCAGAAGATGTTTACATTGTCACTGTAAGCTTCAATGCACTCTGAAATATCCTGTTGCAGATACCACGAATTTAGTGTTAGCAAACTGCTCCATGAAAAGAAAGGCATAAATTGGTGAGATGAATTCACACATCATAAAGCAGTTTCTGAGATAGGTTCTTTTTGATTTTTGTCAGAAGATATTTCCGTTGTCACCATAAGCTTCAATGCACTCTGAAATATCCTGTTGCAGATTCCACAAAACAGTGTTATTAAACTGCTCAATGAAAACAACAGTGTAACTCTGTGACATGAATTCACACATCTTAAAGTAGTTTCTCAGAAAGCTTACTTCTAGTTTTATCTGAGGATACTGCAGCAAAGCTTCAATGCACCCCAAAATATCACTTCTCAGATTCCCCTAAAACAGTGCTACCAAACTGTTCATTGAAAAGAATGGTGTAACTCTGTGAGATGAGTTCACATATCACAAAGTTGTTTCACAGAAAAACTCTTTCTAGTTTTTATCTGAGGATATTTCCTTTTTCACCATATTCCTCAAAGTGATCCCAAACATCCCATTGCAGATTAAATGAAAAAAGTGTTAGCAAACTTCTCAATGAAGAGAATGGTGTAACTCTGTGAGATGAATTCACACATCACAAAGCAGTTTCACAGAAAGCTTCTTTGTAGTTTTTATCTGAGGATATTTCCTTTGTCAGCATAAGCTTCAATGTGCTCCAAAAACTCGGTTTGCAGATTCCATGAAAACAGAGTAAGCAAACTGCTAAATGCAAGAAACAGTGTAACTCTGTGAGATGAATTCACACATCACATACAGTTTCTCAGAATGCATCTTTCTAGTTTTTTGTGAGGATATTTCCTTTGTCACCCTAGGCTTCATTGTGATGCAAAATATCCCTTCTCAGATTCCCCAAAAACAGTGTTATTATACAAAACTTCATGTGCTCTAAAATATCCTATTGCAGATTCCATGAAAACAGTGTTAGCAAACTGCTCCATGAAAAGAATGGTGTAACTCTGTGAGATGAATTCACACATCACAAAGCAGTTTCTCAGAAAGCTTCTTTCTAGTTTTTATCTGAGGATATTTCCTTTTCACCATAGGCTTCAATGTGCTCCCAAATATCCCTTTGCAGATTCCACGAAAACAGTGTTAACAAACTGCTCCATGAAAAGAATCATGTAACTCTGTGAGATGAATTCACACATCACAAAGCAGTTTCTCAGAATGCATCTTTCTAGTTTTTATAAGAGGATATTTCCTTTGTCACCCTAGGCTTCATTGTGATGCAAAATATCCCTTCTCAGATTCCCCCAAAACAGTGTTATTATACAAAAACTTCATGTGCTCTAAAATATCCTATTGCAAATTCCATGGAAATGGTGTTAGCAAACTGCTGCATGAAAAGAGTGCTGTAAATGCGTGAGATGAATTCACACATCACAAAGCAGTTTCTCAGAAAGCTTCTTTCTAGTTTTCATCTGAGGATATTTTCTTTTTCACAATAGGTCTCAGCTAGTTCACAAATGTCACATTGTAGATTCCACAAAAACAGAGTTAATAAACTGTTCCATGTAAAGAAAGGTGTTTCTCTGTGACATGAATTCACACATCAGAAAGCAGTTTCTCAGAAAGCTACTTTTTGTTTTTTTTCTGAGGATATTTTCTTTGTCCCCATAGGCTTCAATGTGACCCAAAATGTCTCTTCTCAGATTCCACAAAAGGTGTGCTATCAAAATGATGCATGAAAAGTATCTTGTAATTCTGCGAGATGAATTAACACGTCCGAATTAACACATCCCAAAGTGGTTTCTCAGAAAGCTTCTTTCTAGTTTTTGTCTGAGGATATTTATTTTTCACCATATACCTCAATGCACTCCCGAATATCCCATTGTAGATTCCACGAGAAAAATGTTGGCAAATTTCTCAATGAAAAGATTGGTGTAACTCTGTGAGATGAATTCACACATCACATACAGTTTCTCAGAAAGCTTCTTTCTAGTTTTTATCTGAGGATATTTCCTTTGTCACCATAAGCTTCAATGCACTCCCAAATATCCTTTGCAGATTCCATGAAAACAGTGTTAGCAAACTGCTCAATGAAAAGAACAGTGTATCTCTGTGAGATGAATTCACACATCACAAAGCAGTTTCTCAGAAAGCTTCTTTCTAGTTTTTATCTGAGGATATTTCCTTTTCACCATAGGCTTCAATGTGCTCCCAAATATCCCTTTGCAGATTCCATGAAAACAGTGTTAGCAAACTGCTCCATGAAAAGAATCATGTAACTCTGTGAGATGAATTCACACATCACAAAGCAGTTTCTCAGAAAGCTTCTTTCTAGTTTTCATCTGAGGATATTTCCTTTGTCACCATAGGCTTCAATGTGCTCCCAAATATCCTATTGCAGATTCCACGAAAACAGTGTTAGCAAACTGCTCCATGAAAAGAATCATGTAACTCTGTGAGATGAATTCACACATCACAAAGAAGTTTCTCAGAAAGCTTCTTTCTAGTTTTTTCTGAGGATATTTCCTTTTCACCATAGGCTTCAATGTGCTCCCAAATATCCTTCTCAGATTCCACAAAACAGTGTTAGCAAACTGCTCCATGAAAAGAATCATGTAACTCTGTGAGATGAATTCACACATCACAAAGCAGTTTCTCAGAAAGTTTCTTTCTAGTTTTTGTCTGAGGATATTTCCTTTTCACCATATACCTCAATGCACTCCCAAATATCCCTTTGCAGATTCCAGGAAAACAATGTTTCCAAACTTCTCCATGAAAAGAAAGGTGTAACTCTATGAGATGAATTCACACATCACAAAGTTTCTCAGAAAGCTTCTTTCTAGTTTTATCTGAGGATATTTCCTTTGTCACCATAAGCTTCAATGTGCTCCCAAATATCCCTTTGCAGATTCCACAAAACAGTGTTAACAAACTGCTCCATGAAAAGAATGATGTAACTCTGTGAGATGAATTCACACATCACAAAGCAGTTTCTCAGAAGCTTCTTTCTAGTTTTATCTGAGGATATTTCCTTTTCCACCATAGGCTTCAATGCACTCCAAAATATCCTTCTCAGATTCACCAAAAGCAGTGTTAGCAAACTGCTCCATGAAAAGAATCATGTAACTCTGTGAGATGAATTCACATATCACAAAGGAGTTTCTCAAAAGCTTCTTTCTAGTTTTTACCTGAAGATATTTCCTTTTCACCATAGGTCTCAATGTGATCCCAAATATCCTACTGCAGATTCCCCAAAACAGTGCTACCAAACTGCACAATGAAAAGAATGGTTTAACTCTGTGAGATGAATTCACATCACAAAGAAGTTTCTCAGAAAGCTTCTTTCTAGTTTTATCTGAGGATATTTCCTATTCCACCATATTCTTCAATGCACTCCAAAATATCCCTTCTCAGATTCCACAAAAACAGTGCTACCAAACTGCTCCATGAAAAGAATCATGTAACTCTGTGAGATGAATGCACACATCACAAAGGAGTTTCTCCAAATGTTCTCTCCAGTTTTTACCTGAAGATATTTCCTTTTCACCATAGGCTTCAATGTGCTCCCAAATATCCCTTTGCAGATTCCACAAAAACAGTGCTACCAAACTGCACAATGAAAAGAATGGTTTAACTCTGTGAGATGAATTCACATCACAAAGCAGTTTCTCAGAAAGCTTCTTTCTAGTTTTATCTGAGGATATTTCCTATTCCACCATATTCTTCAATGCTCCCAAATATCCCTTGTAAGACACCACAAAAGAGTGATGCCAAAGTACTCCTTAACAGATATGTAGAGCTCTATGAGAGGAATGCACATATCACAAAGGAGTTTCTCAGAAAGCTTCTCTGCAGTTTTTACCTGAAGATATTTCCTTTGTCACCATAGGCTTCAATGCACTCCAAAATATCCCTTTGCAGATTCCACAAAAACAGTGTTACCAAACTGCTCAATGAAAAAAAGGTGTAAGTCTGTGAGATGAATTCACCCATCACAAAGCAGTTTCTCAGAAAGCTTCTTTCTAGTTCAAATCTGAGGATATTTCCTTTTCACCATAGGCTTCAATGTGCTCCCAAATATCCCTTCTCAGATTCCACAAAAACAGTGCTACCAAACTGCTCAATGAAAAGAACAGTGTAACTCTGTGAGATGAATTCACACATCACAAATAAATTTCTCAGAAAGCTTCTTTCCAGTTTTAATCTGAAGATATTTCCTTTTCACCATAGGCTTCAATGCACTCCCGAATATCCCTTTGTAGATTCCATAAAAACAGTGCTACCAAACTGTTCAAAGAAAATAAAGATGTAACTCTGTGTGATGAATTCACCCATCACAAAGGAATTCCTGGGAATGCTGTTTCTAGTTTCTATCTGAGGATATTTCCTTTTCCACCATCTGCTTCTTTCTAGTTTAAATCTGAGGATATTTCGTTTTTCAACAATGCAGATTCCATAAAAACAGTGAGATCAAAGTGCTCCATGAAAAAAATTGTGTAACTCTGTGAGCTGAACTAAAAAATCACAAAGCAGTTTCTCAGAAAGCTTCTTTTTAGTTTTTGTTTGAGGATATTTCCATTGTCACCATAAGCTTCAAGGTGCTCAAAAATATCCCATTGCCGATTCCAAGATAACAGTGTTAGCAATCTGCTCAAAGAAAAGAACAGTGTAACTCCGTGAGATGAATTCACATCACAAAGCAGTTTCTCAGAAAGCTTCTTTCTAGTTTTTATCTGAGGATATTTCCTTTTCACCATAGGCTTCAATGTGCTCCAAATATCCTATTGCAGATTCCAAGAAAACAGTGTTAGCAAACTGCTCAATGAAAAGAACAGTGTAACTCTGTGAGATGAATTCACACATCACAAAGCAGTTTCTCAGAAAGCTTCTCTCCAGTTTTTATCAGAAGTTATTTCATTTTCACCATAAGCCTCTAGGAGCTCCCAAATATCCCTTTGTAGATTCCACAAAAACAGTGCTACCAAACTGCTCAATGAAAAGAAAGGTGTAACTCTGTGAGATGAATTCACATCACAAAGGAATTTCTCAGAAAGCTTCTTTCTAGTTTTTATCTGAGGATATTTCCTTTTCCACCATCTGCTTCTTTCTAGTTTAAATCTGAGGATATTTCCTTTTCAACATTGCAGATTCCACAAAAACAGTGATACCAAACTGCTCAATGAAAAGAATGGTGTAACTCTGTGAGATGAATACACACATCACAAAGCAGTTTCTCAGAAAGCTTCTTTCTAGTTTTTATCTGAGGATATTTCCTTTTCACCATAGGCTTCAATGTGCTCCAAATATCCTTTGCAGATTCCACAAAAACAGTGTTAGCAAACTGCTCAAAGAAAAGAACAGTGTAACTCCGTGAGATGAATTCACATCACAAAGCAGTTTCTCAGAAAGCATCTTTTTGGTTTTTATCTAAGGATATTTCCATTTTCACCATAGGCTTCAATGTGCTCCCAAAAATCCTATTGCAGATTCCAAGGAAACATTGTTGGCAAACTGCTGAATGAAAAGAACCGTGTAACTCTGTGAGATGAATTCACACACCACAAAGCAGTTTCTCAGAAAGCTTCTTTCTAGTTTTATCTCAGGATATTTCCTTTTCCACCATAATCTTGCATTTGCTCCCAATTACCCCTTCTCAGACACCCCAAAACAGTGATGCCAAAGTGCTCTCCCAACAGAAAGCTTTACCTCTATGAGATGAATGCACACATAGCAAAGGAGTTATCAGAAACGTTCTCTCCAGTTTTTACCAGAAGATATTTTCTTTCTCAACATTGGCCCCTATCCGCTCCCGAATATCCCTTTTCATATTCCACAAAGACAGTGTTTACAAACTGCTCAATGAAAAGAAAGATTTAACTCTGTGAGATGAACTAACATATCACAAAAAAGTCTCTCAGAAAATTTCTCTATAGTTTTTATCTGTGCATATTTACACATTCACAATCAACCTCAATGCACTCAAAATATCCCTTCTCAGACACCACACCAACAGTGATGCCAAAGTGCTCTCCCAACAGAAAGCTTTACCTCTATGAGATGAATGCACACATCACAAAGGAGTTATCAGAAACGTTCTCTCCAGTTTTTACCAGAAGATATTTCTTTTCAACATTGGCCCCTATCCGCTCCCGAATATCCCTTTTCATATTCCACAAAAACAGTGTTACAAACTGCTCAATGAAAAGAAAGATTTAACTCTGTGAGATGAACTAACATATCACAAAAAGTCTCTCAGAAAATTTCTTTCTAGTTTTTATCTGTGCATATTTACACATTCACAATCAACCTCAATGCACTCAAAAATATCCCTTCTCAGACACCACACCAACAGTGATGCCAAACTGCTCAATCAAAAAAATGTTTTATCTCTATAGGGTGAATGCACACATCACAAAACAGTTTCTCAAAACCTTCTCTAGTTTTTATCTGAAGATAGTTCCTTTCACTATAGGCCTCTATGAGCTCTTGAAAATTCCTTTGCAGATTCCCCAAAAACAGTGCTACCAAACTGCACAATGAAAAGAAAAATGTAACTCTGTGAGATAAGTTCACCCATCACAAAGAAGTTTCTCAGAAAGCTTCTTTACAGTTTTATCTGAGGATATTTCCTCTTTCACCACAGGCTTCAAGGTGCCCCAAATATCCCTTTGCAGATTCCAAGAAAACAGTGTTAGCAAACTGCTCCATGAAAAGAAAGGTGTAACTCTGTGAGATGAATTCACATCACAAAGAACTTTCTCAGAAAGCTTCTTTCTAGTTTTTATCTGAGGATATTTCCTTTGTCACCATAGGCTTCAATGTGCTCCAAATATCCCTTTGCAGATTCCATAAAAACAGTGCTACCAAACTGCTCCATGAAAAGAACAGTGTAACTCTGTGAGATGAATTAACACATCACAAAGCAGTTTCTCAGAAAGCTTCTTTCTAGTTTTATATGAGGATATTTCCTTTGTCACCATAAGCTTCAATGCACTCCAAATATCCCATTGCAGATTCCAAGAAAACAGTGTTAGCAAACTGCTCAATGAAAAGAAAGGTGTAACTCTGTGAGATGAATTCACATCACAAAGAACTTTCTCAGAAACTTCTTTCTAGTTTTTATCTGAGGATATTTCCATTTTCACCATAGGCTTCAATGTGCTCCCAAATATCCCTTTGCAGATTCCACAAAAACAGTGTTAGCAAACTGCTCCATGAAAAGAATTGTGTAACTCTGTGAGATGAATTAAAACATCACAAAGCAGTTTCTCAGAAAGCTTCTTTCTAGTTTTTATCTGAGGATATTTCCTTTGTCACCATAGGCTTCAATGTGCTCCCAAATATCCTTTGCAGATTCCACAAAAACAGTGTTTACAAACTGCTCAATGAAAAGAAAGATTTAACTCTGTGAGATGAATTCACACATCACAAAGAACTTTCTCAGAAACTTCTTTCTAGTTTTTATCTGTGCATATTTCCTTTTCACCATAGGCCTCAATGCACTCAAAATATCCCTTCTCAGACACCACACCAACAGTGATGCCAAACTGCTCAATCAAAAAAATGTTTTATCTCTATAGGGTGAATGCACACATCACAAAACAGTTTCTCAAAAACCTTCTCTCCAGTTTTTATCTGAAGATAGTTCCCTTTCACTATAGGCCTCTATGAGCTCTTGAAAATTCCTTTGCAGATTCCCCAAAAACAGTGCTACCAAACTGCACAATGAAAAGAAAAATGTAACTCTGTGAGATAAGTTCACCCATCACAAAGAAGTTTCTCAGAAAGCTTCTTTACAGTTTTTATCTGAGGATATTTCCTCTTTCACCACAGGCTTCAAGGTGCCCCCAAATATCCCTTTGCAGATACCAGGAAAGCAGTGTTAGCAAATTGCTCCATGAAAAGAAAGGGGTAACTCTGTGAGATGAATTCACACATCACAAAGAACTTTCTCAGAAAGCTTCTGTGTAGTTTTTATTTGAGGATATTTCCTTTGTCACCGTAGGTTTCAATGGGATCCAAAATATTCCTTCTCAGATTTCCTAAAAACAGTGCTATCAAACTAATCCATGAAAACAATCTCGTAACTCTGTGAGATGAATTAACACATCACAAAGCTGTTTCTCAGAAAGCTTCTTTCTAGTTTTTATATGAGGATGTTTCCTTTGTCACCATAAGCTTCAAAGCACTCCAAAATAGCCCATTGCAGATTCCAAGAAAACAGTGTTAGCAAACTGCTCAATGAAAAGAAAGGTGTAACTCTGTGTGATGAATTCATGCATCACAAAGAACTTTCTCAGAAATCTTTCTAGTTTTTATCTGAGTATATTTCCTTAGTCACTGAAAGTTTCAATACGATCCAAAATATCCCTTTGCAGATTCCACAAAAACAGTGTTAGCAAACTGCTCCATAAAAAGAATTGTGTAACTGTGTGAGGTGAATTAAAACATCACAAAGCAGTTTGTCAGAAAGCTTCTTTCTAGTTTTTATCAGAGTATATTTCATTTGTCAGCATACGCTTCAATATGCTCCCAAATATGCTATTGCAGATTCCACAAAAACAGTATTATCGAACTGCAGAATGAAAAAAAAAATGAAACTCTGTGAGATGAATTCACACATCATGAAGCAGTTTCTCAGAAAGCTTCTTTCTGGTTTTTATCTGAGGACATTTCTTTGTCACCATAGGCTTCAAGGTGATCCAAAATATCCCTTCTCACATTCCCCAAAAGCAGTGTAACCAAACTGTGCCATGAAAAGAATCATGTAACTCTGAGAGGAAAATTCACAAATCATAAAGCAGTTTTTCAGAAAGCTTCTTTCTAGTGTTTGTCTGAGGATATTTCCTTTGTCACCATTAGTTTCAATGCAAACCAAAATATCCCTTCTCACATACCCTAAAAAGAGTACTACCAAAATGATCCATGAAAAGTATCATGTAACTCTGTGAGATGAATTCACATCACAAAGCAGTTTCTCAGAAAGCTTCTTTCTAGTTTTATATGAGGATATTTTGTTTTCACCATAGGCTTCAATGCGATCCAAAATATCCCATTGCAGATTCCAAGAAAACTGTGTTAGCAAACTGTTCAATGAAAAGAACAGTGTAACTCTGTGAGATGAATTCACACATCACAAAGCAGTTTCTCAGAAAGTTCTTTTTGGTTTTTATCTGGGGATATTTTCTTTGTCATCATAAGCTTCAATGGGCTCCCAAATATCGCAATGCAGATTCCACGAAAACAGTGTTATCAAACAGCTCAATGAAAAGAACAGTGTAACTCTGTGAGATGAATTCACATCAAAAAGCAGTTTCTCATAACGTTTGTTTCTAGTATTTATCTGAGGGTATTTCCTTTTCACTATAGGCCTCAATGCACTCCCAAATAACCCTTTGCAGATTCCACGAAAACAGTGTTAGCAAACTACTCAATGAAAAGAACAGTGTAACTCTGTGAGATGAATTCACACATCACAAAGCAGTTTTTCAGAAAGCTGCTTTCTAGTTTCTACCTGAGGATATTCAGTTTTTCACCATAGGCCTCAATATGCTCCCAAATATCCCTTTGCAGACTCCATGAAAACAGTGTTAGCAAATTGCTCCATGAATAGAACAATGTATATCTGTGAGATGAATTTACACATCACAAAGAACTTTCTCAGAAAGCTTCTTTCTAGTTTATATCTGAGGATATTTCCTTTGTCACCATAGGTTTCAATGCAATCCAAAATATCCCTTTTCAGATTCCTCCAAAAAGGATGTTACCCAACTGATCCGTGAAAAGAATCATGTAAATATTTGAGATGAATTCGCAAGTCACAAAGCAGTCTCTCAGAAAGTTCCTTTTGGTGTTTGTCTGAGGATATTTCCTTTGTCACCATAGGCTTCAATGTGCTCCCAAATATCCCTTTGCAGATTCCATGAAAACAGTGTTAGCAAACTGCTCAATGAAAAGAACAGTGTAACTCTGTGAGATGAATTCACATCACAAAGCAGTTTCTCAGAAAGCTTCTTTCTAGTTTTTATCTGAGGATATTTACTTTTCACCATAGGCCTCAATGTGCTCCCAAATATCCCTTTGCAGATTCCATGAAAACAGTGTTAGCAAACTGCTCAATGAAAAGAACAGTGTAACTCTGTGAGATGAATTCACACATCACAAAGCAGTTTTCAGAAAGCTTCTTTCTAGTTTTTATCTGAGGATATTTACTTTTCACCATAGGCCTCAATGTGCTCCCAAATATCCCTTTGCAGATTCCATGAAAACAGTGTTAGCAAACTGCTCAATGAAAAGAACAATGTAACTCTGTGAGATGAATTTACACATCACAAAGAACTTTCTCAGAAAGCTTCTTTCTAGTTTATATCTGAGGATATTTCCTTTGTCACCATAGGTTACAATGCAATCCAAAATATCCCTTTTCAGATTCCCCCAAAAAGGATGTTACCCAACTGATCCATGAAAAGAATTGTGTAATGTGAGAGATGAATTCGCAAATCACAAAGCAGTTCCTCAGAAAGTTCCTTTTGGTGTTTGTCTGAGGATATTTCCTTGTCACCCTAGGCTTCAATGCGATCCAAAATATCCCATTGCAGATTCCACGAAAAGAGTGTTAGTAAACTGCTCAATGAAAACAACCGTGTAACTCTGTGAGATGAATTCACACATCATAAGGCAGTTTCTCAGAAAGCTTCTTTCTAGTTTTTATGTGAGGATATTTCCTTTTCACCATAGGCTTCAATGCACTCCCAAATATCCCTTTGCAGATTCCATGAAAACAGTGTTAACAAAGTTCTCAATGGAAAGAAAGGTGTAACTCTGTGAGATGGATTCACAAATCACAAAGCAGTTTCTCAGAAAGCTTCTTTCTAGTTTTTGTCTGAGGATATTTCCTTTGTCACCATAGGCTTCAATGCGATCTGAAATATCCCATTGCAGATTCCACGAAAACAGTGTTAGCAAACTGCTCAATGAAAAGAACAGTGTAACTCTGTGAGATGAATTCACACATCACAAAGCAGTTTCTCAGAAAGCTTCTTTCTAGTTTTTATCTGAGGATATTTCCTTTTTCACCATAGGCCTCAATGCACTCCCAAATATCCCTTTGCAGATTCCATGAAAACAGTGTTAGCAAACTGCTCCATGAAAAGAAAGGTGTAACTCTGTGAGATGAATTCACACATCACAAAGAACTTTCTCAGAAAGGTTCTTTCTAGTTTTTATCTGAGGATATTTCCTTTTTCACCATAGGCTTCAATGCGATCCAAAATATCCCTTCTCAGATTCCCCAAAACAGTGTTAGCAAACTGTTCAATGAAAAGAATGGTGTATCTCTGTGAGATGAATTGGCACATCACAAAGTGGTGTCTCAGAAAGCTTCTTTCTAGTTTTTTTTTTTGGTTATAAAATCACATGTTTATTATATAATCATTGACAAATCATTTCTGTATAATAACTGGCAGAGTAGCTCTAAAACAAACACAAGGAAAAAAAAGAGAAAAAACTTAGAGTAACTCATATTTTAACAGTTTTGTGAAAAAATTAGAAAATATTTTATGTAGCTTATAGTACATATGTATTTTACAACAGAAGAATCACATTCTGATTTTCCATATGGATCATTTCCCTATGTTGCTAGACCAGTACACTGGCAACATGGTCATACAGGTGAGTAATGTTTTCAGAACATATTAAATGGTGTTTTTCTTCTAATTAATATAATGACTTTATGTTTTCTTCTCTTAAATTAGCTTTTCTTGTCAAGTTGAGGAAGGTCAAACCACAAATGAGTACTCCAGATGACAGCAACTGACTTGAAGATGGAAAAATATCAAAATAGAACTTTATATTGAAAATCACTACTTTTATAGATTGGCATTTTTAGCTATTACTGTGACTTACATAACTTTTACATATAATTTTGAAAATAAATAAAATAAAGATGTATAACATGGCAAAACTGCTTAAGCGTCCCATTTTGACACTTGTCTTGCAGTTGGTTTGACGTTTTGTAGTTAATGATTCCAAATTGGTTTAGTTGGGCCATCTCATTCTTCGCTTCCTGTGAACCACTCCATAGATGTGTCTTTCTTCAAGAAATTAGTTTTCTTTCCTTTATTTGATTGATGGTCATTGACTACTCCTCACAACATCGCCTGCTTACAATAGCCCTATAGTCAATTCTATCCCAGAGCTGGTCCCTTAACTTTAAGAAATTAGGGAACAATTTTCTCCAGTTTTTCCCTAAAGCCCATGGAAAAATTTCATACTTGGTTTCTTCTTTATCTTCTTCAACTGTATTAGCCAGATACAGAGCAATAAAGAAATTTATCCTGGTATGCTCACTTATAGTAAATTTAGCCCTCTTGAAATAAACAAAGGTCATAGCCAAAAGATACTTGTCTGCAATTTTACAGCAGCAGTCCATCCACAAGAAATCTTGAATTAAATCATCATCAAATAATTTAAAGAAAGCAGTCATATCCTGACGCTGTATAACCAGACAAGGTCCTTTGGGGCTTTTAGATTTGTTGTTATTATGTGTATTTTTTTCAAATGCTTGCCAATTATCTTTAAAAATAGGACGCTTCATAGTAATGGGCTTTTTAGGCTGATGTGTTCTATTTGACCCTGATTTTACATAAACAGTGACAGTAGGTGGTGTCTCACAACACATCTGATTGTGCCGCATTTTGGTTTCCCAATATTCCTGCGGAAGCCCGGGGCTGCGCAGGAGAGGGCTGGGCAGCGGCGGTCAAGCCTCGGCCACAGCGCTCCCTCTAGTTTTTATATGAAGATATTTCTTTTGTCAGTGTATGATGGGGTGAATTCACACATCAGAAATAAGTTTCTCAGAAAGCTTATTTCTAGTAATTATCCGAGGATATTTCCATAGTCACCATAGACTTCAATGCAATCCAAAATATCCCTCCTCAGATTCCCCAAAAACAATGCTACCAAACGGCTCCATGAAAAGAATTGTGAACTCTGTGAGGTGAATTAGCACATCACAAAGCGGTTTGTCAGAATGCTTCTCTCTAGTTTTTTTATGAGGATATTTCCTTTGTCACCATAAGCTACAATGTGCTCCCAAATATCCCTTTGCAGACTTCAAAAAAACAGTGTCAGCAAACTTCTCAATGAAAACAACAGTGTAACTCTGTGAGATGGTTTCACACATCACAAAGAACTTTCTCAGAAAGCCTCTTTCTAGTTTTTATCTGAGGATATTTACTTTGTCACCATAGGCATCTATGAGATCTAAAATATTCCCTCTCAGGTTCCCGAATATCAGTGCTACCAAATTGATCCATGAAAGGAATCATGTAATTTTGTGAGATGAATTAACACATCATAAACTAGTTTCTCAGATAAGTTATTTCTCATTTTTATCTGAGGATATTTCCTTTTTCACCATAGGCTTCAATGCACTCCCAATATCCCTTTGCAGATTTCCCAAAAAGATTGGTAGCAAATGGATCCATGAAAAGAAAGGTGTAACTCTGTGAGATGAATTCACACATCACAAAACAGTTTCTCAGAAATCTTATTTCTAGTTTTTATCTGAGGATAATTCCTTTGTCACCATAGGATTCAGTGCAATCAAAAATATCACCTCTCAGACTCGCCAAAAACAGTGCTACCAATCTGCTCCATGAAAAGTAAGGTGTAACTCTGTGATATGAATTTCCAAATCACAAAGCAGCTTCCCAGAAAGATTCCTTCTAGTTTTTGTTTGAGGATATTTCCTTTGCCATCTCAGGTTTCAATGAATTCCAAAATATCCCACTGCAGTTTCAAAGAAAACAATGATAGCAAACTGCTCAGTGAAAAGAACAGTGTACCTCTGTGAGATGAATTCACACATCACAAAGCAGTTTCTCAGAAAGATTCTTTCTGGTTTTATCTGAGGATATTTCCTTTGTCACCATAGGTTTCAATGCGATCCAAAATATCCCTTCTCAGATTCCCCAAAACAGTGTTAGCAAACTGTTCAATGAAAAGAACAGTGTACCTCTGTGAGATGAATTCACACATCACAAAGCAGTTTCTCAGAAAGATTCTTTCTGGTTTTATCTGAGGATATTTCCTTTGTCACCATAGGTTTCAATGCGATCCAAAATATCCCTTCTCAGATTCCACAGAAGCAGAGCTACCAAACTGTTCCATGAACAGAATTGTGTACCTCTCTGAGATGAATTCACACATCACAAAGCAGTTTCTCAGAAAGTTTCTTTCTAGTTTTTGTCTGAGGATATTTCCTTTTCACCATAGGCCTCAATGCACTCCCAAATATCCCTTTGCAGATTCCATGAAAACAGTGTTAGCAAACGGCTCCATGAAATGAAAGGTGTAAACCAGTGAGACGAATTGACATGTCTCAAAGCATTTTCTCAAAAGGTTCTTTTGGTTATTGTCTGAGGATATTTCCTTTGTCACCATAAGCTTCAATGTGTTCCTAAATATCCCATTGCAGATTCCAAGAAAACAGTGTGAGCATACTGCTCAATGAAAAGAACAGAGTAACTTTGTGAGATGAATTCACACATCATAAATCAGTTTCTCAGAAATCTTATTTCTAGTTTTACCTGAGGATATTTCCTTTTCACCATAGGCTTCAATGTACTCCCAAATATCCCTTTGGAGATTCCACGAAAACAGTGTTAGCAAACTGTTCCATGAAAAGAACAGTGTAACTCTGTGAGATGATTTCACACATCACAAATCAGTTTCTCAGAAAGCCTCATTCTAGTATTTATCTGATGATATTTCCTTTTCAACATTGGCCTCAATGTGCTCCAAATTATCCCTTTGCACATTCCACGAAAATAGTGTTAGCAAACTGTTCAATGAAAAGAATGGTGTAACTCTGTGATATGAATTCACACATCACAAAACAGTTTCTCAGAAAGCTTCTTTCTAGTTTTTATCTGAGGATATTTCCTTTGTCACCATAGGTTTCAATGCGATCCAAAATATCCCTTTGCAGATTCCATGAAAACAGTGCTACCAAACCGATTCATGAAAAGAATCATGTAACTCTGTGATATGAATTCCCACATCATGAAGAAGTTTCTCAGAAAATTTCTTTGTAATTTTCATCTGAGGATATTTCCATTGTCACCATAGGCTTCAAGGTGATCCAAAATATCTCTTCTCAGATTCCCCAAAAAAGTTCTATGAAACTGCTCTTGAAAGGAATCATGTAACTCTGTGAGATGAATTCAGAAATCACAAAGCAGTTTCTCAGAAAGCTTCTTTACAGATTTTTATATGAGGGTATTTCCTTTGTCACCATAAGCTTCAATGCACTCTGAAATATCCCATTGCAGATTCCAAGAAAAGAGTGTTAACAAACTGCTCCATGTAAAGAAAGTTGTAACTCTGTGAGATGAATTCACAAATCACAAAGCAGTTTCTCAGAAAGATTCTTTCTAGTTTTTATATGAGGATATTTCCTTTGTCACCATAGGTTTCAATGCGATCCAAAATATCCCTTCTCAGATTCCCCAAAACAGTGCTAACAAACTGCTCCATGAAAAGAATCATGTAACTCTGTGAGATGAATTCACATCACAAAGCAGTTTCTCAGAAAGCTTCTTTCTAGTTTTTTCCTGAGGATATTTCCTTTTTCACCATAGGCTTCAATGTGATCCAAAATATCCCTTTGAAGATTCCAAGAAAAGAGTGTTAGCAAACTGTTGAATGAGAAGAACAGTGTAACTCTGTGAGATGAATTCACAAATCACAAAGCTGTTTCTCAGAAAGTTTCTTTTGGTTTTTATCTGAGGATATTTCCTTTTCACCATAGGCTTCAATGCGATCCAAAATATCCCTTCGCAGATTCCCAAACACAGTGCTACCAAACTGATCCATGAGAAGAACCGTGTAACTCTGTGAAATGAATTCAGAAATCACAAAATGTTTCTCAGAAATCTTCTTTCTAGCTTTTATATGAGGTTAACTTTATCATCATAAGCTAAAAATGCACTCGAAATATCCCAATGTGGATTTCAAGAAATCAGTGTTAGCAAACTTCTCAATGAAAAAATTGTGTATTTCTGTGAGATGAATTCACATCACAAAGCAGATTCTCAGAAATCTTCTTTTGGCTAATCTGAGGATATTTCCTTTGTCACCATAGGTTTCAATGCGCTCCCAAATATCCTATTGCAGTTTCTCAAAATAGTGTCATTGAACTGCTATATGCAAAGAATGTTGTAACTCTGTGAGATGAATTCACATCACAAGTCTGTTTCTCAGACATCTTCTTGGTAGTTTTCATTTAAGTATATTTCATTTTCCACTATAGGCCTCAATGTGCTCCAAAAGTCCCTTGGCAAATGCCACAAAAACAGTGTTAGCAAACTGCTCCATGTAAAGAAAGTTGTAACTCTGTGAGATAAATTCACACACTCAAAGAACTTTCTCAGAAAGCTTGTTTCTAGTTTTTATCTGAGTATATATCCTTGGTCACCATAGGCTTCAATTTGATATTAAATATCCTTCACAGATTCCCCAAAACAGTGTTACCAAACTGCTCCATGAAAAGAAAGGTGTACCTCTCTGAGATGAATTCACAAACCACAGAGCAGCTTCTCAGAAAGCTTTTTCTAGTTTTTTCCTGAGGATATTTCCTTTTTCACCATAGGCCTCAATGCACTCCAAAATATCCCTCTGCAGATGTCACAAAAATAGTATTAACAAACTTCTCAATGAAAAGAACAGTGTCATTCTGTCAGATGAATTCACACATCACACAGCAGTTTCACAGAAAGTTTCTTTTGGTTTTTATGTGAGGATATTACCTTTCTCAACATATTCTTCAATGCACTCGCAAATTTCCTATTGCAGATTCCATGAAAACAGTGTTAGCAAACTCTGGCAAGAAAAGAATTGTGTAACTCTGTGAGATGAATTCATAAATCACAAAACAGTTTTTCAGAAAGCTTCTTTCTAACTTTATATGACAAAAGCTTTTTCTAGTTTTTTCCTGAGGATATTTCCTTTGTCACCATAAGCTTCAATGCACTCTGAAATATCCCATTGCAGATTCCAAGAAAACAGTGTTAGCAAACTCTGGCAAGAAAAGAATTGTGTAACTCTGTGAGATGAATTCACACATCACAAAGTAGTTTCTCAGAAAACTTCTTTTGGCTAATCTGAGGATATTTCCTTTGTCACCATAGGTTTCAATGCACTCCCAAATATCCTATTGCAGATTCCAAGAAAAGAGTGTTAACAAACTGCTCAATGAAAAGAAAGTGTAACTCTGTGAGATGAATTCACATCACAAGTCTGTTTCTCAGACAGCTTCTTGGTAGTTTTCATTTAAGTATATTTCATTTTCCACTATAGGCCTCAATGTGCTCCCAAATATCCCTTTGCAGATTCCATGAAAACAGTGTTAGCAAGTTGCTCAATGAAAAGACAGTTGTAATCTGAGATGAATTCACACTTCTCAAAGAACTTTCTCAGAAAGCTTGTTTCTAGTTTTTATCTGAGTATATATCCTTGGTCACCATAGGCTTCAATTTGATATTAAATATCCCTTCACAGATTCCCCAAAACTGTACTACCAAACTGCTCCACAAAAAGAAAGGTGTAGCTCTCTGACATGAATTCACAAACCACAGAGCAGCTTCTCAGAAAGCTTTTTTCTAGTTTTTTTCCTGAGGATATTTCCTTTTTCACCTTAGGCCTCAAAGAGCTTGTGAATATCCCTCTGCAGATGTCACAAAAATAGTATTAACAAACTTCTCAATGAAAAGAACAGTGTCATTCTGTCAGATGAATTCACACATCACACAGCAGTTTCACAGAAAGTTTCTTTTGGTTTTTATGTGAGGATATTACCTTTCTCAACATATTCTTCAATGCACTCGCAAATTTCCTATTGCAGATTCCATGAAAACAGTGTTAGCAAACTCTGCAAGAAAAGAATTGTGTAACTCTGTGAGATGAATTCATAAATCACAAAACAGTTTCTCAGAAAGCTTCTTTCTAATTTTTATCTGAGGATTTTCCTTCTCACCAAAGGTTTCAAAGCTTTCCAAAATATGCCTTCTCAGATTCCCAAAAGCAGTGCTACCAAACCGATTCATGAAAAGAATCATGTGACTATGTGAGGTGAATTATCACATCACAAAGTAGTTTCTCAGAAAACTTCTTTCTAGTTTTTATCTGTGGATATTTCATTTTTCACCATAGGTTTCAATGCACTCCCAGATATCCTATTGTAGGTTCCACGAAAATAGTGTTAATGAACTGCTCAATGCAAAGAATGGTGTAACTCTGTGAGATGAATTGATGCATCACAAGTCTGTTTCTCAGACAGCTTCTTGGTAGTTTTCATTTGAGTACATTTCCTTTTTCCCTGCAGACCTCAATGCGCTCCAAAATGTCCCTTTGCAAATTCCATGACAACAGTGTTAGCAAGTTGCTCAATGAAAAGACAGTTGTAATCTGAGATGAATTCACACTTCTCAAATAACCTTCTCCAAAAGTTTCTTTCTAATTTTTATCTGAGTATATATCCTTGGTCACCACAGGCTTCAAGGCGATATTAAATATCCCTTCACAGGGTCCCCAAAAACTGTACTACCAAACTGCTCCATGAAAAGACATATGTAACTCTCTGAGATGATTTCACAAGTCACCAAGCAGTTTCTCAGAAAGCTTCTTTCTAGTTTTTTTCTGAGGATATTTCCTTTCTCACCATAGGCCTCAAAGATCTCATGAATATCGCTCTGCAGATGCCATGAAAATAGTATTAGCATACTTCTCAATGAAAAGAACAGTGTAACTCCGTCAGATGAATTCACACATCACAGAGAAGTTTCACAGAAAGTTTCTTTTTGGTTCTTATGTGAGGATAATTCCTATCTCACCATAATCTTCAATGTGCTCCCAAATTTCCTATTGCAGATTCCATGAAAACAGTGTTAACAAACTACTGCAAGAAAAGAATTGCGTATCTCTGTGAGATGAATTCACACATCACAAAGCAGTTTCTCAGAAAGCTTCTTTCTAATTTATATCTGAGGATTTTTCCTTTTCACCATAGGTTTCAAAGCTTTCAAAAATATTCCTTCTCAGATTACCAAAAGCAGTGCTACCAAACCGATTCAAGAAAATAAAGGTGTAACTCTGTGAGGTGAATTATCACATCACAAAGTGGTTTGTCATAAAGCTTTCTTCTAGTTTTTTTATGGGGATATTTCCTTTGTCAGCATTCTAGTTTTTATCTGAGGATAGTTCCTTTTTCTCCATATGCCTCAATGTGCTCCCAAATATCCCTTTTTATATTCCACAAAAACAGTGTTAGCAAACTGCTCCATGAAAAGAAAGATGTAACTCTATGATATGTATCAGACATCACAAAGAATTTTCTCAGAAAGCTTCTTTCTAGTTTTTATCTGAGGATATTTCCTTCTATACCCTTGACCCCAATGCACTCCCAAATATCTCTTTACAGATTCCACAAAAACAATGTTAGCAAACTGTTCCATTAAAAGAAAGGTGTAACTCTGGGAGATGAATGCACAAATAACAAAGAAGTTTCTCAGAAAGCTTCTTTCTAGTTTTTCTCTGAGGATATTTCCTTTTCCACCATGGGCCTCAATGCGCTCTGGAATATCCCTTTGAAGATTTCATGAATATAGTGTTAGCAAACTGCTCTATGAAAAGAAAGGTGTAAATCTGTGAGTTGCGTTCACATATCACAAAGCAGTTTCTCAGAAAGATTCTTTCTAGTTTTTATCTGGATATTTCCTTTCTCACAATAGGTCTCATGTTGTTCACAAATATTCTTTTGTAGGCTCTACGAAAACAGTGTTACCAAAATGTTCCTTGAAAAGAAAGGTGTTACTCTGTGAGATGAATACACACATCACAAAGAAGTTTCTCAGAAAACTTCCTTCTTGTTTTTATCTGAGGATATTCCCATTGTCACCATAGTCTTCAATGCGATCCAAAATATCCCCTTTCAGATTGCCCCAAAACAGTGCTACCAAACTGCTCCAGGAAAGGATGGTGTAACTCTATAAGATGAATTTACTTCACAAATCAGTTTCTCAGAAAGTTTCTTTCTATTTTTTACCTGAGGATAATTCCCTTTAAACCAAAAGGTTCAATGTGCTCTGAAATGTACCATTGCAGATTCCAAGAAAGCAGTGTTAGGAAACTGTTCAATGAAAACAAGAGTGTAAATCTGTGACATGTATTCACACGTCACAAAGTAGTTTCTCAGAAAGCTTGTTTCTAATTTTTATCTGAGGATATTTCCTTTTTCACCATATTCCTAAATGTGCTCCCAAAATACTCCTTTGAGGATCCAGTGACAACAGTGTTAGAAAACTGTTCTATGAAAAGAAAAGCGTAAATCTCTGACATGAATTGACACATCACAAAGCAGTTTCTCAGAAATCTTTCTAATTCTTATCTGAAGATAATTCCTTTATTGCCATATTCATCAATTCGTTCCCAAATATCCCTTTGCAGTTCCAGTGACAACAGTGTTAGAAAACTGTTCTATGAAAAGAAAAGTGTAGCTCTGTGAGATGAATTCACAGATCACAAAGAAGTTTCTCAGAAAGCTTCTTTTAGGTTTATATCAAAGGATATTGCCTTTTTCTCTATAGGACGAATTGTGCTCCAAAATTTCCCTTTCCAGATTCCATGAAAACTGTTAGCAAATTCCTCCATGAAAAGAAAGGTGTAATTCTGTGAGATGAATTCACACATCACAAAGAAGTTTCTCAGAAAACTTCTTTTTAGTTTATATCAGAGGATATTTCCTTTTTCACTATAGGACTCATTGCGCTCCCAAATTTTCCTTTCCAGATTCCATGAAAACTGTTAGCAAACTGCTCCATGAAAAGAAAGGTGTAACTCTGTGATATAAATTCACACATCACAAAGAAGTTTCTCAGAAAGCTACTTTCTAGTTTTTATCTAAGGATGTTTCCTTTGTCACCACTGGCATCAATGCAATCCAAAATATCCCTTCTCAGATTCCCCAAAACAGTGGTAACAAACTATCCCATGAAAAGAGTCGTGTAACTCTGTGGAATAAATTCACAAATCACAATGCAGTTTCTCTGAAAACTTTCTTCTAGTTTTGGTGTGAAGATATTTCCTTTGTCACCATAAGCTTCAATGCACTCCAAAATATCCCATTGCAGATTCCAAGAAAGCAATGTTAACAAACTGCTCAATGAAAAGAACAGTGTAACTCTGTGATATGAATTAAAACATCTCAAAGCAGTTCCTCAGAAAACTTCTGGTTTGGTTTTTATCTGAGGATATTTCCTCTGTCACCATAGTCTTCAAAGCACTCCCAAATATCCTATTGAAGATTCCACGAAAAGAGTGTTTTCAAAGTGCTCCAGGAAAAGAAAGGTTAACTTCTTCAGATGAAAAAAAAATCACCATAAACTTTCTCAGAAACCTTCCTTCTAGTTCTTATCTGAGAATATTTCTTTGTCACCATAGTCTTCAATGTGATCCAAAAGATCCCTTCTCAAGTTCCCCAAAAACTATGCTACAAAACTGATACATGAAGAGAATTGTGTAACTCTGTGAGGTGAATTTGCAAATCACAAAGTGATTTCTTAGAAAGCTTCTTTCTAACATTTATATGAAGATATTTTCGTTGTCAATATAAGATTCAATACACTCTGAAATATCAAATTGAAGATTCCAAGAAAACAGTGTTAGCAAACTGATCAATGAAAAGAGTGTAAATCTGTGAGATGAATTCACACATCACAAAGTAATTTCTCAGAAAACTTCTTTCTATTTTTTATCAGAGGATATTTCCCTTGTCACCATAAGCTTCAACATGATCCAAAATATCCCTTCTTAGATTTACCAAATATAGTGCCACCAAACTGCTCCAAAAAAAGCATCATGTAATTCTATGAGATGAATTCACAAATTAAAATGCAGTTTCTCAGAAATCTTCTTTCTGGTTTTTGTCTGAGGATATTTCCTTTGTCATATAAGCTTCAATGCACTCTGTAATGTCACATTGCAGATTCCAAGAAAATAGTGCTTTCAAGCAAGTCAAAGAAAAGAACAGTGCAATGCTGTGAGATGAATTCACACATTTCAAAGCAGTTTCTCAGAAAGTTTCTTTCTAGTTATTATCTGAGGATAATTCCTTTTTCACCAAAGGCTTCAATGTGCTCCCAAATATACCCTTGCAGATTCCATGAAAACAGTGTTGGCAAACTGCTCCATGAAAAGAAAGGTGTAACTCTATGAGAAGAATTCACGTGTCACAAAGAACTTTCTCAGAAAGAATCTGTCTAATTTTTATCTGAGGATATTCCCTTTTTCACCATAGGCTTCAATGCGATCCAAAATAGGCCTTCTCAGATTCCCCAAAAACAGTGCTAACCAACTTCCCCATGAAAAGAGTCGTGTAACTCTGTGGGATGAATTCACAAATCACAAAGCAGTTTCTCAGATAGCTTCTTTCTAGTTTTTGTCTGAAGATATTTTCTTTGTCACCATGAACTTCAATGTGCTCTGAAATATCCCATTGCAGATTCCAAGGAAACAATGTTAGCAAACTGCTCAATGAAAAGAACAGTGTAACTGTGTCAGATGAATTCACACATCACAAAGCAGTTTCTCAGAAGGCTTCTTTTTGGTTTTTATCTGAGGATATTTCCTTTGTCACCATAGGCTTCAATCCACTCCCAAGTATCCTATTGCAGATTCCAGGAGAACAGTGTTATCAAACTGCTCAACGAAAAGAAAGGTGCAGCTCTGTGTAATGAATTCACACATCACAAGCACTTTCTCAGAACGCTTCTTTCTAAATTTTCTCAGGATATTTCTCTTTTCACTATAAGCCTCAATGCTCTCTCTAATATCCCTTTGCAGATTCCACGAAAACAGTGTTATCAAACTGCTCAATGAAAAGAAAAGTGCAACTCTGTGTGATGAATTCACACATCACAAACACTTTCTCAGAATGCTTCTTTCTAATTTTTCTGAGGATATTTCTCTTTTCACTATAGGCCTCAATGCTCTCTCTAATATCGCTTTGCAGATTCCACGAAAACAGTGTTATCAAACTGCTCCATGAAAAGAAAGGTGTAACTCTGTGAGATGAATTCACACATCACAAAGCAGTTTGTCATAAAGCTTCTTTCTAGTTTTTATCTGAGGATAATTCCTTTGTCACCATATTCTTCAATGTGATCTAAAATATCCCTTCTCAGATTCCCCAAAACAGTGCTACCAAACTGCTCCATGAAAAGAATCGTGTAACTCTGTGAGATGAATTAACACATCACAAAGCAGTTTCTCAGAAAGCTTCTTTCTAGTTTTCTCTGAGGATATTTCCTTTGTCACCATAAGCTTCAATGCACTCCCAAATATCCCATTGCAGATTCCAAGAAAACAGTGCCAGCAAACCACTCAATGAAAAGAATGGTGTAACTTTGTGAGATGAACTCACACATCACAAAGCAGTTTCTCAGAAAGCTTCTTTCTAGTTTTTATCTGAGGATATTTCCTTTGTCACCATAAGCTTCAATGTGCTCCCAAATATCCCATTGCAGATTCCAAGAAAACAGTGTTAGCAAACTGCAAAATGTGAAGAACAGTGTAACTCTGTGAGTTCAATTCACACATCACAAAGCAGTTTCTCAAAAGCTTCTTTCTAGTTTTGTCTGAGGATATTTCCTTTGTCACTGTAAGCTTCAATGCACTCCCAAATATCCTATTGCAGATTCCAAGAAAACAGTGTTAGCAAACTGCTCCATGAAAAGAAAGGTGTAACTCTGTGAGTTGAATTCACACATCACAAAGCAGTTTCTCAGAAAGCTTCTTTCTAGTTTTTTCTGAGGATATTTCCTTGTCACCATAGGCTTCAATGTGATCCAAAATATCCCTTCTCAGATTCCCCAAAACAGTGCTACCAAACTGTTCCATGAAAAGAATGGTGTAACTCTGTGAGATGAATTCACATATCACAAATATGTTTCTCAGATAATGACTTTCTAGTTTTATCTGAGGATATTTCCTTTTTCACCATATTCCTCATTGCACTCCCAAATATCCCACTGCAGATTAAACGAACAAAGGGCTAGCAAACTTCTCAATGAAAAGAACAGTGTAACTCTGTGAGATGAATTCACCCATCACAAAGCAGATTCTCAGAAAGCTTCTTTCTAGTTTTTATCTGAGGATATTTCCTTTGTCACCTTAGGCTTCAATACCTTCCAAATTATCCTACTACAGATCCCATGAAACCAGTGATATCAGACTGCCCAAGGAAAAGAACCGTGTAATCTGTGAGATGAATTCACACATCACAAAGAAGTTTCTCAGAAGGCTCCTTTCTAGATTTTTTCTGAGGAAATTTGTACTCCCCAATATCACTTTACAGATTCCACAAAAACCGTATTAGCAAACTGCTCCAAGGAAAAAATGATATAACTCCATGAGATTAAATTACATATCACAAAGAAGTTTCTCAGAAAGCTTCTTTCTTGTTTTTATCTGAGGGTCTTTCCTTTTTCATCTTAGGCTTAAATGAGCTCCCAAATATCCCTTTGAAGATTCCACGAAAACAGTGTTATTGAACTGCTCAATGAAAAGAACATTGCAAATGTGTATGATGAATTCACACATCACAAAGCAGTTTCTGAGAGAGCTTTTATCTAGTTTTTATCTGAGGATAATTCCTTTTTTCACCATATTCCTCAATGCGCTGCCAAATATCCCATTGCAGATTAAAGGAAAAAATTGCTGATGAACTTCTCAATGAAAAGATCAGTGTAACTCTGTGACATGAATTCACACATCATAAAGCAGTTTCTGAGGAAACTTCCTTTTGCTTTTTATCTGAGGATATTTCTTATGTCATCTTAGGCTTCAAAGCACTCCCAATTATCCTATTACAGATCCCACGAAGCCAGTGTTATCAGACAGCTCAAGGAAAGAATGGTGCAACTCTGTGAGATGAATTCACACATCACAAAGCAGTTTCTCAGAAAGTTTCTTTATACAAATTATCTGAGGATATTTCCTTTTTCACTACATGAATCAATGTGCTCCGAAGTATCCCTTTGCAGATTCCACGGAAACAGTGTTAGCAAAGTGAACAATGAAAAGAATGGTGTAACTCTGTGAGTTGAATTCACACATCACAGAGGACTTTCTCAGAAAGCTTCTTTTTGTTTTTTTCTGAGGATATTTCCTTTTCACCATAGGCTTCAATGCTCCCAAATATCCCTTTGCAGATTCCACGAAAACAGTGTTAGCAAACTGCTCAATGAAAAGAACATGTAACTGTGAGATGAATTCACACATCACAAAGCAGTTTCTCAGAAAGCTTCTTTCTAGTTTTTATCTGAGGATATTTCCTTTTCACCATATTCTCAATGTGCTCCCAAATATCCTTTGCAGATTCCAAGAAAACAGTGTTAGCAAACTGCTCAATGAAAAGATCAGTGTAACTCTGTGAGATGAATTCACACATCACAAAGCAGTTTCTCAGAAGCTTCTTTCTAGTTTTTATCTGAGGATATTTCCTTTGTCACCATAGGCTTCAATGCACTCCAAAATATCCTTTGCAGATTCCACAAAACAGTGTTAGCAAACTGCTCAATGAAAAGAATGGTGTAACTCTGTGAGATGAATTCACACATCACAAAGCAGTTTCTCAGAAAGTTTCTTTCTAGTTTTTATCTGAGGATATTTCCTTGTCACCATAAGCTTCAATGTGCTCCAAAATATCCCTTTGCAGATTCCACGAAAACAGTGTTAGCAAACTGCTCAATGAAAAGAATGGTGTAACTCTGTGAGATGAATTCACACATCACAAAGCAGTTTCTCAGAAAGCTTCTTTTTGTTTTCTGAGGATATTTCTTTTTCAATACAGGATCCAATGCAATCTAAAATATCCCTTTGCAGATTCCAAAAACAGTGTTAGCAAACTGCTCAATGAAAAGAATGGTGTAACTCTGTGAGATGAATTCACACATCACAAAGCAGTTTCTCAGAAAGCTTCTTTCTAGTTTTTATCTGAGGATATTTCCTTTTCACCATAGGCCTCAATGCACTCCCAAATATCCTTTGCAGATTCCATGAAAACAGTGTTAGCAAACTGCTCCATGAAAAGAAAGGTGTAACTCTGTGAGATGAATTCACATCACAAAGAGTTTCTCAGAAAGCTTCTTTCTAGTTTTTATCTGAGGATATTTTCTTTCTCACCATAGGTTTCAATGTGCTCCAAAATATCCCTTTGCAGATTCCAAAAACAGTGTTACCAAACTGCTCCATGAAAAGTATCCTGTAAATGAATTCATCACATTTCTCTCTCTTGTCTGTTACTTTATAAGAATGCTTGTATTTTTGCACATTAATGTATCCTGAGATTTCTTGAAGTTGCTTATCAGCTTAAGGAGATTTTTGAGACAATGCTAAATATACAATCATGTCATCTCGAACAGACAATTTGACTTCTTCTTTTCCTAACTGAATACCCTTGATTTCTTTCTCTTGCCTGATTGCCCAGCCAGAACTTCCAACACTATGTTGAATAAGTGGTAGATTTCTTTGCAGTTTCTTTCTTTCTTTTTTTTTTTTTTTTTATTATACTTTAAGTTCTAGGGTACATGTGCATAACGTGCAGGTTTGTTACATATGTATACTTGTGCAATGTTGGTGTGCTGCACCCATCAACTCGTCAGCACCCATCAATTCATCATTTATATCAGGTATAACTCCCCAATGCAATCCCTCCCCTCCCCTCCCCATGATAAGCCCAGTGTGTGATGTTCCCTTCCCGAGTCCAAGTGATCTCATTGTTCAGTTCCCACCTATGAGTGAGAACATGCGGTGTTTGGTTTTCTTCTTGTGATAGTTTGCTAAGAATGATGGTTTCCAGCTGCATCCATGTCCCTACAAAGGACGCAAACTCATCCTTTTTATGGCTGCATAGCATTCCATGGTGTATATGTGCCACATTTTCTTAATCCAGTCTGTCACAGATGGACATTTGGGTTGATTCAAGTCTTTGCTATTGTGAATAGTGCATAATAAACATCGTGTGCATGTGTCTTTGTAGTAGAATAATTTATAATCCTTTGGGTATATACCCAGTAGTGGGATGGCTGGGTCATATGGTACATCTAGTTCTAGATCCTTGAGGAATCGCCATACTGTTTTCCATAATGGTTGAACTAGTTTACAATCCCACCAACAGTGTAAAAGTGTTCCTATTTCTCCACATCCTCTCCAACACTTGTTGTTTCCTGATTTTTAATGATGGCCATTCTAACTGGTGTGAGATGGTATCTCATTGTGGTTTTGATTTGCATTTCTCTGATGGCGGTGATGATGAGCATTTTTCATGTGTCTGTTGGCTGTATGAATGTCTTCTTTTGAGAAATGTCTGTTCATATCCTTTGCCCACTTTTGATGGGGTTGTTTGTTTTCTTGTATATTTGTTTGAGTTCTTTGTAGATTCTGGATATTAGCCCTTTGTCAGACGAGTAGATTGCAAAATTTTCTCCCATTCTGTAGGTTTCCTGTTCACTCTGATGGTAGTTTCTTTTGCTGTGCAGAAGCTCTTTAGTTTAATGAGATCCCATTTGTCAATTTTGGCTTTTGCTGCCGTTGCTTTTGGTGTTTTAGACATGAAGTCCTTGCCCATGCCTATGTCCTGAATGGTACTACCTAGATTTTCTTCTAGGGTTTTATGGTATTAGGTCTAACATTTAAGTCTCTAATCCATCTTGAATTAATCTTCGTATAAGGAGTAAGGAAAGGATCCAGTTTCAGCTTTCTACTTATGGCTAGCCAATTTTCCCAGCACCATTTATTAAATAGGAATCCTTTCCCCATTTCTTGTTTCTCTCAGGTTTATCAAAGATCAGACGGCTGTAGATGTGGTATTATTTCTGAGGACTCTGTTCTGTTCCATTGGTCTATAGCTCTGTTTTGGTACCAGTACCATGCTGTTTTGGTTACTGTAGCCTTGTAGTATAGTTTGAAGTCAGGTAGCGTGGCGCCTCCAGCTTTGTCCTTTGACTTAGGATTGTCTTGGCAATGCGGGCTCTTTTTGGTTCCATATGAACTTTAAAGCAGTTTTTCCAATTCTGTGAAGAAACTCATTGGTAGCTTGATGGGGATGGCATTGAATCTATAGATAACCTTGGGCAGTATGGCCATTTTCACGATATTGATTCTTCCTATCCATGAGCATGGTATGTTCTTCCATTTGTTTGTGTCCTCTTTGATTTCACTGAGCAGTGGTTTGTAGTTCTCCTTGAAGAGGTCCTTTACATCCCTTGTAAGTTGGATTCCTAGGTATTTTATTCTCTTTGCAGCAATTGTGAATGGAAGTTCATTCCTGATTTGGCTCTCTGCTTGTCTGTTACTGGTGTATAAGAATGCTTGTGATTTTTTCACATTAATTTTGTATCCTGAGACTTTGCTGAAGTTACTTATCAGCTCAAGGAGATTTTGGGCTGAGACAATGGGGTTTTCTAAATATACAATCATGTCATCTGCGAACAGGAACAATTTGACTTCTT
This sequence comes from Colobus guereza, assembly GCA_030247045.1. Classification (NCBI taxonomy): domain Eukaryota; kingdom Metazoa; phylum Chordata; class Mammalia; order Primates; family Cercopithecidae; genus Colobus; species Colobus guereza. The sequence goes on along the minus strand of CM058079.1, from coordinate 13,835,733 downwards.
CTTTTCCTAACTGAATACCCTTGATTTCTTTCTCTTGCCTGATTGCCCTAGCCAGAACTTCCAACACTATGTTGAATAGGAGTGGTGAGAGGGCATCCCTGTCTTGTGCCAGTTTTCAAGGAATTTTTCCAGTTTTGCCCATTCAGTATGATATTAGCTGTGGGTTTGTCATAAATAGCTCTTATTATTTTGAGGTACGTTCCATCAATACCAAATTTATTGAGTGTTTTAGCATGAAGGGCTGTTGAATTTTGTCAAAAGCCTTTTCTGCATCTATTGAGATAATCATGTGGTTCTTGTCTTTGGTTCTGTTTATATGCTGGATTACGTTTATTGATTTGCGAATGTTGAACCAGCCTTGCATCCCAGGGATGAAGCCCACTTGATCAGGGTGGATAAGCTTTTGATGTGCTGCTGAATCCGGTTTGCCAGTATTTTATTGAGGATTTTTGCATCGATGTTCATCAGGGATATTGGTCTAAAATTCTCTTTTTTGTGTCTCTGCCAGGCTTTGGTATCAGGATGATGTTGGCCTCATAAAATGAGTTAGGGAGGATTCCCTCTTTTCTATTGATTGGAATAGTTTCAGAAGGAATGGTACCAGCTCCTCCTTGTACCTCTGGTAGAATTCAGCTGTGAATCCGTCTGGTCCTGGACTTTTTGGTGGGCAGGCTATTAATTGTTGCCTCAATTTCAGAGCCTGCTATTGGTCTATTCAGGGATTCAACTTCTTCCTGGTTTAGTCTTGGGAGAGTGTAAGTGTCCAGGAAATTATCCATTTCTTCTAAATTTTCTAGTTGATTTGCGTAAAGGTGTTTATAGTATTCTCTGATGGTAGTTTGTATTTCTGTGGGGTCGGTGGTGATATCCCTTTATCATTTTTATTGCATCTATTTGATTCCTCTCTCTTTTCTTCTTTATTAGTCTTGCTAGCGGTCTGTCAATTTTGTTGATCTTTTCAAAAACCAACTCCTGGATTCATTGATTTTTGGAGGGTTTTTGTGTTTCTATCTCCTTCAGTTCTGCTCTGATCTTAGTTATTTCTTGCCTTCTGCTAGCTTTTGAGTGTGTTTGCTCTTCCCTCTCTAATTCTTTTAATTGTGATGTTAGAGTGTCAATTTTCGATCTTTCCTGCTTTCTCTTGTGGGCATTTAGTGCTATAAATTTCCCTCTACACACTGCTTTAAATGTGTCCCAGAGATTCTGGTATGTTGTATCTTTGTTCTCATTGGTTTCAAAGAACATCTTTATTTCTGCTTTCATTTCGTTATGTACCCAGTAGTCATTCAGGAGCAGGTTGTTCAGTTTCCATGTAGTTGAGCGGTTTTGATTGAGTTTCTTAGTCCTGAGTTCTAGTTTGATTGCACTGTGGTCTGAGAGACAGTTTGTTATAATTTCTGTTCTTTTACATTTGCTGAGGTGCTTTACTTCCAATTATGTGGTCAATTTTGGAATAAGTGCGATGTGGTGCTGAGAAGAATGTATATTCTGTTGATTTGGGGTGGAGAGTTCTATAGATGTCTATCAGGTCTGCTTGGTGCAGAGATGAGTTCAATTCCTGGATATCCTTGTTAACTTTCTGTCTCGTTGATCTGTCTAATGTTGACAGTGGAGTGTTGAAGTCTCCCATTATTATTGTATGGGAGTCTAAGTCTCTTTGTAAGTCTCAAGGACTTGCTTTATGAATCTGGGTGCTCCTGTATTGGGTGCATATATATTTAGGATAGTTAGCTCTTCCTGTTGAATTGATCCCTTTACCATTATGTAATGGCCTTCTTTGTCTCTTTTGATCTTTGATGGTTTAAAGTCTATTTTATCAGAGACTAGGATTGCAACCCTGCTTTTTTGTTCTCCATTTGCTTGGTAGATCTTCCTCCATCCCTTTATTTTGAGCCTATGTATGTCTCTGCATGTGAGATGGGTCTCCTGAATACAGCAGACTGATGGGTCTTGACGCTTGATCCAGTTTGCCAGTCTGTGTCTTTTAATTGGAGCATTTAGTCCATTAACATTTAAGGTTAATATTGTTATGTGTGAACTTAATCCTGCCATTATGATATTAACTGGTTATTTTGCTCATTAGTTGATTTACATTTTGGCTTGTTTTTGCAATGGCTGGTACCGGTTGTTCCTTTCCATGTTTAGGGCTTCCTTCAGGGTCTCTTGTAAGGCAGGCCTGGTGGTGACAAAATCTCTAAGCATTTGCTTATCTGTAAAGGATTTTATTTCTCCTTCACTGATGAAACTTAGTTTGGCTGGATATGAAATTCTGGGTTTAAAATTCTTTTCTTTAAGAACGTTGAATATTGGCCCCACTCTCTTCTGGCTTGTAGAGTTTCTGCCGAGAGATCTGCTGTTAGTCTGATGGGCTTCCCTTTGTGGGTAACCGACCTTTCTCTCTGGCTGCCCTTAAGATTTTTCCTTCATTTCAACTTTGGTGAATCTGGCAATTATGTGTCTTGGGTTGCCCTTCTGGAGGAGTATCTTTGTGGCGTTCTCTGTATTTCCTGAATTTGAATGTTGGCCTGCCCTACTAGGTTGGGGAAGTTCTCCTGGATGATATCCTGAAGAGTGTTTTCCAACTTGTTTCCATTCTCCCCTCACTTTCAGGCACCCCAATCAGACGTAGATTTGGTCTTTTACATAATCCCATACTTCTTGCAGGCTTTGTTCATTTCTTTTCTTCTTTTTCTTTTGGTATCACTTCGCTTCATTTCATTCATTTGATCCTCAATCGCTGATACTCTTTCTTCCAGTTGATCAGTCGGTTACTGAAGCTTGTGCATTTGTCACGTATTTCTCGTGTCATGGTTTTCATCTCTGTCATGTCGTTTATGACCTTCTCTGCATTAATTAGTCTAGCTGTCAATTCTTCCACTCTTTTTCAAGATTTTTAGTTTCTTTGCGCTGGAGTCGTAATTCCTCCTTTAGCTCTGAGAAGTTTGATGGACTGAAGCCTTCTTCTCTCTTCTCATCAAAGTCATTCTCTGACCAGCTTTGATCCGTTGCTGGCGATGGGCTGCGCTCCTTTGCAGGGGAGATGCGCTCTTATTTTTGAATTCCCAGCTTTTCTGCCCTGCTTTTTCCCCATCTTTGTGGTTTTATCTGTCTCTGGTCTTTGATGATGGTGACACACTGATGTGGTTTTGGTATAGGTGTCCTTCCTGTTTGATAGTTTTCCTTCTGCCAGTCAGAACCCTCAGCTATAGGTCTGTTGGAGATTGCTTGAGGTCCACTCCAGACCCTGTTTGCCTGGGTATCAGCAGCAGAGGTTGCAGAAGATAGAATATTGCTGAACAGCGAGTGTACCTGTCTGATTCTTACTTTGGAAGCTTCCTCTCAGGGGTGTACTCCACCCTGTGAGGTGTGGGTGTCAGACTGCCCCTAGTGGGGATGTCTCCCAGTTAGGCTACTCAGGGGTCAGGGACCCACTTGAGCAGGCAGTCTGTCCCTTCTCAGATCTCAACCTCCGTGTTGGGAGATCCACTGCTCTCTTCAAAGTTGTCAGACAGAGTAGTTAGCACCTGCACAAGTCTCTGCTGCTTCCCTGTTATTTTTTAGCTGAGCCGTCCCCAGAGGCGGAGTCTACAGAGACAGGCAGGTTTCCTTGAGCTGCTGTGAGCTCCACCCAGTTGGAGCTTCCCAGAGGCTTTGTTTACCTACTTAAGCCTCAGCAATGGCGCGCCCCTCCCAGCCTCGCTGCTGCCTGCTGTTAGATCGCCGCAGACTGCTGTGTTAGCAAGGAGGAGGCTGGGCGTGGGACCCTCCCGGCCAGGTGGGTATATTCTCCTGGTGTGCCCGTTATCCTATAGCACAGTATTGGGGTGGGAGTTACCCGATTTTCCAGGTGTTGTGTGTCTCAGTTCCCTGGTTAGGAAAAGGGATTCCCTTCCCCCTTGTGCTTCCCAGGTGAGGGGATGCCTCGCCCTAGTTCAGCTCTCGCTGGTCGGGCTGCAACTGCTGACCAGCACCGAATGTCCGGCACTCACTAGTGAGATGACCCCAGTACCTCAGTTCAGAATGCAGAAATCACCAGTCTTCTGTGTCCTTCACGCTGGGAGCTGGAGACTGCAGCCGTTCCTATTCGGCCATCTTGCTCCGACTGTCACCATAGATTTCAATGTGCTTGCAAATATACTATTGAAATTTCCACCAAAAGAGTGTTATCAAACTGCTCAATGAACTGAATGGTAAAACTGTGTGAGATGAATTTACACATGACAAAGGAGTTTCTCTGAAAGTTTCTTTCTAGTTTTAATCTGAGGATATTTTCTTCTTCACTATAGGCCTCAATGCACTCGCAAATATCCCTTTGCAGATTACATGAAAACAGTGTTAGCAAACTGGTCCATGAAAAGAAAGGTATAACACTGTGACGTGAATTCATATATCACAGAGAACTTTCTCAGAAAGCTTCTTTCTACGTTTTTACATATATATATATATTTTTATTATACTTTAAGTTCTAGGGTACATGTGCATAACGTGCAGGTTTGTTACATATGTATACTTGTGCCATATTGGTGTGCTGCACCCATCAATTCGTCAGCACCCATCAATTCATCATTTATATCAGGTATAACTCCCCAATGCAATCCTTCCCCCCTCCCCCCTCCACATGATAGGCCCCAGTGTGTGATTTTCCCCTTCCCGAGTCCAAGTGATCTCATTGTTCAGTTCCCACCTATGAGTAAGAACATGTGGTGTTTGGTTTTCTCTCCTTGTGATAGTTTGCTAAGAATGATGGTTTCCAGCTGCATCCATGTCCCTACAGAGGACTCAAACTCATCCTTTTTTATGGCTGCATAGTATTCCATGGTGTATATGTGCCACATTTTCTCGATCCAGTCTGTCACAGAGGGACATTTGGGTTGACTCCAAGTCTTTGCTATTGTTAATAGTGCAGCAATAAATATACATGTGCATGTGTCTCTGTAGTAGAATAATTTATAATCCTTTGGGTATATACCCAGTAGTGGGATGGCTGGGTCATATGGTACATCTAGTTCTAGATCCTTGAGGAATCGCCATACTGTTTTCCAAAATGGTTGAACTAGCTTACAGTCCCACCAACAGTTTAAAAGTGTTCCCATTTCTCCACATCCTCTCCAACACCTGTTGTTTCCTGATTTTTTAATGATGGCCATTCTAACTGGTGTGCGATGGTATCTCATTGTGGTTTTGATTTGCATTTCTCTGATGGCGAGTGATGATGAGCATTTTTTCATGTGTCTGTTGGCTGCATGAATGTCTTCTCTTGAGAAATGTCTGTTCATATCCTTTCCCCAGTTTTTGATGGGGTTGTTTGTTTTTTTCTTGTATATTTGTTTGCGTTCTTTGTAGATTCTGGATATTAGCCCTTTGTCAGACGAGTAGATTGCAAAAATTTTCTCCCAATCTGTAGGTTGCCTGTTGACTCTGATAGTAGTTTCTTTTGCTGTGCAGAAGCTCTTTAGTTTACTTAGATCCCATTTGTCAATTTTGGCTTTTGCTGCCATTGCTTTTGGTGTTTTAGACATGAAGTCCTTGCCCATGCATATGTCCTGAATGGTACTACCTAGATTTTCTTCTAGGGTTTTTATGGTATTAGGTCTAACATTTAAGTCTCTAATCCATCTTGAATTAATCTTCATATAAGGAGTAAAGAAAGGATCCAGTTTCAGCTTTCTACTTATGGCTAGCCAATTTTCCCAGCACCGTTTATTAAATAGGGAATCCTTTCCCCATTTCTTCTTTCTCTCAGGTTTGTCAAAAATCGGATGGCTGTAGTGTCCAGGAAATTATCCATTTCTTCTAGATGTTCTAGTTAATTTGTGTAGAGGTTTTTATAGTATTCTCTGATGGTAGTTTTTATTTCTGTGGGGTCGGTGGTGATATCCCCTTTATCATTTTTTATTGCATCTATTTGATTCCTCTCTCTTTTCTTCTTTATTAGTCTTGCTAGCGGTCTGTCAATTTTGTTGATCTTTTCAAAAAACCAACTCCTGGATTCATTGATTTTTTGGAGGGTTTTCTGTGTCTCTATCTCCTTCAGTTCTGCTCTGATCTTAGTCATTTCTTGCCTTCTGCTAGCTTTTGAGTGTGTTAGCCCTTGCCACTCTAGTTCTTTTAATTGTGATGTTAGAGTGTCAATTTTCGATCTTTCCTCCTTTCTCTTGTGGGCATTTAGTGCTATAAATTTCCCTCTACACACTGCTTTAAATGTGTCCCAGAGATTCTGGTATGTTGTATCTTTGTTCTCATTGGTTTCAAAGAACATCTTTATTTCTGCTTTCATTTCGTTATGTACCCAGTATTCATTCAGGAGCAGGTTGTTCATTTTCCATGTAGTTGAGCGGTTTTGATTGAGTTTCTTACTCCTGAGTTCTAGTTTGATTGCACTGTGGTGTGAGAGACAGTTTGTTATAATTTCTGTTCTTTTACATTTGCTGGGGAGTGCTTTGCTTCCAATTATGTGGTCAATTTTTGAATAAGTGCGAAGTGGTGCTGAGAAGAATGTATATTCTGTTGATTTGGGGTGGAGAGTTCTATAGATGTCTATTAGGTCCGCTTGGTGCAGAGATGAGTTCAATTCCTGGATATCCTTGTTAACTTTCTGTCTCGTTGATCTGTCTAATGTTGACAGTGGAGTGTTGAAGTCTCCCATTATTATTGTATGGGAGTCTAAGTCTCTTTGTAAGTCTCCAAGGACTTGCTTTATGAATCTGGGTGCTCCTGTATTGGGTGCATATATATTTAGGATAGTTAGCTCTTCCTGTTGAATTGATCCCTTTACCATTATGTAATGGCCTTCTTTGTCTCTTTTGATCTTTGATGGTTTAAAGTCTATTTTATCAGAGACTAGGATTGCAACCCCTGCTTTTTTTTGTTCTCCATTTTCTTGGTAGATCTTCCTCCATCCCTTTATTTTGAGCCTATGTATGTCTCTGCATGTGAGATGGGTCTCCTGAATACAGCAGACTGATGGGTCTTGACTCTTGATCCAGTTTGCCAGTCTGTGTCTTTTAATTGGAGCATTTAGTCCATTAACATTTAAGGTTAATATTGTTATGTGTGAACTTAATCCTGCCATTATGATATTAACTGGTTATTTTGCTCATTAGTTGATTTACATTTTGGCTTGTTTTGCAATGGCTGGTACCGGTTGTTCCTTTCCATGTTTAGGGCTTCCTTCAGGGTCTCTTGTAAGGCAGGCCTGGTGGTGACAAAATCTCTAAGCATTTGCTTATCTGTAAAGGATTTTATTTCTCCTTCACTGATGAAACTTAGTTTGGCTGGATATGAAATTCTGGGTTTAAAATTCTTTTCTTTAAGAACGTTGAATATTGGCCCCACTCTCTTCTGGCTTGTAGAGTTTCTGCCGAGAGATCTGCTGTTAGTCTGATGGGCTTCCTTTGTGGGTAACCCGACCTTTCTCTCTGGCTGCCCTTAAGATTTTTCCTTCATTTCAACTTTGGTGAATCTGGCAATTATGTGTCTTGAGTTGCTCTTCTTCAGGAGTATCTTTGTGGCGTTCTCTGTATTTCCTGAATTTGAATGTTGGCCTGCCCTACTAGGTTGGGAAGTTCTCCTGGATGATATCCTGAAGAGTGTTTTCCAACTTGTTTCCATTCTCCCCTCACTTTCAGGCACCCCAATCAGACGTAGATTTGGTCTTTTACATAATCCCATACTTCTTGCAGGCTTTGTTCATTTCTTTTCTTCTTTTTCTTTTGGTTTCTCTTCTCGCTTCATTTCATTCATTTGATCCTCAATCGCTGATACTCTTTCTTCCAGTTGATCGAGTCGGTTACTGAAGCTTGTGCATTTGTCACGTATTTCTCGTGTCATGGTTTTCATCTCTGTCATGTCGTTTATGACCTTCTCTGCATTAATTAGTCTAGCTGTCAATTCTTCCACTCTTTTTCAAGATTTTTGTTTCTTTGCACTGGGTACGTAATTCCTCCTTTAGCTCTGAGAAGTTTGATGGACTGAAGCCTTCTTCTCTCTTCTCATCAAAGTCATTCTCTGACCAGCTTTGATCCGTTGCTGGCGATGGGCTGCGCTCCTTTGCAGGGGAGATGCGCTCTTATTTTTGAATTCCCAGCTTTTCTGCCCTGCTTTTTCCCCATCATTGTGGTTTTATCTGTCTCTGGTCTTTGATGATGGTGACGCACTGAGCAGGTTTTGGTATAGGTGTCCTTCCTGTTTGATAGTTTTCCTTCTGACAATCAGAACCCTCAGCTATAGGTCTGTTGGAGATTGCTTGAGGTCCACTCCAGACCCTTTTTGCCTGGGTATCAGCAGCAGAGTTTGCAGAAGATAGAATATTGCTGAACAGCGAGTGTACCTGTCTGATTCTTGCTTTGGAAGCTTCCTCTCTGGGATGTACTCCACCCTGTGAGGTGCTCCCATGTGCTCCCAAATATTCCTTTGCAAATTCCATGAAAAGAGCATTAGAAAGCTTCTCCATGAAAAGAAAGTTGTACCTCTGTGGGATGAATTCATACATCACAAAGAAGTTTCTGAGAAGGCTTATTTCTAGCTTTTATTTCATTATATATCCCTTGCCACCATAGACTTCAATGTGATATAAAATATCCCTTCACACATTCCCCAGAAACAGTGCTACCAAACTACTCCATGAATAGAAAAGTGGAACTCTCAGAGATGAATTCAAAAATCACAAAGTAGTTTCTCAGTAAGTTTCTTTCTAGTTTTTGTCTGAGTATATTTTCTTTGTCACCATAAGTTTAAATGTGCTCTGAAATATCCCATTTCTGATTCCAAGAAAACAGTGTTAGCAAACTGCTCAATGTAAAGAACAGTGTAAATCTGTGGGATGAATTCACACATCACAAAGCCGTTGCTCAGAAAGTTCTTTTAGGTTTTTATCTGAGGATAAATTCTTTGTCAGCATAGCCTTCAATGCGCTGCCAAATATCCTATTGCAGATTCCATGAAAACATTGTTATCAAACAGCTCAATGAAAAGAATGGTGTTACTCTGGAAGATGAATTCACACATCACAAAGCCATTTCTCAGAAAGCTTCTTCATAGTTTTTGTCTGAGGATATTTCCTTTATCAACATAGGCCACAACATGCTTGTGAATATCCCTTTGCAGATTCCATGAAAACAGTGTTAGCAAACTGCTCCATGAAAAGAAAGGTGTAAATTTGTGAGATGAATTCACACACCAGGAAGTTTCTCAGAAAGCTTCCTTTGGGTTTTTCTCTGAAGATATTTCCTTTGTCACATAGGCTTCAATGTGCTCCCAAATATCCTGTTTCAGATTCCAAGAAAACAGTGTTATGAAACTGCTCAATGGAAACCACAATGTATCTCTGTGAGATGAATTCACCCATCTGAAATTAGTTTCTAGGAAAGCTTCTTTCCTGTTTTTATCTGAGGATATTTACTTTTACACGATAGGCCTCAATGTGCTCTCATACATCACTTTGCAGATTCCACTATAACAGTGTTTGCAAACTGCTCCATGAAAACAAAGTTTTGACCCCGTGAGATGAATTCACACATCACAAAGAACTTTTTCAGAAAACTTCTTTCTTGTTTTTATCAGGAGATATTTATTTTGTCACCATAGACTTCAATGCAATAAAAAAAAATCCCTTCTCAGTTTCCCCAAAAACAGTGCTACCAAACTACTCCATGAAAAGACTGGCATAATATTTCCGTAATATCCTATAACAGTTTCCACGAAAAAAGTGTTAGCAAACTTCTCAATGAAAAGAACGGTGTAACTCTCTGAGATGAATTCCCACATCACAGCTAAGTTTTTCAGAAAGTCTCTTTCTAGATTTTTTTCTGATTATTTATCCTTTGTCACCATAGGCTTCAATGTGATTAAAATTTTCCCTTCTCAGATTCCACAAAAACAGTGCTACCAAACTGTTCCATGAAAAGAATTGTGTAACTCTGTGAGATGTATTCAAAAATCACAAATCACAAATCAGTTTGTCAGAAAGCATCTTTCCAGTTTTTGTCTAAGAATATTTCCTTTTTCACTGTTGGCCTCAGTGCACTTGTGAATATTCCTTTGCAGTTTCCATGAAAATACTGTCAGCAAACTGCTCCATGAAAGGCAAGCTGTAAATCTGTGAGATAAATTCAAACATCAGAAAGCTGTTTCTCCGAAAACTTCTCATTGGTTGTTGTCTTAGGATATTTCATTTGCCACCATAGGCTTCAATATGCTCTCAGATATCCCTTCTCAGGCTCCACAAATACTGTGATGCCAAAGTGTTCCCTCAACAGAAATGTTTAGCTCTATGAGATGAATGCACACATCATGAGGGAGTTTCTCTGAAAGCCTCTTTCTAGTTTTTATCTGAGGTTATTTCCTTTTTCACCATACTCCTCAATGTGTTCCTGAATATCCCATTGAATATTAAACAAAAAAAGTTTTAGCAAACTTCTCAATGAAAATAACAGTGTTACTTAGTGAGGTGAATTCACGCATCACAAAGCAGTTTCACAGAAAGATTCTTTTTGGTTTTTATCTGACGATATTTACTTTTTCACTAAAGGCTTCAATGTGCTCCCAAATATCCTATTGTAGATTCCATGAAAACAGTGTTATCAAACTGCTCCATGAAAAGAAAGGTGTAACTCTTTGAGATAATTTCACACATTACAAAGCAGTTTCTCAAAAAGCTTCTTTTGAGTTTTTACCTGAAGATATTTCCTTCGTCACTTTCAACTTCAAAGTGGTCCAAAATATTCCTTCTCAGATTGCCCAAAAACAGTGCTACCAAACTGCTCTATGGAAAGAATGGTGTAACTCTAGGAGATCAATTCACAAACCACAAAGTAGTTTCTTAGAAAGCTTCTTTCCTGTTTTTATCTGAGGATATTTCCTTATTCACCATATTCCTCAATGTGCTCCAAATATCCTTGCAGATTCCATGAAAAAGTGTTAGCAAACTGCTCATGAAAAGAATGGTGTAACTCTGTGAGATGAATTCACACAACACAAATAAGTTTCTCAGAAACTTTCTTTCTAGATTTTATCTGAGGATATTTCCTTTGTCACCATAGGCTTCAATGTGATCCAAAATATCCTTCTCAGATTCCCAAAACAGTGTTATCAAACTGCTCCATGAAAAGAAAGTGTAACTCTGTGAGATGAATTCACAATCACAAAGCAATTTCTCAGAAAGCTTCTTTCTAGTTTTTCTCTGAGGATATTTCCTTTTCACCATAGGCTTCAATGTGATCCAAAATATCCTTTGCAGATTCCATGAAAACAGTGTTAGCAAACTGCTCCATGAAAAGAAAGTGTAAATCTGTGAGATGAATTCACACAACACAAAGCAGTTTTTCAGAAAGCTTCTTTTGGTTTCAGTCTGAGGATATTTAATTTGTCAACATAGGCTTCAAGCCCTCCCAAATATCCTATTGCAGATTCCAAAAAACAGTGTTATCAAACTGCTCATGAAAACAACAGTGTAACTCTGTGAGATGAATTCACAGAAAGATTATTTCTCAGAATGCTTCTTTTTTTATCTGAGGATATTTCCTAGGCCTCAATGTGCTCCAAAATATCCTTTGCAGATTCCAAAACAGTGTTACCAAACTGCTCCATGAAAAGAAAGGTGTAACTCTGTGAGATGAATTCACAAATCACAAAGCAATTTCTCAGAAAGCTTCTTTCTAGTTTTTATCTGAGGATATTTCCTTTTCACCATAGGCCTCAATGTGCTCCCAAATATCCCTTGCAGATTCCAAAACAGTGTTAGCAAACTGCTCCATGAAAAGAAAGGTGTATCTCTGTGAAATGAATTCAGAAATCACAAAGCAATTTCTCAGAAAGCTTATTTTTAGTTTTTCTCTGAGGATATTTCCTTTTTCACCATTTGCCACAATGTGCTCTCAAACAGTCCTTTGCCAATTCCATGAAAATATTGCCAGCAAACTGCTCCATTGAAAGAAATTTGTAAATCTGTGAGATGAATTCACACAACACAAAGCAGTTTTTCAGAAAGCTTCTTTTTGGTTTCAGTCTGAGGATATTTAATTTGTCAACATAGGCTTCAAGCCCTCCCAAATATCCTATTGCAGATTCCAGGAATAGTGTAATCACACTGCTCATTGAAAACAACAGTGTAACTCTGTTGGATGAATTCACAGAAAGATTATTTCTCAGAATGCTTCTTTCTTGTTTTTATCTGAGGATATTTCCTAGGCCTCAATGTGCTCCCAAATATCCCTTTCCAGATTCCATGAAAACGTATTACCAAACTCCTCCATGAAAAGAAAGGTGTAACTCTGTGAGACTAATTCACACATCATAAAAAACTTTCTCAGAAAACTTCTTTCTAGTTTTATGGGAGGATATTCCTTTTTCACGATAGTCTTCAAGGTGATTAAAACTATCCCTTCTCAGATTCCCCAAAGAAAGTGTTACCAAATTGATCCATGAAAAGAATCCTGCAACTCTGTGAGATGGATTTAAAAATCACCAAGTAGGTTCTCAGAAAGTTTGTTTCAAGTTTTTATCTGAGGATATTTCCTTTGTCACCATAGGATTCAAAGCGATACAAAATAACCCTACTCAGAATCCCCAAAAACAGTGCTTCCAAACTGTTCCATGAAAAGAATCATGTAACTCTGTGAGATGAATTAACACATCACAAAGCGTTTTCTCAGAAACCTTCTTTCTAGTTTTTACGTGAGGGTATTTCATTTGTCTCCTTAAGTTTTGATGCACTCCAAAATATCCCTTTGCAGATTCCATGAAAACAGAGTTAGCAAACTGCCCATCGTAAAGAAAGGTGTAATCCTGTGAGATGAATTCACCCATCACAAGGCAGTTTCTGATAAAACTCCCTTTTTGTTTTTATCTGAGGATGTTCCTTTTTTCACCATAGGCCTCAAGGTACTCCCAAATATTCCTTTGCAAATTCCAGGAAAGCAGTGTTAGCAAACTTCTCCAAGAAAATAAAGGTGAAACTCTGTGAGATGAATTCAGAAATCACAAAGCAGGTTATTGGAAAGCTTCTTTTTGGTTTTTATCTTAGGATACTCCCTTTGTCACCATAAGCTTCAGTGCGATACAAAATATCCCTTCTCAGATTCCCCAAAAACATTGCTGCCACACTGCTACATGAAATGAACGATGTAAGTCTGTGAGATGAATTAATATATGACAAAACTGTTTATCAGAATGCTTCTTTCTATTTTATATATGAGGGTATTTCCTTTGTCAACATAAGCTACAATGTGCTCTGAAATATCGCATTGCAGATTCCAAGAAAGCAGTGTTAGCAAACTATTCAATGAAAAGAACACTGTAATTCTGTGAGATGAACTCTCACATCACAAAGTGTTTCACAGAAAGCTTCTTTTGGTTTTTATCTGAGGATATATTCTCTGTCAACATAGGCTTCTATGTGCTCCCAAATATCCTGTTGCAGATTCCATGAAAACAGTGTTATCGAACTGTTCAATAAAAGGAACATTGTAACTCTGTGAGGTGAATTGACACATCACAAAGAAATTTCTCAGAAAGATTTCTTCTACTTTTTATCTGAGAATATTTACTTTGTCACCATGGGCTTCAATGTGATCTAAAATATCCCTTCTCAGATATCCCAAAAACAGTGCTACCAAACTGCTCCATGAAAAGAATCTTTTAACTCTCTGAGATGAATTAACACATCAGAAATCATTTCCTCAGAAAGATTCTTTCTAGTTTTTATATGAGGATATTTCCTTTGTCACCTTAAGTATCAATGCGCTCTGAAATATTCCTTTGCAGATTCCATGAAAACATTGTTAGCAAACTGCTCAATGAAAAGAATGGTGTAACTCTGTTAGATGAATTCACAAATCACCAAGCAGTTTCTCAGAAATCTTCTTTCTAGTTTTTGTCTAAGGATATTTCCATTGTCACCATAAGTTTCAATGTGCTCCCAAATATCCTGTTGCAGATTCCATGAAAACAGTGTTATCGAACTGTTCAATAAAAGGAACATTGTAACTCTGTGAGGTGAATTGACACATCACAAAGAAATTTCTCAGAAAGATTTCTTCTACTTTTTATCTGAGAATATTTACTTTGTCACCATGAGCTTCAATGTGATCTAAAATATCCTTCTCAGATATCCCAAAAACAGTGCTACCAAACTGCTCCATGAAAAGAATCTTTAACTCTGAGATGAATTAACACATCAGAAATCATTTCCTCAGAAAGATTCTTTCTAGTTTTTATATGAGGATATTTCCTTTGTCACCTTAAGTATCAATGCGCTCTGAAATATTCCTTTGCAGATTCCATGAAAACATTGTTAGCAAACTGCTCAATGAAAAGAATGGTGTAACTCTGTTAGATGAATTCACAAATTACCAAGCAGTTTCTCAGAAATCTTCTTTCTAGTTTTTGTCTAAGGATATTTCCATTGTCACCCGAAGTTTCAATGGGCTCTTAAATATCCCATTGCAGATTCCTTGAAAACAGTGTTAGCAAACAGCTCCAAGAAAATAATTGTGTATCTCTGTGAGATGAATTCACACATCACAAAGGGTTTCTTGGAAAGCTTCTTTCCAGTTTTTATCTGATTATATTTCCTTTGTCACCATAGGATTCAATGCATTTCAAAATATCCTTCTCTTATTCCCCAAAAAGAGTACTATCAAAACTGCTTCATGAAAGAATAAAGAACTCTGTGAAATGAATTCACAAATCACAAGCCAGATTCTCAGAAATCTTGTTTCTGTTATTTTCTGAGGATATTTCCTTTGTCAACATAAGCTTCAAAGCGCTCTGAATTATCACATTGCAGATTCCAAGAAAACAGTGTTATCAAACTGCTCAGAGAAATGAACAGTGTAACTCTGTGAGGTGATTTCCCACATCACAAAGCAGTTTCTCAGAAAGCTTCTTTTGGTTTTTTATCTGAGGGTATTTCCTTTTTCACTCTAGGCCTCAATGCATTCTCAAATATCCCTTTGCCAATTCCACAAAAACAGTGTTAGCAAACTGCTCAATGAAAATAATGATGTATGTCTATGAGATGATTTCACACATCATAAAGCAGTTTCTTAGAAACCTTCTTTGTAGTTTTTATCTGAGGATATTTCTTTTTTCACCATTGGCCTCAATGCACTCCAAAATATTCGTTTGCAGATACCTCAAAAACAGTGTAAGCAAACTGCTCCATGATAAGAAAGGTGTAACTATGTGAGATGAATTCACACATCACAAAGCCGTTTCTCAGAAAGCCTCTTCCTCGTTTTTATTTGAGGACATTTCCTTTGTCACCATAGTCTTCAATGCAATCCAAAACATCCCCAAAAACAGTGCTACCAAACTGATCAATGAAAGGAATCGTGTAACTCTGTGAGATGATCTTTAAAATCACAAAGTGGTTTCTCAGAAAGCTTCTTTTAGTTTTTATATGAGGATGATTCCATTGTCACTATAAGCTTCAATATGCTCTGAAATATCCGATTGAGGATTCCAAGAAAACAGTGTTAGCAAACTGATCAATGAAAAAAAGAGGATAAATCTGTGAGATGAACTCACACATTACAAAGTACTTTCTCAGAAAGCTTCTTCCTATTTTTTCCTAAGGATATTTCCTTTTACACCATATTCCTCGAAGTGCTCCCAAATATCCCTTTGCAGATCCATTGAAAAGAGTGTTACCAAACTGCTCCATGAAAAGAAAGGTGTAACTCTGTGAGATGAATTCAAGCATCCAAAGAAGTTTCTCAGAAAACTTCTTTTTAGTTTTTATCTGAAGATATTTCCTTTTTTCACCTAGGAATCATTGCATTCTAAAATGTCCCTTTCCAGTTTCAGTGAAAACAGTGTTAGCAAATTTCTCCATGCAAAGAAAGGTGTAAATCTGTGACATAAATTCACGTATCACAAAGAACTTTCTCATAAAGCTTCCTTCTAGCTTTATCCTGGGGAGTTTCCTTTGTCACCTTGGCGCTAATGCAATCCAAAATATCCTTCCTCAGATCCCCTAAAAACAGTGCTACCAAACTGATCCATGAACAGTACCATGTAACTGTGTGAGATGAATCAACACATCACAAAGCTGTTTCTCAGTAAGCTTCTTATTGGTTTTTATCTGAGAATATTTCCTTTTTCCCCATATTACTGCAGGCATTCCCAAATATTCCTTTGCAGATACCACGAAAAAAGTGTGAGCAAACTTCTCAATGAAAAGAACCATGTAACTTTGTGAGATGAATTCACACATCACAAAGCAGTTTCACAGAAAGATTCTTTTTTGTTTTTATCTGAGGATACTTCCTTTGACACCAGAGGCTTCAATGTACTCCTAAATAACCTATTGCAGATTCCACGAAAACAGTGTTATCAAACTTCTCAATGGAAAGAACAGTGTAACTCTGTAAGAGGAATTCACATATCACAAAGCAGTTCCTCAATAAGCTTCTTTCTAGTTTGTATCTGAGGATATTTCCTATTTCACCATAGGCCTCAATGCTCTTCCGTTTGTCACTTTGCAGATTCCACAAAAACAGTTTTATCAAACTGCTCCATGAAAAGAAAGGTGTACCTCTGTGAGATGAATTCTCACATCACAAACAACTTTCTCATAAACCTTCTTGCTAGTTTTTTTCTGAGGATATTACCTTTGTCAATATAGGCTTCATGGGGAACCAAAATATCCGTTATCAGATTCCCCCAAAACAGTGATACCAAATGGTCCATGAAAAGACTTGTGTAACTCTGTGAGATGAATTAACACATCACAAAGCGGTTTCTCAGAATGCTTCTTTCTCTTTTTTATCTGAGGATATTTCCTTTCTCACTATAGGCCTCAAGGTGCTCAAAAGTATCCCTTTGCACATTTCAAGAAACAGTGTTAGAAAACTGCTCCATGAAAAGAAAGGTGTAACTCTGTGAGATGAATTCACATATCACAAAGAGCTTTCTGAGAAAACTTCTGTCTAGTTTTTGTCTGAGGATATTTCCTTTGTCACCACTGGCTTCAATGCAATTGAATATATCCCTCCTCAGATTCCCCAAAAACAGTGCTACCAAACTGCTCCATGAAAACAGTGGTGTATCTCTGTGAGAGGAATTTTCACATCACAAAGCAGCTTCTCATAAAGCTTCTTTCTAGTTTTTATCTGAGGATATTTCCTTTGACATGCTAGGCTTCAATGCACTCCCAAGTACCCTATTACAGATTCTATGAAACCAGGGTTATCAGACTGCTGAATGAAAAGAATGGTGTAATTCTGTGAGATGATTTCACACATCAAAAAGTAGTTTCTCAGAAGTCTTCTTTCTAGTTTTTATCTGAGGATATGAAATTTTTCACCATAGGCCTCAAAGCACTCCCAATCATCCTTTTGTAGATTCCAAGAAAACAGTGCTATAAAACTGCTCAATGAAAAGGAAGGTGTAACTCTGAGAGATGAATTCACACATCACAAAGCAGCTTCTCATAAAGCTTCATTCTAGTTTTTATCTGAGGATATTTCCTTTGACATGCTAGGCTTCAATGCACTCCCAAGTACCCTATTACAGATTCTACAAAACCAGGGTTATCAAACTGCTGAATGAAAAGTACAGTGTAACTCTCTGAGATGAATTCACACATCAAAAAGTAGTTTCTCGGAAGTCTTCTTTCTAGTTTTTATCTGAGGATATGAAATTTTTCACCATAGGCCTCAAAGCACGCCCAATCATCCTTTTGCAGATTCCATGAGAACAGTGTTATAAAACTGCTCAATGAAAAGAATGGTGTAACTCTAAGAGATGAATTCACACATCACAAAGAACTTTCTCAGAAAGCTTCTTTCTAGTTTTTATCTGAGAATATTTCCTTTGTCTACATAGATCAATGTGATCCAAAGTATTCCTTCTCAGATAGCCCAAAAATAGTGCTAAGAAACTCTTCCATGAAGAAAGTCATGTAACTCTCCAAGAAAGAAGTTTATCAGAAACCTTCATTCTCGTTTTTATCTGAGGATATTTCCTTTTTCACCATATTCCTCAATAAACTCACAAATATCCCATTGACAATGAAATGAAGAAAGTGTTAGTAAACTGCTCAATGAAAAGAATGGTGTAACTCTGAGATGAATTCACATCACAAAGAACTTTCTCAGAAAGCTTCTTTCTAGTTTTATCTGAGAATATTTCCTTTGTCTACATAGGCTTCAATGTGATCCAAAATATCCTTCTCAGATAGCCCAAAAACAGTGTTAACAAACTGTTCCATGAAGAAAGTGTAACTGTGAGATGAATTCACACATCAAAAGCAGTTTATCAGAAACCTTCATTCTCGTTTTTATCTGAGGATATTTCCTTTTTCACCATATTCCTCAATAAACTCACAAATATCCCATTGACAATGAAATGAAGAAAGTGTTAGTAAACTTCTCAATGAAAAGAATGGTGTAACGCTGAGATGAATTCACACATCACAAAGCAGTTTCTCAGAAAGTTTCTTTTGGTTTTTATCTGAGGATATTTCCTTTGTTCACCATAGGCTTCAATGTGATCCAAAATATCCCTTCTCAGATTCCCACAAAACACGGCTACCAAACTGCTCCATGAAACGGATCATGTAACTCTGTGAGATGAATTCAAAAATCACAAAGCAGTTTCTCTGAAATCTTCTCTCTAGTTTTTGTCTGTGGATATTTCCTTTGTCACCATGAGCTTCAATGCACTAAGAAATATCCCATTGCAGATTCAAAGAAAACATTGTTAGCAAACTGCTCAATGAAAAGAGCAGTGTAACTCTGTGAGATGAATTAACACATCAAAAAGCAGTTTCCCAGAAAGCTTCTTTTGGTTTTTGTCTGAGGATATTTTCATTGTCACCATAGGCTTCAATACTCACCCAAATATCCTATTGCAGATTTTACTAAAACAGTGGCAAGCTGTTCCAATAAAAGAATCATGAAACTATTTGAGATAAATTCACGCATCACAAAGATGTTTCTCAGAAAGTTTCTTTCAAACTTTTACCTGGGGATATTTCCTTTGTCACCATACATTTCAATGTGATCCAAAATACCCCTTCTCAGATTCCCTAAAAATAGGGCTACCAAACTGCTCCATGAACAGATTGGTGTAATTCTGTGGGATGAATTCAAACATCAGAAAGCTGTTTCTCAGAGAGATCCTTTCTAGTTTTTGTCTAAGGATATTTCCTTTTTCACCTTTTGCCTCAATGTGCTCATGAATATCCCTTTATAGATTCCAGTAGAATAGTTTTAGCAAACTGCTCCATGAAAAAAAAGGTGTATGCCTGTGACATAAATTGACACATTGCAAAGCAGTTTTGCAGAAAGCTTCTTCTTGGTTTTCATCTGAGGATATTTCCTTTGCCACTATAGGCTTTAATGTGCTTTAATGTGCTCCAAAATATCCCGTTGCAGCTTCCTCAAAAACAGTGTTATCAAACAGCTCAATGAAAAGAGCAGTGTAACACTGTAAGATGAATTCACACATCACCAAACTGTTTCTCAGAAAGTTTCTTTCTAGTTTTTTTCTGAGGATATTTCCTTTTTCACTATAGGCCTCAAGGTGCTCTGGAATATCCCTTTGCAGATTCCACAAAAACAGTGTTAGCAAACTGCTCCAAGAAAAGAAAGGCATTTCTCTGTGAGGTGAATTCACACATCAGTCAGCAGTTTCTCAGAACGTTTATTTTTGGTTTTTGTCTGAGGATATTTCTGTTATCACCATAGGCTTCAATGTGCTCCCAAATATCCTACTGCAGATTCCATAGAAACAGTGCTACCAAAATGACCCATATTAAGAATCGTATAAATATGTGAGATGAATTAACACATCACAACACGGTTTCTCAGAAATCTTCTTTCTAGTTTTTATATGACAATATTTTCTTTGTCACCATAAGCTTCAATGTGCTCCGAAATATCCAATCCAATTGCAGATTCCAAGAAAATAGTGTTCACAAACTGCTCAATGAAAAGAACATTGTAACTCTCTGAGATGAATTCACACATCACAAAGCAGTTTCTCAGAAAGCTTCTTTCTAGTTTTTATCTGAGTATATTACTTTTGTCACCGTAGGCTTCAATGCAATTCCAAATATCCCTTCTCAAATTCCCCAAAAACATTGCTAATAATCTTCTTTATGAAAAAAGTGGTGTAACTCTGGGAGATGTATTCTCACATCCCAAAACTGTTTCTCAGAAATCTTCCTTCTACTTTTTATCTGAGAATAATTCCTTTTTCACTGTATTCCTCATCGTGCTCCCAAATATCCCTTTGCAGTTTCCATGAAAAGTATTTTAGCAAACTTCTCTAAGAAAATAACTGTGCTACTCTTTGAGATGAATGCACACATCACAAATCAGTTTCTCAGAAAGCTTCTGTATAGTTTTTATCTGAGAATATTCACTTTGTCACTAAAGGCTTCAATGTGATCCAAAATATCCCTTCTCAGATTCCCCAAAAGCAGTGCTGCCAAGCTGTTCCATGAAAGGAATTGTGTAAATCTGTGAGATGAATTCACAAATCACAAAGGAGTTTCTCATAAAGCTTCTGTCTAGTTTTTGTCTGAGCATATTTCTTTTGTCACCATAAGCTTCAATGCACTCTGAAATATACAATAGCATATTTGAAGAAAACAGTGTTAGCAAACTGCTCAATGAAAACACTATTGTAACTCTCTCAGATGAATCACATATCACCAAGCAGTTTCTCCGAAACCTTTCTAGCTATTTTCTGAGGATATTTCCTTTGTCACCATATTCCTCACTGTGCTTCTGAATATCCCATTGCAGATTCCACAAAAACAGTGTTAGTAAACTCCTCTATGAAAAGAAAGTTGTAAATCTGTGAGATGAATTCACACATCAGAAAGCAGTTTCTCAGGAAGCTTCTCTCTAGTTTTTATCTGAGGATGTTTCTTTTTCCACCATAGGTTTCAAGGTGCTCCCAAATATCCCTTCTCAGACACCACAAAAACAGTGATTCAAAAGTACTCCCTCAACAGAAACATTTACCTCTATGAGATGAAAGCACTCATTACAAATGAGTTTCTCTGAAACTTCTCCCCAGTTTTTAGCTGAAGAATTTTCTTTTTTCACGTTAGGCCTCTATGTGCTCCCAAATATCCCTCTGCAGATTCCACAAAAACAATGCTACCAAACTGAGCAATGCAAGGAAAGTTTTAAGTCTGTGAGATAAATTCATCCATCACAAAGTAGTATCTCAGGATACTTCTTTCTACTTTTTATCTGAGGGTATTTACTTTTCCACCATAGGCTTCAAGGTGCTCCCAAATGTCCCTTCTCAGACTCCCCAAAAAGAGTGCTACCAAAGAACCCCATGAAAAAAACCATGTAACTATGTGAGATGAATTCACAAATCACAAAGAAGTTTCTCAGAAATCTTCTTTCTAGTTTTGGTCTGAGGATATTTCCTTTGTCACCATAAGCTTCATGTGCTGTGAAAATTCCCATTGCATATTCCAAGAAACCAGTGTTAGCAAACTCCTCAATGAGAAGAACACTGTAACACTGGGAGATAATTTCACACATCACAAAGCAGTTTATCAGAAAGTTTCTATCTAGTTTTATCTGAGGATGCATCCTTTTCACCACAGGCCTCAATGCACTCTCATGTATCCCTTCACAGATTCCACAAAAACAGTGTTTGCAAACTGTTCCATGAAAAGAAAGGTGTAAATCTGTGAGATAAATTCACAAATCACAAAGCAGTTTCCCAGAAAGTTTCTTTCCAGTTTGTCAGAGGAAAATTCCTCTGTCACCATAACCACCAATGTGCTCTGAAATATCCCATTGCATATTCCAAGAAAACAGTGATAGCAAACTGCTCATTGAGAAGAACAGTGTATCTCTGTGAGTTGAATTCACACATCACAAAACAGTTTCTCTGAAGCTTCTTTGTAGTTTTAATCAGAGGATATTTACTTTTTCACCATAGGCCTCAAGGCACTCCCAAATATCCCTTTGCAGATTCCACAAAAGCAGTGTTAGCAAATTGCTCCATGAAGAATAAGGTGTAACTCTGTGAGATGAATTCACACATCACAAAGCAATTTCTCAGAAAGCTTCCTTTTGCTTTTTGTCTGAGGATAAATCTTTTGTCACCATAGGCTCCAATGCACTCCCAAATATCCTGTTGCAGATTCCATGAAAACAGTGTAAGCAAACTTCTCCAAGAAAAAAGTCGTGTACCTCTGTGAGATGAATACACATATCACAACACAGTTTCTCAGAAAGCTTCCTTCTACTTTTAATCTGAGGATGTTTCTTAATCTGATGATGTTTTTTTTTCCACAAAATTCCTCAATGCGCTCCCAATTATCCCATTGCAGATTCCATGAAAAAAGTGTTAGCAAACTTCTCAATAAAAAGAACGGTGTAATTCTAGGAGATGAATTCACATATCACAAAGCAGTTTCACAGAAATCTTCTTTTTGGCTTTTATCTGAGGATATTTCCTTTGTCAACATAGGTTTCAATACACTCCCAAATATCCTACTACAGATTCTATGAAAACAGTGTTATCAAACTGCTCAATGAAAAGAACAGTGTAACTCTGTACGATGAATCACATATCACAAAGCAGTTTCTCAGAAAACTTCTTTCTAGTTTTTATCTGAGGAGATTTCCTTTGTCACCATAGACTTCATTGCGATCCAAAATTTCCCTTCTCCGAATACCCAAAAACAGTGCTACCAAACTGCTCAATGAAAAGAATGTTTGTAACTCTGTGAGATGAATTCACACATCACAAAGAACTTTCTCAGAAAGCTTCTTTCAAGTTTTATTTCCTTTGTCCCCATAGGCTTCAATAAATTCCCAAATATCCCTTCTCAAATTCAACAAGAACAGTGCTACCAAACTGATCCATGAAAATAATTGTGTAACTCTGTTAGATGAATTCACAAGTCACAAAGCAGTTACTCAGAAATATTCTTTATAGTTTTTATTTTAATTTATTTAGTTTTTGTTATTATACTTTAAGTTCTACTGTACATGTGCACAATGTGCAGGTTTGTTACATATGTACACATATTCCATGTTGATGTGCTGCACCCAATAATTCGTCATTTATATTATGTATATCTCCTAATGCTATCCTTCCCTCCTCCTCCTCCCCACAGTAGTACCCGGTGTCTGATGTTCCCTTCCTGTGTCCAAGTGATCTCATTGTTTAATTTCCACCTATGAATGAGAAAATGAGGTATTTGGTTTTCTGATCTTGCAATATTTTGCTGAGAATGATGGTTTCCAACTGCATCCATGTCCCTACAAAGGACATGAACTCATCCATTTTATGACTACATAGTAGTCCATGGTGTATATGTACCACATTTTCTTAATCCAGTCTGTCACTGATGGACATTTGGGTTGATTCCACATCTTTGCTCTTGTGAATAGTGCCGCAATAAACATATACGTGCATGTGTCTCTATAGCAGCATGTGTCTTTTTGATGGGGTTGTTTGTTTTTCTCTTATAAATTTGATTGAGTTCTTTATCGGTTCTGGATATTAGCCCTTTGTCAGATGAGAAGAATGTAAAAATTTTCTCACATTCTGTAGGTTGCCTGTTCACTCTGATGGTACTTTATTTTGCTGGGCAGAAGCTCTTTAGTTTAATTAGATCCCATTTGTCAATTTTGGCTTTTGTTGCTGTTGCTTTTGTTGTTTTAGACATGAAGTGCTTGCCCATGCCTATGTCCTGAATGGTATTACCTAGGTTTTCATCTAGGGTTTTTATGGTTTTAGGTCTAACTTTTAAGTCTCTAATCCATCTTGAATTAATTTTCGTATAAGGAGTAAGGAACAAATCCAGTGTCAGCTTTCTACCTCTGGCTAGTCAATTTTCCCAACACCATTTATTAAGTAGGGAATCCTTTTCCCATTTCTTACTTTTGTCAGATTTGTCAAAGATCAGATGGCTGTAGATGTGCAGTATTATTTCTGAGGGCTCTGTTCTGTTCCATTGGTGTATATCTCTGTTTTGGTACCAGTACCATGGTGTTTACCTCTGGAAGATGAATTCACCCATCACAAAGAAATTTCTCAGCAAGCTCCTTTCCAGTTTTTATCTGTGCATATTTACATTTCCACCATCAGCCTCAATGAGCTCCCAAATATCCCCTCTCAGAAACCACAAAAACAGTGAGGCCAAACTGCTCAATCAGCAAAATGGTTTGTCTCTCTGAGATGAATACACACATTACAAAACATTTTCTCAAAAACCTTCTCTCCAGTTTTTATCTGCAGGTATTTCCTTTTTCAACAAAGGCCTCTGTGAGCTCCCAAAAATCCCTTTGCAGATTCCCCAAAAACAGTGCTACCAAACGGCTCAATGAAAAGAAAAGTGTAACTCTTTGAGACGAATTCATCCATAACAAAGCACTTTCTCAGAAAGCTTTTTCTAGTTTTTATATGAGGCTATTTCCTTTGTCATCCTAAGCTTCAATGCACTCAAAAATATCCCATTGAAGATTCCAAGAAAACAGTTGTAGCAAACTGATCAATGAGAAGAACAGTGCAATTCTGTGAGATGAATTCATACATCCCAAGGCAGTTTTTCAGAAAGCTTCTTTTTGGTTTTTATCTGAGGATATTTCCTATTGAACCATAGGCTTCAATGCACTCCAAAATATCCTGTTGAAGATTCCATGAAAACATGGTTACCAAACTGCTTAATGGAAAGAATGGTGTAACTCTGTGAGATGAATTCACACATCATGAAGCAGATTCTCAGAAAGCTTCTTTCTACATTTTATCTTAGGATATTTCCTTTTTCACTATAGGTCTCAATGCACTCCCAAATATCCCTTTGCAGATTCCACAAAACCACTGTTAGCAAACTGTTCTATGAAATAAAGGTGTAACTCTTTTAGATGAATTCACACACCACAGACAACTTTCTCAGAAAGCTTTTCTCTAGTTTTTACCTGAGGATATTTCCTTTGTCACCACAGGCTTAAATGCAATCCAGAATATCCCATCTCAGATTCCCCCAAAACAGTGCTTCCAAACAGCTAATTGTATAACTCTGTGAGATGAATTAACACGATACAAAGCAGTTTCTCAGAAAGCTTCTTTCTAGTTTTCATCTGAGGACATATCGTTTTCCACCATAGGTTTCAATGTACTCCCAAGTATCCCTTCTCAGACACCACAGAAACAGTGTTACCAAAGTGCTCCCTCAAGAGAAACGTTTACCTCTATGAGAGGAATGCACACCTCACAAAGCAGTTTCTCAGAAAGCTTCTTTCTAGTTTTTATATGAGGATATTTCTTTTTCACCATAAGTCTCAAATTGCTCCCAAATATCTCTTTGCAGATTCCATGAAAACAGTTTTAGCAAACTGTTCCATGAAAGGAAAGGTGTAACTCTGTGAGATGCATTCACACATCACAAAGCAGTTTCTCAGAAAGCTTCTTTCTAGCTTTTATCTGAGGATATTTCCTTTGTCAGAATCGGCTTCAATGCAAACCAAAATATCCCTTCTCAGATTCTCCAAAAACAGTGCTACAAAACTGCTCCATGAAAAGAATCATGTAACTCTGTGAGTTGAATTCACAAATGATAAAGCAGTTTCTCAGAAAGCTTCTTTCTACATTTTATCTGAGGATATTTCCTTTTCACTATAGGTCTCAATGCACTCCCAAATATCCTTTGCAGATTCCACAAAACCACTGTTAGCAAACTGTTCTATGAAATAAAGGTGTAACTCTTTTAGATGAATTCACACACCACAGACAACTTTCTCAGAAAGCTTTTCTCTAGTTTTACCTGAGGATATTTCCTTTGTCACCACAGGCTTAAATGCAATCCAGAATATCCCATCTCAGATTCCCCAAAACAGTGCTTCCAAACAGCTAATTGTATAACTCTGTGAGATGAATTAACACGATACAAAGCAGTTTCTCAGAAAGCTTCTTTCTAGTTTTCATCTGAGGACATATCGTTTTCCACCATAGGTTTCAATGTACTCCCAAGTATCCCTTCTCAGACACCACAAAAACAGTGTTAGCAAACTGTTCCATGAAAGAAACGTTTAACTCTGTGAGATGAATTCACACATCATGAAGCAGATTCTCAGAAAGCTTCTTTCTACATTTTATCTTAGGATATTTCCTTTTCACTATAGGTCTCAATGCACTCCCAAATATCCCTTTGCAGATTCCACAAAACCACTGTTAGCAAACTGTTCTATGAAATAAAGGTGTAACTCTTTTAGATGAATTCACACACCACAGACAACTTTCTCAGAAAGCTTTTCTCTAGTTTTACCTGAGGATATTTCCTTTGTCACCACAGGCTTAAATGCAATCCAGAATATCCCATCTCAGATTCCCCAAAACAGTGCTTCCAAACAGCTAATTGTATAACTCTGTGAGATGAATTAACACGATACAAAGCAGTTTCTCAGAAAGCTTCTTTCTAGTTTTCATCTGAGGACATATCGTTTTCCACCATAGGTTTCAATGTACTCCCAAGTATCCCTTCTCAGACACCACAGAAACAGTGTTACCAAAGTGCTCCCTCAAGAGAAACGTTTACCTCTATGAGAGGAATGCACACCTCACAAAGCAGTTTCTCAGAAAGCTTCTTTCTAGTTTTTATATGAGGATATTTCTTTTTTCACCATAAGTCTCAAATTGCTCCCAAATATCTCTTTGCAGATTCCATGAAAACAGTTTTAGCAAACTGTTCCATGAAAGGAAAGGTGTAACTCTGTGAGATGCATTCACACATCACAAAGCAGTTTCTCAGAAAGCTTCTTTCTAGCTTTTATCTGAGGATATTTCCTTTGTCAGAATCGGCTTCAATGCAAACCAAAATATCCCTTCTCAGATTCTCCAAAAACAGTGCTACAAAACTGCTCCATGAAAAGAATCATGTAACTCTGTGAGTTGAATTCACAAATGATAAAGCAGTTTCTCAGAAATCTTCTTTTTAGTTTTTGTCTGAGGATATTTCCTTTTTCACCATAGGCCTCAATGCGCTCACGAATATCCCTTTACATATTCCACAAAAACAATGTTAGCACATTGCTCCATGAAAAAAAAGGTGGAAATGTGTGAGATAAATTGACTCATCACAAAGAAGTTTCTTGGAAAACTTCCTTTTGGTTTTTGTCTGAGGTTATATCCATTGTCACCATAAGCTTCAATGTGCTTCCAAATATCTTATGGCAGATTCCCCAGCAACAGTGATACCATACTGCTGCATGAAAAAAAATGCTGTAAATCTGTGAGATGAATTCACACATCACAAAACAGTTTCTCAGAAATCCTCTTTCTAATTTCTATCTGAAGATATTTCCTTTGTCACCGTAGGTTTCAGAGCAATTCAAAATATCCTTTCTCAGATGCACCAAAAACAGGGCTACCAAACTGTTCCATGAAAAGAATGGTTGAAATTTGTGAGATGAATTAACAGAACAGAAAGTGGATTGTCAGAAACTTTCCTTCTAGTTTTCATATGAGGTATTAACTTTGTCACCAAAACTTTCAATCACTTGGAAATATCAGATTATAGATTACAAGAAAACAGTGTAAGCAAACTGTGCAATGCAAAGAACAGTGTAACTCTGTGAGGTGAATTCACACCTCACAAAGCAGTTTCTCAGAAAGCTTCTTTCTAGTTTTTATCTGAGGATATTTTCTTTTTTATCATATTCCTCAATGTCCTCCTGAATATACCATTGCAGATTAAATGAAAAAAGTGTTACCAAACTTCTCAATGAAAAGAACGATGTTACTCAGTGAGATGAATTCACCCATTACAAAACAGTTTCACCAAAATCTTCTTTTTGGTTTTTATCTGAGGATATTTCCTTTGTCATTATAAGCTTCAATGTGTTCCTAAATACCCTATTGCAGATTCCATGAAAACAGTGTTATCAAACTTCTCAATGAAAAGAATGGTGTAACTCTGTAAAATGAACTCACACATCACAAAGATGTTTCACAGAAAGCTTCCTTCTAGTTTTTACATGAATATATTTACTTTTTCACTATAGGCCTCAAAGTGCTCCAGAATATCCCATTGCATATTCCATTAAAACAGTGTTAGCAAACTGCTCCATGAAAAGAAAGGTGTAAATTTCTGAGAAAAATTCAAACATGACAAAGAACTTGCTCAGAAAGCTTCTTTCTAGTTTTTATCTGAGGATATTTCCTTTGTCACCCTAGGCTTCAATGCGGTTCAAAATATATCTTGTCAGATTCTCCAAAAACAGTGTTACCAAACTTATCCATGAAAATAATCATGTAACTTTTTGAGATGAATTAACACATCACAAATTGGTTTCTTAGAAAGCTTCTGTTTTTTATATCAGGATATTTTCTTTTCCACCTTAGGATTCAATTTGCTCCCAAATATTCCTTCTCAGATATCACAAAAACAGTGATGCCAAACTGCTCCCTCAACAGAAACGTTTAGCTCTGAGATGAATGCACACATCACAAAGGTGTTTCTCAGAAAGCTTATCTCCAGTTGTTACCTGAAGATATTTCCTTTTCTGCCATTGGACTCTATGCACTCCTGAATATCCCTTCGCAGATTCCACAAAAACAGTGAGACCAAACTGCTCAATGAAAATGAAGGTTTAACTCGGTGAGATGAATTCACACATCACAAAGCAGTTTCTCAGAAAATTTATTTCTAGTTTAAATCTGAGGATATTTCCTTTTTAACCATGGGCTTCAATGTGCTCCCAAATAACTCCTCGCAAATACCACAAAAACAGCGAGGATGAAATACTCAAATAAAAAGGTTAAACTCTATGGGATGAATACACACATCATGGAAACGTTTCTTGAAGAGCTTCTCTCCAGTATTCATCTGAAGATATTTCCTTTTTCAACCTTGGCCTCTATTTGCTCCTGAATATCCCTTCAATATTCCACAAAAGAGTGCTAACAAACTGCTCAATGAAAAGAAAGATTTAACACTGTGAGATGAATTCGCCCATCACAAAACAGTTTCTCAGAAAGCTTCTTTCTAGTTTTTATCTGAGGATATTTCCTTTGTCACCATAAGCTTCAATGTGTTCCTAAATACCCTATTGCAGATTCCATGAAAACAGTGTTATCAAACTTCTCAATGAAAAGAATGGTGTAACTCTGTAAATGAACTCACACATCACAAAGCAGTTTCTCAGAAAGCTTCTTCTAGTTTTTACATGAATATATTTACTTTTCACTATAGGCCTCAAAGTGCTCCAGAATATCCCATTGCATATTCCATTAAAACAGTGTTAGCAAACTGCTCCATGAAAAGAAAGGTGTAAATTTCTGAGAAAATTCAAACATGACAAAGAACTTGCTCAGAAAGCTTCTTTCTAGTTTTTATCTGAGGATATTTCCTTTGTCACCCTAGGCTTCAATGCGGTTCAAAATATATCTTGTCAGATTCTCCAAAAACAGTGTTACCAAACTTATCCATGAAAATAATCATGTAACTCTGTGAGATGAATTAACACATCACAAATTGGTTTCTTAGAAAGCTTCTGTTTTTTATATCAGGATATTTTCTTTTCCACCTTAGGATTCAATTTGCTCCAAATATTCCTTCTCAGATATCACAAAACAGTGATGCCAAACTGCTCCCTCAACAGAAACGTTTAGCTCTGAGATGAATGCACACATCACAAAGGTGTTTCTCAGAAAGCTTATCTCCAGTTGTTACCTGAAGATATTTCCTTTTCTGCCATTGGACTCTATGCACTCCTGAATATCCCTTCGCAGATTCCACAAAAACAGTGAGACCAAACTGCTCAATGAAAATGAAGGTTTAACTCGGTGAGATGAATTCACACATCACAAAGCAGTTT
Source organism: Colobus guereza (assembly GCA_030247045.1). NCBI lineage: Eukaryota > Metazoa > Chordata > Mammalia > Primates > Cercopithecidae > Colobus > Colobus guereza. The sequence continues at coordinate 13,805,920 of CM058079.1, read as the reverse complement.
CTCAGAAAATTTATTTCTAGTTTAAATCTGAGGATATTTCCTTTTTAACCATGGGCTTCAATGTGCTCCCAAATAACTCCTCGCAAATACCACAAAAACAGCGAGGATGAAATACTCAAATAAAAAGGTTAAACTCTATGGGATGAATACACACATCATGGAAACGTTTCTTGAAGAGCTTCTCTCCAGTATTCATCTGAAGATATTTCCTTTTTCAACCTTGGCCTCTATTTGCTCCTGAATATCCCTTCGCAGATTCCACAAAAACAGTGATGCCAAACTGCTCCCTCAACAGAAACGTTTAGCTCTGAGATGAATGCACACATCACAAAGGTGTTTCTCAGAAAGCTTATCTCCAGTTGTTACCTGAAGATATTTCCTTTTCTGCCATTGGACTCTATGCACTCCTGAATATCCCTTCGCAGATTCCACAAAAACAGTGAGACCAAACTGCTCAATGAAAATGAAGGTTTAACTCGGTGAGATGAATTCACACATCACAAAGCAGTTTCTCAGAAAATTTATTTCTAGTTTAAATCTGAGGATATTTCCTTTTTAACCATGGGCTTCAATGTGCTCCCAAATAACTCCTCGCAAATACCACAAAAACAGCGAGGATGAAATACTCAAATAAAAAAGGTTAAACTCTATGGGATGAATACACACATCATGGAAACGTTTCTTGAAGAGCTTCTCTCCAGTATTCATCTGAAGATATTTCCTTTTTCAACCTTGGCCTCTATTTGCTCCTGAATATCCCTTCAATATTCCACAAAAAGAGTGCTAACAAACTGCTCAATGAAAAGAAAGATTTAACACTGTGAGATGAATTCGCCCATCACAAAACAGTCTCTCAGAAAGCTTCCTTCTAATTTTTATCTGAAGGTATTTCCTGTTTCATCATAGGCTTCTCTGCACTCCGAATATCCCTTTGTACATACCACAAAAAAACAGTGTTAACAAACTGCTCAATGAAAAGAATGGTTTACCTCTGGGAGATGAATTCACCCATCACAAAGAAATTTCTCAGAAAGCTCCTTTCTAGTTTTTATCTGAGGATATTTCCTTTTTAACCATGGGCTTCAATGTGCTCCCAAATAACTCCTCGCAAATACCACAAAAACAGCGAGGATGAAATACTCAAATAAAAAGGTTAAACTCTATGGGATGAATACACACATCATGGAAACGTTTCTTGAAGAGCTTCTCTCCAGTTTTTATCTGTAGATATTCCCTTTTTCACCATAGGCCTCTTTGAGCTCCAGAAAATCCCTTTGAAGATTCCTCAGAAAGAGTGCTACCAAACTGCTCAATGAATAGAAAGGTGTAACTCTGTGAGATGAATTCACTCATTGAAAGCAGTTTCTCATAAAACTTATTCTATTTTTTATCTGAGGATATTTCCTTTTTCACTACAGGCCTCAAAGCACTCCCAAATATCCCTTTGCAGATTCCATGAAAATAGTGTTAGCAAACTACTCTATGAAAAGAATGGTGTAACTATGTTAGATAAATTCACACAACACAAAGCAGTTTCTCAAAAAGCTTCTTTCTAGTTCTTATCTGTGGATGATTCCTTTTTCAAGTTAGGCCTCAACGAACTCCCAAATATCCCTTTGCACTTTCCCCGAAAACAGTGTTAGCAAACTGCTACATGAAAAGTAATGTGTATTTCTGTGAGATGAATTCACACATCAGAAACAACTTTCTCAGAAAGCTTCTTTCTAGTTTTTATCTGAGGATATTTCTTTTGTCACCATAGGTTTCAATGTGGTCCAAAATATCCCTTCTCAGATGCACCAAAAACAGTGTTACTAAACTGCTCCAAGAAAGCAATCATGTAACTTTATGAGGTAAGTAAACACATCAGAAAGTGGCTTCTCAGAAAGCATCTTTCTGGTTTTTATATGAGGATATTTACTTTGTCACCATAAGTTTCAATGCACTCAGAAATATCAGATTTCAGATTCCAAGAAAACAGTGTAAGCAAACTGCTGAATACAACGAGCAGTGTAATTCTGTGAGATAAATTAACACATCACAAAGCAGTGTCTCAGAAAGCTTCCTTCTAGTTTTTATCTGAGGATATTTACTTTCTCACCGTATTCCTCAATGCACTACTGAATATCCAATTGCAGATCAAACAAAAATAGTGTTAGCAAACTTCTCAATTAAAATAACCATGTTATTCATTGAGATGAATTTGCAGATCACAAAGCAGTTTCACAAAAAGATTCTTTTTGGTTTTGATCTGAGCATATTTCCTATGTCACCATAGGGTTCAAAGCACTCCCAAATACCCTATTGTAGATACAATGAAAACAGTGTTAACAAATTGCTCAATGAAAAGAGCGATGTAACTCTGTAAGATAAATTCACACAACACAAAGCAGTTTCTCAAAAGCTTCTTTCTAGTTCTTATCTGTGGATGATTCCTTTTCAAGTTAGGCCTCAACGAACTCCCAAATATCCCTTTGCAGATTCCACAAAAACAGTGTTAGCAAACTGCTACATGAAAAGTAATGTGTATTTCTGTGAGATGAATTCACACATCAGAAACAACTTTCTCAGAAAGCTTCTTTCTAGTTTTTATCTGAGGATATTTCTTTTGTCACCATAGGTTTCAATGTGGTCCAAAATATCCCTTCTCAGATGCACCAAAAACAGTGTTACTAAACTGCTCCAAGAAAGCAATCATGTAACTTTATGAGGTAAGTAAACACATCAGAAAGTGGCTTCTCAGAAAGCATCTTTCTGGTTTTATATGAGGATATTTACTTTGTCACCATAAGTTTCAATGCACTCAGAAATATCAGATTTCAGATTCCAAGAAAACAGTGTAAGCAAACTGCTGAATACAACGAGCAGTGTAATTCTGTGAGATAAATTAACACATCACAAAGCAGTGTCTCAGAAAGCTTCCTTCTAGTTTTTATCTGAGGATATTTACTTTCTCACCGTATTCCTCAATGCACTACTGAATATCCAATTGCAGATCAAACAAAAATAGTGTTAGCAAACTTCTCAATTAAAATAACCATGTTATTCATTGAGATGAATTCACATCACAAAGCAGTTTCACAAAAGATTCTTTTGGTTTTGATCTGAGCATATTTCCTATGTCACCATAGGGTTCAAAGCACTCCCAAATACCCTATTGTAGATACAATGAAAACAGTGTTAACAAATTGCTCAATGAAAAGAGCGATGTAACTCTGTAAGATAAATTCACATAACACAAAGTTGTTTTTCAGAAAGTTTCCTTCTAGTTTTTACATAAGGATATTTATTTTTTCATTATAGGCCTCAATGTGCTCCGGAATATCCCATTGCAGATTCCATGAAAACAGTGTTAGCAAACTTCTCCTTGAAGAGAAAGGTGTAACATTCTGACATGAGTTCACACATTACAAACAACATTCTCAGAAAGCTTCCTTCTTGTTTTATCTCTGGGTATTTCCTTTGTAACCATAGGCTTCAATGTGATTCAGAATATAAATTCTCAGATTCCCCCAAAACACTGCTACCAAACTGGTCAATGAAAAGGATCATGTAACTCTGTGAGATGAATTAACACATCACAAAGCAGTTTCTCAGAAAACCTCTTTCTAATTTTTATATGAGGCTGTTTTCTATGTCACCAAAAGCTTCAATGCACTCCAAAATATCCCTTTGCAGATTCCAGGAAAACAGTGTCAGTAAAATGCTCAATGTAAACTACAACGTAATAATGTGAGATGTATTCACACATCACAAAGCACTTTCTCAGAAAGTTTCTTTCTATTTTTATCTGAGAATATTTTCTTTTTTAATCATAGGCCTCATTGCACTCCAATATATACGTTTGCAGATTCCATGAAAACAGTGTTAGCAAACTGATCAATTAAAAGATGAATTCACACACTACACAGAAGTTTCTCAGAAAGCATCTTTCTAGTTTAAATCTAAGGATACTTCCTTTGTCATCATAGGCTTCAAAGGGATATAAAATATCCCTTGCAGATTCCCCAAAAACAGTGCTGCCAAACTGATCCATGAAAAGAATCATGTTACTCTGTTAAATGAGTTAACACAACACAAAGCAGTATTTCCGAAAGCTTTTCCTAGTTTTTATATGAGGATATTTCCTTTTCCACTACAAAGTTCAATGTGCTCCCAAATATCAATTCCCAGGCACCACAAAAACAGAGATGCCAAAGTGCTCCATCAACAGAAACTTTTAGCTCTATGAGATAAATGCACAAATCACAAAGGAGTTTCTGTGAAATCTTCTCTCCAGTTTTTACCTGAAGAATTTTCTATTTTCACCTTTGGATCCTATGTGCTCCCAAATATCCCTCTGCAGATTCCACAAAAACAGTGCTACCAAGCTGCACAATGAAAACAAAGTTTTAACACTGTGAGATAAATTCACCCATCAAAAAGCAGTTTCTCAGGAAGCTTCTTTCTGTTTTTATCTGAGGATATTTCCTTTTCCCCCATAAGCTTCCATGTGCTCCCAAATATCCCTCCTCAGATACCACAAAAACAGTGATTATGAACTGCTCAATCAACAAAAAGTTAACTTCTATGAGCTGAATACTCACAATACAAAACCTTTTCTCCAAGAGCTTCTCATTAGTTTTTATCTGAAGTTATTTCCTTTTTCACCGTAGGCCTACAGGAGCTCCTGAATATCCCTTTGCAGATTCCATAAAAACAGTGCTACCAAACTGCTCAAAGAAAGGAAACATGTAATTCTGTGTGATGAATTCAACCATCCCAAATAAATTTCTTAGACTGCTTCTTTCTAGTTTTTATCCCAGGATATTTGCTTTTCCAACATCGGATTCCATGTGCTCCCAAATATCTTTAAACAGATGCCACAAAAACAGTGATGACAAACTGCTCTCTCAAGAGAAAGCTTTAGCTCTATGAGATGAATATACACATCATTATGGAGTTATCAGAAACTTTATCTCCAGTTTTTAACTGAAGATAGTTCCTTATTCAACATTGGCCTATATCCGCTCCTGAATATCCCTTTACATATTCCACAAAAACAGTGTTACCAAAGTGTTTAATGAAAAGGATGATTTGGGGGCGGAGCAAGATGGCCGAATAGGAACAGCTGCAGTCTCCAACTCCCAGCGCGAAGGACACAGAAGACCGGTGATTTCTGCATTTTGAACTGAGGTACTGGGGTCATCTCACTAGTGAGTGCTGGACAAGCGGTGCTGGTCAGCTGTTGCGGCCCGATCAGCGAGAGCTGAACCAGGGCGAGGCATCGCCTCACCTGGGAAGCGCAAGGGGGAAGGGAATCCCTTTTCCTAACCAGGGGAACTGAGACACACAACACCTGGAAAATCGGGTAACTCCCACCCCAATACTGCGCTATAGGATAACGGGCACACCAGGAGAATATACCCCACGCCTGGCCGGGAGGGTCCCACGCCCCCGGAGCCTCCCTCCTTGCTAACACAGCAGTCTGCGGCGATCTAACCGCAGGGCAGCAGCGAGGCTGGGGAGGCGCCCGCCATTGCTGAGGCTTAAGTAGGTAAACAAAGCCGCTGAAGCTCCAACTGGGTGGAGCTCACAGCAGCTCAAGGAAACCTGCCTGTCTCTGTAGACTCCGCCTCTGGGGACGGCTCAGCTAAAAAATAACAGGGAAGCAGCAGAGACTTGTGCAGGCGCCAAGGACTCTGTCTGACAACTTTGAAGAGAGCAGTGGATCTCCCAACACGGAGGTTGAGATCTGAGAAGGGACAGACTGCCTGCTCAAGTGGGTCCCTGACCCCTGAGTAGCCTAACTGGGAGACATCCCCACTAGGGGCAGTCTGACACCCCACACCTCACAGGGTGGAGTACACCCCTGAGAGGAAGCTTCCAAAGTAAGAATCAGACAGGTACACTTGCTGTTCAGCAATATTCTATCTTCTGCAACCTCTGCTGCTGATACCCAGGCAAACAGGGTCTGGAGTGGACCTCAAGCAATCTCCAACAGACCTATAGCTGAGGGTTCTGACTGGCAGAAGGAAAACTATCAAACAGGAAGGACACCTATACCAAAACCCCATCAGTGCGTCACCATCATCAAAGACCAGAGACAGATAAAACCACAAAGATGGGGAAAAGCAGGGCAGAAAAGCTGGGAATTCAAAAATAAGAGTGCATCTCCCCTGCAAAGGAGCGCAGCCCATCGCCAGCAACGGATCAAAGCTGGTCAGAGAATGACTTTGATGAGAAGAGAGAAGAAGGCTTCAGTCCATCAAACTTCTCAGAGCTAAAGGAGGAATTACGTACCCAGCGCAAAGAAACTAAAAATCTTGAAAAAGAGTGGAAGAATTGACAGCTAGACTAATTAATGCAGAGAAGGTCATAAACGACATGACAGAGATGAAAACCATGACACGAGAAATACGTGACAAATGCACAAGCTTCAGTAACCGACTCGATCAACTGGAAGAAAGAGTATCAGCGATTGAGGATCAAATGAATGAAATGAAGCGAGAAGAGAAACCAAAAGAAAAAGAAGAAAAGAAATGAACAAAGCCTGCAAGAAGTATGGGATTATGTAAAAGACCAAATCTACGTCTGATTGGGGTGCCTGAAAGTGAGGGGAGAATGGAAACAAGTTGGAAAACACTCTTCAGGATATCATCCAGGAGAACTTCCCCAACCTAGTAGGGCAGGCCAACATTCAAATTCAGGAAATACAGAGAACGCCACAAAGATACTCCTCCAGAAGGGCAACTCCAAGACACATAATTGCCAGATTCACCAAAGTTGAAATGAAGGAAAAATCTTAAGGGCAGCCAGAGAGAAAGGTCGGGTTACCCACAAAGGGAAGCCCATCAGACTAACAGCAGATCTCTCGGCAGAAACTCTACAAGCCAGAAGAGAGTGGGGCCAATATTCAACGTTCTTAAAGAAAAGAATTTTAAACCCAGAATTTCATATCCAGCCAAACTAAGTTTCATCAGTGAAGGAGAAATAAAATCCTTTACAGATAAGCAAATGCTTAGAGATTTTGTCACTACCAGGCCTGCCTTACAAGAGACCCTGAAGGAAGCCCTAAACATGGAAAGGAACAACCGGTACCAGCCATTGCAAAACAAGCCAAAATGTAAATCAACTAATGAGCAAAATAACCAGTTAATATCATAATGGCAGGATTAAGTTCACACATAACAATATTAACCTTAAATGTTAATGGACTAAATGCTCCAATTAAAAGACACAGACTGGCAAACTGGATCAAGCGTCAAGACCCATCAGTCTGCTGTATTCAGGAGACCCATCTCACATGCAGAGACATACATAGGCTCAAAATAAAGGGATGGAGGAAGATCTACCAAGCAAATGGAGAACAAAAAAAGCAGGGGTTGCAATCCTAGTCTCTGATAAAATAGACTTTAAACCATCAAAGATCAAAAGAGACAAAGAAGGCCATTACATAATGGTAAAGGGATCAATTCAACAGGAAGAGCTAACTATCCTAAATATATATGCACCCAATACAGGAGCACCCAGATTCATAAAGCAAGTCCTTGGAGACTTACAAAGAGACTTAGACTCCCATACAATAATAATGGGAGACTTCAACACTCCACTGTCAACATTAGACAGATCAACGAGACAGAAAGTTAACAAGGATATCCAGGAATTGAACTCATCTCTGCACCAAGCAGACCTGATAGACATCTATAGAACTCTCCACCCCAAATCAACAGAATATACATTCTTCTCAGCACCACATCGCACTTATTCCAAAATTGACCACATAATTGGAAGTAAAGCACCTCAGCAAATGTAAAAGAACAGAAATTATAACAAACTGTCTCTCAGACCACAGTGCAATCAAACTAGAACTCAGGACTAAGAAACTCAATCAAAACCGCTCAACTACATGGAAACTGAACAACCTGCTCCTGAATGACTACTGGGTACATAACGAAATGAAAGCAGAAATAAAGATGTTCTTTGAAACCAATGAGAACAAAGATACAACATACCAGAATCTCTGGGACACATTTAAAGCAGTGTGTAGAGGGAAATTTATAGCACTAAATGCCCACAAGAGAAAGCAGGAAAGATCGAAAATTGACACTCTAACATCACAATTAAAAGAATTAGAGAGGAAGAGCAAACACACTCAAAAGCTAGCAGAAGGCAAGAAATAACTAAGATCAGAGCAGAACTGAAGGAGATAGAAACACAAAAACCCTCCAAAAATCAATGAATCCAGGAGTTGGTTTTTGAAAAGATCAACAAAATTGACAGACCGCTAGCAAGACTAATAAAGAAGAAAAGAGAGAGGAATCAAATAGATGCAATAAAAATGATAAAGGGATATCACCACCGACCCCACAGAAATACAAACTACCATCAGAGAATACTATAAACACCTTTACGCAAATCAACTAGCAAATGTAAAAGAACAGAAATTATAACAAACTGTCTCTCAGACCACAGTGCAATCAAACTAGAACTCAGGACTAAGAAACTCAATCAAAACCGCTCAACTACATGGAAACTGAACAACCTGCTCCTGAATGACTACTGGGTACATAACGAAATGAAAGCAGAAATAAAGATGTTCTTTGAAACCAATGAGAACAAAGATACAACATACCAGAATCTCTGGGACACATTTAAAGCAGTGTGTAGAGGGAAATTTATAGCACTAAATGCCCACAAGAGAAAGCAGGAAAGATCGAAAAATTGACACTCTAACATCACAATTAAAAGAATTAGAGAGGAAGAGCAAACACACTCAAAAGCTAGCAGAAGGCAAGAAATAACTAAGATCAGAGCAGAACTGAAGGAGATAGAAACACAAAAACCCTCCAAAAATCAATGAATCCAGGAGTTGGTTTTTGAAAAGATCAACAAAATTGACAGACCGCTAGCAAGACTAATAAAGAAGAAAAGAGAGAGGAATCAAATAGATGCAAAAAATGATAAAGGGATATCACCACCGACCCCACAGAAATACAAACTACCATCAGAGAATACTATAAACACCTTTACGCAAATCAACTAGAAAATTTAGAAGAAATGGATAATTTCCTGGACACTTACACTCTCCCAAGACTAAACCAGGAAGAAGTTGAATCCCTGAATAGACCAATAGCAGGCTCTGAAATTGAGGCAACAATTAATAGCCTGCCCACCAAAAAGTCCAGGACCAGACGGATTCACAGCTGAATTCTACCAGAGGTACAAGGAGGAGCTGGTACCATTCCTTCTGAAACTATTCCAATCAATAGAAAAGAGGGAATCCTCCCTAACTCATTTTATGAGGCCAACATCATCCTGATACCAAAGCCTGGCAGAGACACAACAAAAAGAGAATTTTAGACCAATATCCCTGATGAACATCGATGCAAAAATCCTCAATAAAATACTGGCAAACCGGATTCAGCAGCACATCAAAAGCTTATCCACCATGATCAAGTGGGCTTCATCCCTGGGATGCAAGGCTGGTTCAACATTCGCAAATCAATAAACGTAATCCAGCATATAAACAGAACCAAAGACAAGAACCACATGATTATCTCAATAGATGCAGAAAAGGCTTTTGACAAAATTCAACAGCCCTTCATGCTAAAAACGCTCAATAAATTTGGTATTGATGGAACGTACCTCAAAATAATAAGAGCTATTTATGACAAACCCACAGCTAATATCATACTGAATGGGCAAAACTGGAAAAATTCCTTTGAAAACTGGTAAGACAGGGATGCCCTCTCACCACTCCTATTCAACATAGTGTTGGAAGTTCTGGCTAGGGCAATCAGGCAAGAGAAAGAAATCAAGGGTATTCAGTTAGGAAAAGAAGAAGTCAAATTGTCCCTGTTCGCAGATGACATGATTGTATATTTAGAAAACCCCATTGTCTCAGCCCAAAATCTCCTTAAGCTGATAAGCAACTTCAGCAAAGTCTCAGGATACAAAATTAATGTGCAAAATCACAAGCATTCTTATACACCAGTAACAGACAAGCAGAGAGCCAAATCAGGAATGAACTTCCATTCACAATTGCTTCAAAGAGAATAAAATACCTAGGAATCCAACTTACAAGGGATGTAAAGGACCTCTTCAAGGAGAACTACAAACCACTGCTCAGTGAAATCAAAGAGGACACAAACAAATGGAAGAACATACCATGCTCATGGATAGGAAGAATCAATATCGTGAAAATGGCCATACTGCCCAAGGTTATTTATAGATTCAATGCCATCCCCATCAAGCTACCAATGAGTTTCTTCACAGAATTGGAAAAACTGCTTTAAAGTTCATATGGAACCAAAAAGAGCCCGCATTGCCAAGACAATCCTAAGTCAAAAGGACAAAGCTGGACGCCACTACCTGACTTCAAACTATACTACAAGGCTACAGTAACCAAAACAGCATGGTACTGGTACCAAAACAGAGCTATAGACCAATGGAACAGAACAGAGTCCTCAGAAATAATACCACACATCTACAGCCGTCTGATCTTTGATAAACCTGAGAGAAACAAGAAATGGGGAAAGGATTCCTATTTAATAAATGGTGCTGGGAAAATTGGCTAGCCATAAGTAGAAAGCTGAAACTGGATCCTTTCCTTACTCCTTATACAAAGATTAATTCAAGATGGATTAGAGACTTAAATGTTAGACCTAATACCATAAAAACCCTAGAAGAAAATCTAGGTAGTACCATTCAGGACATAGGCATGGGCAAGGACTTCATGTCTAAAACACCAAAAGCAACGGCAGCAAAAGCCAAAATTGACAAATGGGATCTCATTAAACTAAAGAGCTTCTGCACAGCAAAAGAAACTACCATCAGAGTGAACAGGCAACCTACAGAATGGGAGAAAATTTTGCAATCTACTGTCTGACAAAGGGCTAATATCCAGAATCTACAAAGAACTCAAACAAATATACAAGAAAAACAAACAACCCCATCAAAAGTGGGCAAAGGATATGAACAGACATTTCAAAAGAAGACATTCATACAGCCAACAGACACATGAAAAATGCTCATCATCACCGCCATCAGAGAAATGCAAATCAAAACCACAATGAGATACCATCTCACACCAGTTAGAATGGCCATCATTAAAAATCAGGAAACAACAAGTGTTGGAGAGGATGTGGAGAAATAGGAACACTTTTACACTGTTGGTGGGATTGTAAACTAGTTCAACCATTATGGAAAACAGTATGGCGATTCCTCAAGGATCTAGAACTAGATGTACCATATGACCCAGCCATCCCACTACTGGGTATATACCCAAAGGATTATAAATTATTCTACTACAAAGACACATGCACACGTATGTTTATTTGCACTATTCACAATAGCAAAGACTTGAATCAACCCAAATGTCCATCTGTGACAGACTGATTAAGAAAATGTGGCACATATACACCATGGAATACTATGCAGCCATAAAAGGATGAGTTTGCCCTTTGTAGGGACATGGATGCAGCTGGAAACCATCATTCTTAGCAAACTATCACAAGAAGAGAAAACCAAACACCGCATGTTCTCACCATAGGTGGAACTGAACAATGAGATCACTTGACTCGGAAGGGGAACATCACACACTGGGCTTATTATGGGGAGGGGGAGGGGAGGGATTGCACTGGGGAGTTATACCTGATATAAATGATGAATTGATGGGTGCTGACGAGTTGATGGGTGCAGCACACCAACATTGCACAAGTATACATATGTAACAAACCTGCACGTTATGCACATGTACCCTAGAACTAAAAAAAAAAAAAAAAAAAAAGAAAAGGATGATTTATCTCTGTCAGACGAATTCACACACCACAAAGCAGTTTCACAGAAAGCTTCTTTACAGTTTTTATCTGATGATATTTCCTTTTTCACCATAGGCCTCAAAGTGCTCCCAAATATCCCTTTGTAGATTCCCTGAAAACAGTGTTAATTAACTTCTTCATGAAAAGAAAGGTGTAAATGTGTGAGATGAATTCGCACATGACAAAACAGTTTCTCAGAAAGCTTCTTTCTAGTTTTTTACTGGGAATATTTCCTTTGTCACCCTAGGCTTCAATTCGATTGAAAATATCCCTGCTCAGTGAAATCAAAGAGGACACAAACAAATGGAAGAACATACCATGCTCATGGATAGGAAGAATCAATATCGTGAAAATGGCCATACTGCCCAAGGTTATTTATAGATTCAATGCCATCCCCATCAAGCTACCAATGAGTTTCTTCACAGAATTGGAAAAACTGCTTTAAAGTTCATATGGAACCAAAAAGAGCCCGCATTGCCAAGACAATCCTAAGTCAAAAGGACAAAGCTGGAGGCGCCACGCTACCTGACTTCAAACTATACTACAAGGCTACAGTAACCAAAACAGCATGGTACTGGTACCAAAACAGAGCTATAGACCAATGGAACAGAACAGAGTCCTCAGAAATAATACCACACATCTACAGCCGTCTGATCTTTGATAAACCTGAGAGAAACAAGAAATGGGGAAAGGATTCCTATTTAATAAATGGTGCTGGGAAAATTGGCTAGCCATAAGTAGAAAGCTGAAACTGGATCCTTTCCTTACTCCTTATACAAAGATTAATTCAAGATGGATTAGAGACTTAAATGTTAGACCTAATACCATAAAAACCCTAGAAGAAAATCTAGGTAGTACCATTCAGGACATAGGCATGGGCAAGGACTTCATGTCTAAAACACCAAAAGCAACGGCAGCAAAAGCCAAAATTGACAAATGGGATCTCATTAAACTAAAGAGCTTCTGCACAGCAAAAGAAACTACCATCAGAGTGAACAGGCAACCTACAGAATGGGAGAAAATTTTGCAATCTACTCATCTGACAAAGGGCTAATATCCAGAATCTACAAAGAACTCAAACAAATATACAAGAAAAACAAACAACCCCATCAAAAGTGGGCAAAGGATATGAACAGACATTTCTCAAAAGAAGACATTCATACAGCCAACAGACACATGAAAAATGCTCATCATCACTCGCCATCAGAGAAATGCAAATCAAAACCACAATGAGATACCATCTCACACCAGTTAGAATGGCCATCATTAAAAATCAGGAAACAACAAGTGTTGAGAGGATGTGGAGAAATAGGAACACTTTTACACTGTTGGTGGGATTGTAAACTAGTTCAACCATTATGGAAAACAGTATGGCGATTCCTCAAGGATCTAGAACTAGATGTACCATATGACCCAGCCATCCCACTACTGGGTATATACCCAAAGGATTATAAATTATTCTACTACAAAGACACATGCACACGATGTTTATTGCGGCACTATTCACAATAGCAAAGACTTGAATCAACCCAAATGTCCATCTGTGACAGACTGGATTAAGAAAATGTGGCACATATACACCATGGAATACTATGCAGCCATAAAAAGGATGAGTTTGCTCCTTTGTAGGGACATGGATGCAGCTGGAAACCATCATTCTTAGCAAACTATCACAAGAAGAGAAAACCAAACACCGCATGTTCTCACTCATAGGTGGAACTGAACAATGAGATCACTTGGACTCGGAAGGGGAACATCACACACTGGGCTTATATGGGAGGGGAGGGGAGGGATTGCACTGGGGAGTTATACCTGATAGAAATGATGAATTGATGGGTGCTGACGAGTTGATGGGTGCAGCACACCAACATTGCACAAGTATACATATGTAACAAACCTGCACGTTATGCACATGTACCCTAGAACTTAAAGTATAATAAAAAAAAAAAAAAAAAAAAAAAGAAAAGGATGATTTATCTCTGTCAGATGAATTCACTCACAAAGCAGTTTCACAGAAAGCTTCTTTAGTTTTATCTGATGATATTTCCTTTTCACCATAGGCTCAATGCTCCAAAATATCCCTTGTAGATTCCTGAAAACAGTGTTAATTAACTTCTTCATGAAAAGAAAGGTGTAATGTGAGATGAATTCATGACAAAACAGTTTCTCAGAAAGCTTCTTTCTAGTTTTTTACTGGGAATATTTCCTTTGTCACCCTAGGCTTCAATTCGATTGAAAATATCCCTTCTCAGATTACCCAAAAGCAGGGCTACCAAACTGCTGCACGAAAAGAATGGTGTAACTCTCTGAGACGAATACACACATCACAAAGCTGTTTCTCAGAAGGCTTCTTTCTAGTTTCTATCTGAGGATATTTCCTTTTTCACCATATTCTTCAACGCACTCTCACACATTCCATGAAAAAATTGACAGCAAACTTCTCAATGAAAAGAACGGTGTAACTCTGTGAGATGAATTCGCACATCACAAAGAAGTTTCTCGGAAAGATTCTTTCTAGATTTTATCTCAGGATATTTGGTTTGTCACCATAGACTTCAATGCATCCCAAAATATCCCTTCTGAGATTCCCCAAAAACAATTCTAATAAACTGCCACATGAAAAGAATCATGTAACTCTCCGAGATGAATTCACAAATTAGAAATTATTTTGTCAGAAATCTACAATGGGATATTTTTGAGCACATTGAAACTCATGGTGACAAAGGAAATATCCTCATATAAAAAATAGAAAGAAGCTTTCTGAGAAACTGCTTTGTGATGTACTAGGTTATCTCACAGAGTTACATGATTCTTTTCATGGATCAGTTTGGTAGCACTGTTTTTGTGGAATTTGAGAAGAGATAATTTCAATCACTTTGAAGCCTGTGGTGACAAAGGAAATCTTCTCAGAAAAAATCTGGAAGGAGGCTTTCTGAGAAATTGCTTTGTGATGTGTGAATTCATCTCACAGAGGTACACCTCTATTTTCATGGAGCAGTTTGTTAGCACTGTTTTTGGGGAATCTTAGAAGGGATATTTTGGATTGCCTTGAAGCCTCTGGTGACAAGGAAATATTCTCTGATAAAAACTAGAAGAAGCTTTCTGAGAAACCACTTTGTGATGTGTTAATTGATCTCACAGAGTTACATGATTCTTTTCATGGATCAGTTTTGTAGTACTGTTTTTGGGAATCTGGGAAGGATATCTTAGATTGCAACAAAGCCTATGTTGACAAAGGAAAAATCCTCAGAGAAAACTATAAAGAAGTTTTCTGACAAACTGCTTTGTGATGTGAGAAATCATCTCACATAGTTACACCATTCTTTTCTTATGTCAGTTGGCAGTACTGTTTTTTGGGAATCTGGGAAGGATATCTTAGATTGCAACAAAGCCTATGTTGACAAAGGAAATATACTCAGCTAAAAAGTGGAAAGAATCTTTCACAGAAACTGGCTTGTGATGTGTGCATTTGTCTCACAGAGTATCCCAATTCTTTTGTTGAGGTAGTTTGGTAAAAATATTTTCATGAAATCTGCAATAGGATATTCGGGAGTGCATTGAAGCTTATGGTGACAATGGAAATATCCTCAGATAAAAACTAGAGAGAAGCTTTCTGAAAAACTGCTTTCTAATGTCTGAATTCCTCTCAGAGAGGTACAATCTTATTTTCCTTGAGCAGTTTGCGAACACTGTTTTCTTGGAATCTGCAATCGGATTGGATATTTTGGAGTGCATTGAAGCTTATGGTGACAATGGAACTATTCTCTTATAAAAACTAGAAGGAAGCTTTCTGTGAAACCCCTTTGTGATTTGATAATTCATCTAACAGAGTTACAGGATATGTTTCATGAATCAGTTTGGTAGCACTTTTTTTAGGGAATCTGCGATTGCGTATTTGGGAGCGAATTGAAGTCTATGGTGACAAGGGAAATATCATCAAAAAAAAAAAACAAAAAGAAACCTTTTGAGAAACTGCTTTGTGATGTGTGAATTCTTCTCAGAGATTTACACCTTTATTTTCATGGAGTTGTTTGCTAACACTATTTTCGTGGGATCTGCAAAGAGATATTCATGAGCACATTGAGACCTTTTTTGAAAAACAAAAATATCCTCTGACTAAAACTAGAAAGAAGCACTCTGAGAAGCTGTTCTGTGATGTGTGAATTCACCTCAGAGTGTTACAATGTTGTTTTCACTGAGCGGTTTTCGAACACTGTTTTCTTGGAATCTACAATTGGATCGGATATTTCGGAGTGCATTTAAGCTTATGGTGACAAGGGAAATATCCTCACAGAAAACAAGAAAGAAACTTTCTGAGGAAGTGCTTTGTGATTTGTGAATTCATCTAACAGTGTTTCATGATTCCGTTCAGAAGCAATTTGGTAGCACTGTTTTCTTGGAATCTGCAATCGGATTGGATATTTTGGAGTGCATTGAAGCTTATGGTGACAATGGAAATATCCTCAGATAAAAACTAGAGAGAAGCTTTCTGAAAACTGCTTTCTAATGTCTGAATTCCTCTCAGAGAGGTACAATCTTATTTTCCTTGAGCAGTTTGCGAACACTGTTTTCTTGGAATCTGCAATGGGATATTTCAGAGTGCATTGAAGCTTATGGTGACAAGGAAATATCATCAAAAAAAAACAAAGAAACCTTTGAGAAACTGCTTTGTGATGTGTGAATTCTTCTCAGAGATTTACAACTTTCTTTTCATGGAGCAGTTTGCTAACACTATTTTCTATCCTCTGACTAAAACTAGAAAGAAGCACTCTGAGAAGCTGTTCTGTGATGTGTGAATTCTTCTCAGAGATTTACAACTTTCTTTTCATGGAGCAGTTTGCTAACACTATTTTCGTGGAATTTGCAAAGGATATTCACAAGTGCATTGAGACCTTATTTGAAAAGGAAATATCCTCAGATAAAAACTAGAGAGAAGCTTTCTGAAAACTGCTTTCTAATGTCTGAATTCCTCTCAGAGAGGTACAATCTTATTTTCCTTGAGCAGTTTGCGAACACTGTTTTCTTGGAATCTGCAATCGGATTGATATTTTGGAGTGCATTGAAGCTTATGGTGACAATGGAAATATCCTCAGATAAAAACTAGAGAGAAGCTTTCTGAAAACTGCTTTCTAATGTCTGAATTCCTCTCAGAGAGGTACAATCTTATTTTCCTTGAGCAGTTTGCGAACACTGTTTTCTTGGAATCTGCAATGGGATATTTCAGAGTGCATTGAAGCTTATGGTGACAATGGAAATATCCTCAGATAAAAACTAGAGAGAAGCTTTCTGAAAACTGCTTTCTAATGTCTGAATTCCTCTCAGAGAGGTACAATCTTATTTTCCTTGAGCAGTTTGCGAACACTGTTTTCTTGGAATCTGCAATGGGATATTTCAGAGTGCATTGAAGCTTATGGTGACAAGGAAATATCATCAAAAAAAAACAAAGAAACCTTTGAGAAACTGCTTTGTGATGTGTGAATTCACCTCAGAGTGTTACAATGTTGTTTTCACTGAGCGGTTTTGAACACTGTTTTCTTGGAATCTGCAATCGGATTGGATATTTTGGAGTGCATTGAAGCTTATGGTGACAAAAGGAAACAAGGAAATATCCTTTGTCAACATAAACTTCAATGCACTCTGAAACATCCCACCGCAGATGCTAACAAAACAGAGTTAGCAAACTGCTCAATGAAAAAGAACAGTGTAACTCTGTGAGATGAATTCACACATCACAAAGCAGTTTTTCTGAAAACTTCTTTCTACTTTTTATCTGAGGATATTTCCTTTGTCACCCTAGGCTTCAATGTAATCCAAAGTATTCCTTCTGATATTCCCCCAAAACAGTGCTATCAAACTGCTTCATGAAAATAATCGTATAACTCCATGAGAGGAATTATCACATCACAAAGTGGTTTCTCAGAAAGCTTCTTTCTTCTTTTAATATGATGGTATTTCCTTTGTCACCATAAGTGTCAATGCACTCTGAAATATTTCATTGCAGATACCAAGAAAACAGTTAGCAAACTGCTCAATGATGAGAACAGTGTAACTCTGAGAGATGAATTCACACATCACAAAGAAGTTTCTCTGAAGGCTTCTTTTTGGTTTTTAACTGAAAACATATCCTTTGTCACCATAGTCTTCAATGCACTCCCAAACATCCTATTGCAGATTCCATAAAAAGCAGTGTTAGCAAACTGCTCAATGAAAACAACAATGTAACTCTCTGAGATGAATTCACACATCACAAAGCACTTTCCCAGAAATCTTCTTTCTAGTTTTTATGTGAGGATATTTCTTTTTTCAACATAGGCCCCAATGTGCTCCCAAATATCCCTTTACAGATTCCAAGAAAGCAGTGTTAGCAAAATACTCCAGGAAAGGAAACGTGTAACACTGTGAGATGAATTTGCACATCATGAAGAAGTTTCTCAGTAATCTTTTTCTAGTTTTAATCTGAGGATATTTTCTTTCTCACCATAGGCTTCAAGGTGATTCAAAATATTCCTTCTCAGATTCCCCAAAAACATTGCTAACAAACTACTCCATGAAAGGAAATTGTTACTCTGTGAGATGAATTCACAAATTGGAAAGTAGTTTGTCAGAAAGCTTCTTTGTAGTTTTTGTCTGAGGATATTTCCTTTATCACCATAAGCATCAATGTGCTCTGAAATATCCCTTTGCACATTCCAGGAAAACAGTGTTATCAAACATCCCAATGAAAAGAACAATGCAACTATGGGAGACAAAATGACACATCACAAAGCAGTTTCTCAGATAGCTTTTCTCCTTTTTTATCTCACAATATTAGCTTTGTCACCTTAGGCTTCAAAGTGCCCCCAAACAGTGTTAGCAGACTGCTCAATGAAAAGAACAGTGTACCTCTGTGAGGTAAATTCACACATTGTCAAGAAGTTTCTCAGAATGCTTCCTTCTAGATTTTATCTGAGGATATTTCCTTTGTCACCACGGTTTTCATTGCGATCTGAAATATCCCTTATCATATTCCACAAAAACAGTACTAACAAACTGCTCCGTGGAGAAAAAAGGGTAATTTTGTGAGATGAATTGACACATCACAAAGGACTTTCTCAGAAATCATCTTCCTATGTTTTATATTAGGATATTTCCATTTTCACCATAAGCTTCAATGTGCTCTGAAATATCCCATTGCAGATTCCAAGAAAACACTACTAACAAACTGCTCCATTAAAAGAATTGTGAAACACTGTGAGATGAATATACAAATCGCAAAGTAGTTTCTCAGAAAGCTTCTATCTAATTTTAGTCTGAGGATATTTTCGTTTATCAAAAAAGGTCTCAATGTGCTCATGAATATCCCTTTGCAGATTGCATGAAAGTAGTGTTAGCAAACATCTCCATGAAAATAAAGGTGTAAATCTCTGAGAGGAATTCACACATCACAAAGCACTTTATAAAAAAGTTTCTTTTTGTTTTTCTGAGTATATTTCCTTTGACACCATAGGCTTCAATTCACTCCAAAATATCCTATTGCAGATTCCCCAAAAACAGTGTAACAAAACTGATCCATGAAAACTATCACGTAAATCTGTTAGATGAATTATCTCATCACAAAGCAGTTTCACAGAAAGCTTATTTCTAGTTTTTACCTGAGGATTTTTTTTGTCACCACAGGCTTCAGTGCAATTCAAAATACTCCTTCTCCAGATCCACAAAAACAGTACTCCCAAACTGCTTCATGAAAATTGTGGTGTAACTCTGTGAGATGAATTCTCACATCATAAAACTGTTTCTCAGAAGGCTTTCTTCTAGTTTTTATCTGAAGATCTTTCCTATTTTGCCATATTCCTCAATGCACTCCTGAATATCCCTTTGCAGGTACCATGAAAACAGTTTTAGCATCCTGCTCCAAGAACATAATTGTGCTACTCTGTTAGATGAATACTTACATCACAAAGCAGTTTCTCAGAAAGGTTCTATCTAGTTTTTATCTGAGAATATTCCTTTTGTCACCATAGGCTTCAATGTGATCAAAAATAGACCTTCTCAGGTTCTCCAAAAACAGTGCTACCAAGATGCTCCATAAAAAGAATCGTGAAAATCTGTGAGAGGAAGTCACAAATCAGAAAACAGTTTCATAGAAAGTTTCTTTCTAGTTTGTCTGAGGATATTTACTTTTCACCACCATCCTCATTGTGCACGTGAATAACCTTTGAAGATTCCATGAAAATAGTGTTAGAAACTGCTCCATGAAAAGAAAGGTGTACATCTGTGAGATGAATTCACACAACACAAAGCAGTTTCTCAGAAAGCTTATTTTGGGTTTTGTCTGAGAATATTTCCTTTGTCACCATAGGCTTCAATGTGCTCCAAATATCCCTTTGCAGGTACCATGAAAACAGTTTTAGCATCCTGCTCCAAGAACATAATTGTGCTACTCTGTTAGATGAATACTTACATCACAAAGCAGTTTCTCAGAAAGGTTCTATCTAGTTTTTATCTGAGAATATTCCTTTTGTCACCATAGGCTTCAATGTGATCAAAAATAGACCTTCTCAGGTTCTCCAAAAACAGTGCTACCAAGATGCTCCATAAAAAGAATCGTGAAAATCTGTGAGAGGAAGTCACAAATCAGAAAACAGTTTCATAGAAAGTTTCTTTCTAGTTTGTCTGAGGATATTTACTTTTTCACCACCATCCTCATTGTGCACGTGAATAACCTTTTGAAGATTCCATGAAAATAGTGTTAGGAAACTGCTCCATGAAAAGAAAGGTGTACATCTGTGAGATGAATTCACACAACACAAAGCAGTTTCTCAGAAAGCTTATTTTTGGGTTTTTGTCTGAGAATATTTCCTTTGTCACCATAGGCTTCAATGCGCTCCAAAATATCCTATTGCAGATTCCATGGAAAGAGGTTTACCAAACTGCTCCAAGAAAAGAATCATGCTACTCTGTGAGACGAATACACACACCACAAAGCAGTTTATCAGAAAGCTTCTTTCTAGTTTTTATTTGAGGATATTTCCATTTTCACCATAGGCTTCAATCCAATCCAAAATATCCCTTCTCAGATTCCTCAAAAACAGTGCTACTAAACTGCTCCATGAAAAGAATGGTGTATATCTGTGAGAGGAAATCAGAAATCACAAGGCAGTTTCTCAGAAAGCTTCTTTCTAGTTTTTATATGATGATATTTTCTTTGTCACCTTAAGCTTCAATATGCTCTGAAATATCCGATTGCAGATTCTAAGAAAACAGTGTTAGCAAACTGCTCAATGAAAACAACATTGTAACTCTCCAAGATGAATTCTCACATAACAAGCAAGTTTCTTAGAAAGATTCTTTCTAGTTTTTGTCTGAGGATCTTTCCTTTGTCAACATAAGCTTCAATGTGCATGAAATATCCCATTGCAGATTCCAAGAAAACAGTGTTAGCAAACTTCTCAATGAAAAGAACAGAGTAACTCTGTGAGATGACTTCACACATCACAAAACAGCTTCTTGGAAAGCTTCTTTCTTGTTTTTGTCTGACGATATTTTCTTTTTCACTGGAGGCCCCAATGAGCTCACGAATATCCCTTTGCAGATGCCACAAAAATAGTGTTAACAAACTTCTCAATGAAAAGAACAGTGTAACTAGATGAGATGAATTCGCACATCACAAAGTAGATTCTCAGAAAGTTTTTTGCTTGTTATCTGAGGATATTTCCTTTGCCCCCACAGGCTTCAATGCGATCCAAAATATCCCCTGTCAGATTCCCCAAAAACAGTGCTACCAAAGTGATCCATGAAAACAGTCGTGAAGCTCTGTGAGAATAAAATCACACATCACAAAGAAGTTTCTCAGAAAGATTCTTTCTAGGTTTTATCTGAGGATATTTCCCTTGTCACCATAGGCTTCAATGTGATCCAAAATACCCCTTCTCAGATTCCCCAAAACAGTGCTACCAAAATGCTCCATGAAAATAATCGTGTAACTCTGTGAGATGTGATCCATAATGTCCCCTCTCAGATTCCACAAAAACAGTGTTACCAAACTGTTCCATGAAAAGAATCATGTAACTCTGTGAGAAGAATTAAGACATCAGAAAGTGTTTCCTCAGAAAGATT
This sequence comes from Colobus guereza, assembly GCA_030247045.1. Classification (NCBI taxonomy): domain Eukaryota; kingdom Metazoa; phylum Chordata; class Mammalia; order Primates; family Cercopithecidae; genus Colobus; species Colobus guereza. The sequence goes on along the minus strand of CM058079.1, from coordinate 13,784,024 downwards.
CCTTCTAGTTTTTATACGGGAGTACTTCCTTTGTGATCTTGGGCTTCAATGCACTCTGAAATATCTCTTTGTGGATTCCAAGAAAACAGTGTTAGCAAACTGCTCATTGAAAAGAATGGTGTAAGTCTGTGAGATGAATTCACACTTCACAAAGCAGTTTGTCAGAAAACTGCTTTTTGGTTTTTATCTGAGGATATATTCTTTGTCACCACAGGTTTCAATGCACCCCCAAATATCCTAATGCAGATTCCACAAAAATAGTGTTATCAAATGCTCAATGAAAAGAACAGTGTATCTCTGTGAGTTGAGTTCATTCAACACAAAGAACTTTCTCAGAAAACATCTTTCTAGTTTTTGTCTGAGGATATTTCCTTTATGCCATAGGATTCAATGTGACCCCAAATATCTCCTCTCAGATTCCCCAAAAACAGTGCTAGCAAACTGATCCGTTAAAAGAATCATGTAACTCGTGAGATGAATAGAAAAGTCTCAGAGCAGATTCTCAGAATGGTGGTTACCAGTTTTTGTCTGAGGATGTTTCCTTTGTCACCAGAGGCTTCAATGTGATCCAAAATATCCCTTCTCAGATTTCCCAAAAGCAGTGCCACCAAACTTCTCCATGAAAAGAATCATGTGACACTTTGAAATGAATTAACACATCATACAGCGTTTTTTGAAAAGCTTCTTTCTAGTTTTTATATGAAGGTATTTCCTTTGTCACCTTAGGCTTCAATGTGCTCCAAAAATCCCTTTGAAGATTCCATGGAAACAGTGGTAGCAAACTGCTCAATGACAATAACAGTGTAAATCTGTGATATGAATTCACACATCTCAAAGCACTTTCTCAGAAAGCTTTTTACTAGTTTTTATGTGAGAATATTATTTTTTCACCTTAGGCCTCTATGCAATCCCAAATATCCCTTTGTAGATTCGACGAAAACATTACTAGCAAACTGCTCCATGGAAAGAAAGGTTAAGTCTGTGAGATGAATTCACACATCATGAAGAATTTCCTCAAAAATCTTCTTTCTAGTTTTATCTGAGGATATTTCTATTGTCATCGTAGGATTTAATGCCATCCAAAATATCCCTTCTCACATTCCCCAAAAAATGTGCTACGAAACTGCTCCATGAAAAGAAAGGTACAATTATGTGAGATGAATTCTCAAATCACAGAGCAGCTTCTCGGGATGTTTCTTTCTAGTTTTTGTCTGAGGATATTTTGTTTGTCACCATAAGCTTCAATGCACTCCAAAATATCCCATTGCAGATTCCAAGAAAACAGTATTACCAAACTGCTCAATGAAAATAACAGTGTAACTGTATGAGGTCATTTCACCCATCACAAAGCAGTCTCCAGAAAGCTTCTTTTTGGTTTCTATCTGTGGATATTTCCTTGGTCAACATACGCTTTAAATGCTGTACCAAATATCCCTTTGCAGATTCCACAAAAACTGTATTATCAAACTGCTCAATGAAAAGAACAGCTTAACTTTGTTGGATGAATTCACACATCACAGAGAACTGTCTCAGAAAGCTTCTTTCAAGGTTTTATCTGAGGATATTTACTTTGACACCATAGGCTTAATTGCTATCCCAAATATCCCTTCTCAGATTAACCATAAACAGTGTTACCAAACTGATCCATGAAAAGAATCATGTAACTCTGTGAGATGAATTCACAAATCACAAAGCAGTTTCTCAAAAAGATTCTTTCTAGTTTTTGTCTGAGGATAATTCCTTTGTCTCTCTAAGCTTCAATGCGCTCTGAACTATCTCATTGTGGATTCCAAGAAAACAGTGTTAGCAATCTGCTCAATGAAAAGAACCGTGTAACTGTGAGATGAATTCACACATCACAAAGCAGTTTCTCAGAAATCTTTCTAGTTAATATCTGAGGATATTCCCTTTCTCACAACAGGCTTCAATGCACTCCCAAATATCACTTTGCAAATTCCATGAAAACAGTGTTAGAAAACTGTTCCATGGAAATAAAAGTGTATCTCTGTGAGATGAATTCACACATAATAAAGAACTTTCTCAGAAAGCTTTTTTTTCTAGTTTTTATCTGAGGATATTTGATTTTTCACCATAGGACTCAATGTCTTCCCAAATATCCCTTTGCTGATTCCATGAAAAGAGTTTTATCAAACTGCTCAATGAAAAGAAAGGTGTAACTCTGTGAAATGAATTCACACGTCATGAAAAAGTTTCTCAGAAAGTTTCTTTCAAGTTTTTATCTGAGGATATTTCCTTTGTAACCATAGGCTTCAATGGCATCCAAAATATCCCTTCTGAGATTCCACAAAAACAGTGCTACCAGACTGATCCATGAAAAGAATCATGTAAATCAATGAGATGAATTCACAAACCACAAAGCAGTTTCTCAGGTATCTTCTTTCTAGTTTTTGTCTGAGGATATCAATGCGCTTCAAAATATCTCATTGCAGATTCCAAGAAAACAGTGTCAGCAAACTGCTCAATAAAAATAAGAGTGTAACTCTGTGAGATGAATTCACATATCACAAAGCAGTTTCTCAGAAAGCTTGTTTTGTTTATTATCTGAGATATATCCTTTGTCACCATAGACTTTAATGCACTCCAAAATATTCTACTACAGATTCTACAAAAACAGTGTTGTCAAACTTCTCAATGTAAAGATCGGTGTTACCCTGTGAGATGAATTCACACGTCACATAGTGCTTCTCAGAAAGCTTCTTTATGGTTTTTATCTGAGGATATTTCGTTTCTCACCTTAAGCCTCAAATGTGCTCCCCAGTATAATACCTTTGTCACCATAGTCTCAATGCCCTCCCACATATCCTATTGCAGGTTCCACGAAAATAGTGTTAGGAAGCTTCTCCATGAAAGAAAGGTGGAACTCTGTGATATTAATTCACACATCACAAAGAAGTTTCTCAGAAATCTTCTTTCTGGTTTTTATCTGAGGATATTTCCTTTGTAACCATAGGCTTCAATGGCATCCAAAATATCCCTTCTGAGATTCCACAAAACAGTGCTACCAGACTGATCCATGAAAAGAATCATGTAAATCAATGAGATGAATTCACAAATCACAAAGCAGTTTCTCAGGTATCTTCTTTCTAGTTTTTGTCTGAGGATATCAATGCGCTTCAAAATATCTCATTGCAGATTCCAAGAAAACAGTGTCAGCAAACTGCTCAATAAAAATAAGAGTGTAACTCTGTGAGATGAATTCACATATCACAAAGCAGTTTCTCAGAAAGCTTGTTTTGTTTATTATCTGAGGATATTTCCTTTGTCACCATAGACTTTAATGCTCAAAATATTCTATTACAGATTCTACAAAAACAGTGTTATCAAACTGCTCAATGAAAAGTACTGTGTAACTCTGTGAGATGAATTCACACGTCACATAGTGCTTCTCAGAAAGCTTCTTTATGGTTTTTATCTGAGGATATTTCGTTTCTCACCTTAAGCCTCAAATGTGCTCCCCAGTATAATACCTTTGTCACCATAGTCTCAATGCCCTCCCACATATCCTATTGCAGGTTCCACGAAAATAGTGTTAGGAAGCTTCTCCATGAAAGAAAGGTGGAACTCTGTGATATTAATTCACACATCACAAAGAAGTTTCTCAGAAATCTTCTTTCTGGTTTTCATCTGAGGATATTTCCTTTGTCACCAAAGACTTCAAAGCAATCCAAAATAACCCTTCTCAGATTCCCCAAAAATAGGACTACCAAACTGCTCCATGAAAGGGATATCATAACTCTGTGAGATGAAATCACAAACCACAAAGAAATTTCTCAGTAAGATTCTTTCTAGTTTTTGTCTGAGAATATTTCCTTTGTCACTATTAGCTTCAATGTGCTCCAAATTATCCCATTGCAGACTCCAAGAAAGCAGTGTTAGCACACTGCTAAATGAAAAGCACAGGGAAATTCTGTGAGGTGAATTCACACATAACAAAGCAGTTTCTCAGAAACCTTCTTTTTGGTTTTATATCTGAGGATATTTCCTTTGTCACCATAGGCTTCAATGTGCTCTGAAATATCCTCTTGAAGATTCCACAAAAACAGTGTTATCACACTGCTCCAGGAAAAGAATGGTGTCACTCTGTGTGATGCATTCACACAACAGAAAGTAGTTTTTCTGAAAGCTTCTTTCTAGTTTTTATCTGAGGATATTCCCTTTTTCACTATAGGCCTCAGTGTGCTCCCAAATATTCCTTTGCTGATTTCTGAAAACAGTGTTGGAAAACTGCTCAATGAAAAGTACTGTGTAACTCTTTGAGATGAATTCACACATCATAAAGCAGTTTGTCACAAAGTTCTTTTTGGTTTTTATCTGAGGATATATCTTTTGTCACCATAAGCTTCAATGCACTAGCAAATATCCTAACGCAGATTCCATGAATAAAAAGTCTTATTAAACAGCTCAATGAAAATAACAGTGTAACTGTGAGATGAATTCACACAACACAAAGAACTTTCTCAGAAAGCTTCTTTCTTGTTTTTGTCTGAGGAAATTACCTTTTTCACCATAGGCTTCAATGTGATCCAAAATATCCCTTCTCATATTCCCAAAAACAGTGTTACCAAACTGATCCATGAAAAGAATCGTGTAATCCCTTCTCAGATTCCCCAGAAAGAGTGCTTCCAAACTGCTCCAAGAAAAGAATCGTGTAACACTGTGAGATGAATTCACAAATCACAAAGCAATTTCTCAGAAAGCTTCTTTTTAGTTTTTGCCTGAGGATATACCTTTTTAACAGTTTGCCTCAATGTACTCATGAGTATCCCTTTGAACATTCCAGGAAAATGGCGTTAGCAAACTACTCCATGAAAAGAAAGGTGTAAGTCTATGAGATCAATTCACACGTCACAAAGCAGTTTCTCAGAAAGCTTCCTTTTGTTTTTTTGTCTGAGGTTATTACCTTTCCCACCATAGGCTTCAATGTGACCCAAAATATCCCTACTCAGATTCCCCAAAAACAGTGCTAAGACACTGTTCTATGAAAAGAATGGTGTAACACTGTGAGATGAATTCACATTTCACAAAGACATTTCTCAGTTAACACCTTTCTAGTTTTTATCTGAGGATATTTCCTTTTTCACCATATTCCTCAATTCGCTCCTGAATATTCCTTTGCAGATTAAACAAAAAGCGTTAGCAAACTACTCCATGAAAAGAAAGGTGTAAGTCTATGAGATCAATTCACACGTCACAAAGCAGTTTCTCAGAAAGCTTCTTTTGTTTTTGTCTGAGGTTATTACCTTTCCCACCATAGGCTTCAATGTGACCCAAAATATCCCTACTCAGATTCCCCAAAAACAGTGCTAAGACACTGTTCTATGAAAAGAATGGTGTAACACTGTGAGATGAATTCACATTTCACAAAGACATTTCTCAGTTAACACCTTTCTAGTTTTTATCTGAGGATATTTCCTTTTTCACCATATTCCTCAATTCGCTCCTGAATATTCCTTTGCAGATTAAACGCAAAAGGTGTTAGCAAACTTCTCAATGAAAAGAATGATGTAACTCTGTGAGATGGATTCACACGTCACAAAGCAGATACACAGAAAGCTTTGTTTTGGTGTTTATCTGAGTATATTTCCTTTGTCACCATAGGCTTCAATGCACTCCCAATTATCCTATTACTGATTCCATGAAACCAGTGTTACCAGACTGCTCAAGTAAAGAATGGTGTAACTCTGTGTGGTGATTTCACTCACCACAAAGAAGATTTTCATAAGGCTTCTTTCTAGTTTTTTTCTGGGGATATTTGCTTTATCACTATAGGCCTCAATGTACTCCCAAATATCACTTTGGATATTGCATGAAAACAGTGTTAGCAAACTGCTCCATGAAAAATAAAAATTGTATAACTCTGTGAGTTGAAATCACACATCACAAAGAAGGTTCTCAGAAAGCTTCTTTCTCATTTTTATCTGAGGGTATTTCCTTTTTCACCATAGATCTGAAAGCACTCTCAAATATTCCATTGCATATTCCATGAAAACAGTGTTATCAAACTGCTCAATGAAAAGAACAGTGCAACTCAGTAAAATGAATTCACACATCACAAAGAAGTTTCTGAGAGAGCTTCTTTCTAGCTTTTATCTGGGGATATTTCCTTTTTCACTATAGTCCTCAATGCGTTCCCAAATATCCCAATGCAGATTAAACAACAAAAGTGTGAGCAAACTTCTCAATGAAAAGAACAGTGTAGCTCTGTTACATGAATTCACACATTGCAAAGCAGTTTCTGAGAAAGGTTCCTTTTGGTTTTTCTCTGAGGATATTTCCTTTTTCACCTTAGGCTTCAATGCACTCCCAATTATCCTATTACAGATTCCACAAAACCAGTGTTATCTGACTGCTCAAAGAAAGAGAGGTGTAACTCTGTGAGATGAATTCACACGTCTCAAAGCAGTTTTTCAGAAGGATTCTTTCTACTTATTATCTGAGGATATTTCCTTTTTCACTTAATGAATCAATGTGCTCCCAAATATCCCTTTGCAGATTAAACAAAAAAAGTGTTAGCAAACTTCTCAGTGAAAAGACTGGTGTAACTCTGTGACATGAATTCACACATCACAAAGCAGTTTCTGAGAAAGCTTCCATTTCGTTTTTATCTGAGAATATTTCCTTTGTCACCTTAGGCTTCAATGTGCTCCTGATTATCGTCTTACAGATTCCATGAAACTAGTGTTATCAGACTGCTCAAGGAAAGAGTGGTGTAACTCTGTGAGATGAACTCACATATCACAAAGCAGTTTCTCATAAAGATTGTTTCTACTTATTATCTGAGGATATTTCCTATTTCACTAAATGAATCAATGTGCTCCCATATATCCCTTTGAAGATTCCATGAAAATAGGGTTAGCAAACTGCTCTTTGAAAAAAACGGTGCAACTCTGTGAGATGAAATCACACATCACCAATGAACTTTATCAGAAACGTTTTTTCTGGTTTTTATCTGAGAATATTTCCTATGTCCCCATAGGCTTCAAAGCAATTCAAAATATCCTATTGTAGATTTCATGAAAACAGTGTACTAAACTGTTCTATGAAAGGAATGACGTAACTTTGTGAGGTTAATTCACACATCACAAAGTAGTTTCTCAGAAAGCTTATTTCTAATTGTCAACTGACGATATTTCCTGTCACCACATGCTTCGATGCAGTTCAAAATATCCCTTCTCAGGTTACCCAAAGAAAGTGCCACAAAACTGCTACATGAAAAGAAGTTGTAACAATGTGAGATGAATTCACACATCACAAAGAAGTTTCTCAGAAATCTTATTCCTAGTTTTATCTGAGGATATTTCCTTAATCACCATAGACTTAAATATGATCCATAATATCCATTCTCAATTCTGAAAAAACAGTGCTACCAAACAGCTCAATGAAAAGAATCATGCACTCTGTGAGATGAATTAACACATCACAAATCGGTTTCTCAGAATGCCTCTTTCCAGTTTTTACACGAGGATATTCCCTGTGTCACCATAAGCTTCAGTGCACTCTGAAACATCCCATTGCAGATTCCAAGAAAACAGTGTTAGCAAACTGCTCAATGAAATGAACAGTGTAACTCTGTGGGATGAATTCTTACAATCACAAAACAGTTTCTCAGAAAGCTTTTTTTGAGCTTGTATCTGAGGATATTTCCCTTTTCACTATGTGCCTCAATGTGCTCCCAAAATATCCCTTTGCAGATTCCACAAAAAATGTGTTAGCAAACTGTTCCATGAAAAGAAAGGTGTAACTCTGTTAAATGAATTCACACATCACAAAGATATTTCCCAGAAAGCTTCTTTCTAGTTTTTATCTGAGGATGTTTCCTTTGTCACCATGTTCTTCAATGCAATCCAAAATATCCATTCTCAGATTACTCAAAAACAGTGCTACCAATCTGATCCATGAAAACAATCATGAAAATCTGTAATATTAATTAACACATCATATAGCAGTTTCTCAGAAATCCTCTTTCTCATTTTTATCCGAGGATATTTCCTTTTCACCTTAGGCCACAATGCCCTCTCAAATATCCTTCACAGATTCCAAGAAAAGATTATAAGCAAACTGCTCCATGAATAGAAAGGTGTAACTTTGTGAGCAGAATACACACTTCACAGAGTAATCTCTCAGAAATCTTCTTTCCAGTTTTATCTTAGAATAATTTCTTTTTCACCGTAGACTTCAATGCAATCAAAATAATCCCTTCTCAGATCCACAAAACAGTGCAATCAAATTGCTCCATGAAGAGAATGGTGTAACTCTGTGAGATGAATTCACACATAACAAAGCAGTTTCTCAGAAAGCTTCTTTCTAGTTTTTATCTGAGGATATTTACTTTTTCACCATAGACCACAATGCACTCCCAAATATCCCTCTGCAGATTCCCCGAAAACAGTACAGTGATAGCAAAGTGCTCCAAGAAAAGAAACGTGTAACTCTGTGAGATGAATTAACACATCACAAAGCGGTTTCTCTGAAAGTTTCTTTCCAGTTTTTATATGAGGATATTTCCTTTGTCACCATAGGCTTCAATGTGATAAAAATATCTCTTCTCAGATTCCCCAAAAACACTGCTAGCAAACTGATCCATGAAAAGAATTGTGTAACTGTGTGGGATGAATTAACACATCACAAAACGGTTTCTCAGAAAGCTTCTTTCTAGTTTTTATATGATATTATTTAATTTGTCACCATAAGCATGAATGCACTCCAAAATATCCCATTGCAGATTCCAAGAAAACAGTGTTGGCAAACTGCTCAATGAAAAGAACAGTGTAACTCTGTGAGATGAATTCACACATCACAAAGGAGTTTCTCAGAAAGCTTCTTTCTAGTTTTTATCTGAAGGTTTTCCTTTATCACTGTAGGCCTCAATGCACTCCAAAATATCCCTTTGCAGATTCCACAAAAATGTGTTAGCAAACTGTTCCATGAAAAGAAAGGTGTAACTCTGTTAAATGAATTCACATCACAAAGATATTTCCCAGAAAGCTTCTTTCTAGTTTTTATCTGAGGATGTTTCCTTTGTCACCATGTTCTTCAATGCAATCCAAAATATCCATTCTCAGATTACTCAAAAACAGTGCTACCAATCTGATCCATGAAAACAATCATGAAAATCTGTAATATTAATTAACACATCATATAGCAGTTTCTCAGAAATCCTCTTTCTCATTTTTATCCGAGGATATTTCCTTTTTCACCTTAGGCCACAATGCCCTCTCAAATATCCCTTCACAGATTCCAAGAAAAGATTATAAGCAAACTGCTCCATGAATAGAAAGGTGTAACTTTGTGAGCAGAATACACACTTCACAGAGTAATCTCTCAGAAATCTTCTTTCCAGTTTTATCTTAGAATAATTTCTTTTTCACCGTAGACTTCAATGCAATCAAAATAATCCCTTCTCAGATCCACAAAAACAGTGCAATCAAATTGCTCCATGAAGAGAATGGTGTAACTCTGTGAGATGAATTCACACATAACAAGCAGTTTCTAAGAAAGCTTCTTTCTAGTTTTTACCTGAGGATATTCACTTTTTCATCATAGACCACAATGCACTCCCAAATATCCCTCTGCAGATTCCCTGAAACCAGTACAGTGATAGCAAAGTGCTCCAAGAAAAGAAACATGTAACTCTGTGAGATGAATTGACACATCACAATGCAGTTTCTCTGAAAGTTTCTTTCCAGTTTTTATATGGGGACATTTCCTTTGTCACCATAGGCTTCGATGGGATAAAAAATATCCCTTCTCAGATTCCCCCAAAAACACTGCTAGCAAACTAATCCATGAAAAGCATTGTGTAACTATGTGGGATGAATTAAAACATCACAAAACGGTTTGTCAGAAAGCTTCTTTTTAGTTTTTATATAATATTATTTAATTTGTCACCATAAGCATGAATGCACTCCGAAATATCCCATTGCAGAATCCAAGTAAACAGTGTTGGTAAACTGCTCAATGAAAAGAACCGTGTAACTTTGTGAAATGAATTCACACATCACAAAGGAGTTTCTCAGAAAGCTTCTTTCTAGTTTTTATCTGAAGGTTTTTCCTTTATCATTGTAGACCTCAATGTGCTCCAAAATATCCCTTTGCAGATTCCACGAAAACAGTGTTAAGAAACTCCTCCATGAAAAGAAAGGTGAAACTCTGTTAGATGAATTCACACACCACAAGAAGTTTCTCCGAAAGCTTATTTTTGGTTTTTGTCTGAGGATATTTCCTTCGTCAACACAGGCTTCATTGGAATCCAAAATATACATTCTCAGATTCCTCAAAAATAGTGCTACGAAACTGATGCATGAAAATAATCATGCAATTCTGTTACATGAATTAACACACACCAAAGCAGTTTCACACAAAGCGTCTTTTTAGTTTTCTTCTGCAGATATTTCCTTTGTCAAACTAAACTTCAATGCTCTCCGAAATAACCCATTGCAGATTCCAAGAAAACAGTGGTTGTAAACTGCCCAATGAAAGGGACAGTGTAACTCTGTGAGTTGAATTCACACATCACAAAGGAGTTTCACAGAAATTTTCTTTCTAGTTTTTGTCTGAGGATATTACCTTTTTCACTATAGGCCTCAATGTTCTCCCAAATGACCCTTTGCAGATTTGATGAAAACATTGTTGGCAATCCTCTACAAGGAAAGAAAATTGTAACTCTGTGCGATGAAACCACACATCACAAAGCAGTTTCTCAGAAAGCTTCTTTGTAGTGATTATTTGAGGATATTTGCTTTTTCACTATAGGCCTCAATGCTCTCCCAAATAGCCCTTTGCAGATTTCATGAATACAGTGTCAGCAAACTGCTCCATGGAAAGAAAAGTATAACTCTGTGAGTTGAAATCTCACATCACAAAGCAGTTTCTCAGAAAACTTCTTTCTCGTTTTTACCTGTAGATATTTCCTCAGTAACCAAAGGCTTCAATGCAATCCAAAATATCCCTCTCAGATCCCCAAAAACAGTGCTACCAAAAGCTACATGAAAAGAATCGTGTAAGCACAATACATGAATTAACACATCACAAAGCCGTTTCTCAGAATGCTTCTTTCTGGTTTTAATATGAGGATGTTTCATTTGTCACCATAAGCCTCAAGGTGCTCCAAAATATCCCATCACAGATTCCAAGTAAACAGTGTTAGCGAACATCTCAATTAAAGAACAGTGTAACTCTGTGAGATGTATTCACACATCACAAAGTAGTTTCCCAGAAAGTTTCTTTTAATTTTTATCTCAGGATTTTTAACTTTTCACTATATGCCTCAATGTGTCCCCAAATATCCCTTTGCAGTTTCCATGTAAAGAGTGTTAGCAAGCTGCTCCATGAAAATCAAGGTATAACTCTGTGAGATAAATTCACACATCACCAAAACTTTCTCAGAAATATTCTTTCCAATTTTTATCTGAATATATTTTCTTTGTCACCATAAGCTTTAATGCGATCCAAAATACCCCTTCTCAGATTCCCCAGAACAGTGCTACCAAAATTCTCCATGAAAACAATCGTGTAACTCTCTGAGATGAATTAACATATCACAAAAGAGTTTCTCAGAACGCTTCTTTATGGTTTTTGTCTGAGGATGTTTCCTTTGTCACCATAAGATTCTGTGCACTCTGAAATACCACATTCCAGATTCCAAGAAAACAGTGTTAGCAGACTGTTCAAAGAAAAGAACAGTGTAGCTCAGTGAGATGAATTCACACATCACTAAACAGTTTCTCAGCAATATTCCTTGTAGTTTTTATCTCAGAATATTTCCTTTTTAATCATAGGCCTCAATGCTCTCCCAAAATCCCTTTGTAGAATCCACGAAATCTGTGTTAGCAAACTGCCCTATGAAAAAGAAAGTGGAACTCTGTGAGATGAATGCACACATCACAAAGAACTTTCTCATAAAGCTTCTTTCTAATTTTTATCTGAGGATATTTACTTTGTCACCATAAGCTTCAATGTGATCCAAAATATCCCTTCTCAGATTCCCTGGAAACACTGCTACCAAACTGCTAAATGAAAGGAATTGTGGAAGTCTGTCACATGAATTCACAAAGCCCAAAGCAGTTTCTCAGAAAGCTTCTTTCTGTTTTTTTTCCCGAGGATATTTCCTTTCTCACAGTAACCTTCAATGTTCTCCAAAATATCCCATTGCAGATTCTAAGAGAACAGTGTTAGAAAACTGCTAAACAAAAAGAACAGTGTAACTCTGTGAGGTGAATTCATACATCACAAAGCTGTTTCTCAGAAAGCTTCTTTTTGTTGTTTGTAGGAGGTTATTTCCTTAGTCACCATAGCCTGCAATGTGCTCCAAAACATCCTATTGCAGATTCCACGAAAACAGTGTTACCAAACTGCTACATGAAAAGAGAGGTTTAACTCTGTGAGATAAATTCACATATCATGAAGGACTTTCTCAGGAAGCTTCTTTCTAGTTTCTATCTGAGGATATTTACTTTGTCACCATTGGCTTCAAAGTAATCCGAAATATCCTCTCTCAGATTCCACAAAAACAGTGCTAAGAAACTGATTGATGAAAAGAATCATGAAATGCTGTGAGATGAATTGGCACATCACCAAGAGGTATATCAGAAAGCTTCTTTCGAGTTTTTATATGAGGATATTTCCATTGTTGCCATAGGCTTCAATACGGTCTGAAATATTCCATAGCAGATTCCAAGAAAACAGTGTTAGCAAACTGCTCAATGAAAAGAACAGTTTAACACTGTGAGATGAATTCACAATCATTAAGGAGTTTCACAGAAGGCTTCTTTCCAATTTTAATCTGAGGATATTTGCTTTTCACCGTAGACTTCAATGCAGTTCAAAATATGCCTTCTCAGATCCCCAAAAATAGTCCTACCAAACAACTCCATAAGAACAGTGGTGTAACTCCAATTGATGAATTCACACATCTCACAGCTGTTTCTCAGGAAGTTTCTTTCTAGTTTTTATCAGAGTTTATATCCTTTTTCACCATAATCTTCAATGTGCTATGGAATACCCCATTCCAGATTCCACGAAAAAAAAGTGTTGGCAAGCTTCTCAATGAAAACTGTAACTCTGTGATGCGAACTCACACATCCCAAAGCAATTTCACGTAAAACTTCTTTTTGGTTTTTATCTGAGAATTATGCCTTTTTCACTATAGGTTTCAATGTACTCCCAAATATCCTATTGCAGATTCCATGAAAACCGTGTTATCAAGTTGCTCAATGAAAAGAACTGTTTGTCTCTGTAAGATGAATTCAAACATCACAAAGCAGGTTCTAAAAAACTTCTTTCCATTTTTTATCTGAGTATATTTCCTTGTTTACTGTAGGCCTCAATGCACTCCCAAGTATCAATTTGCAGATTCCATGAAAATGGTGTTAGCAAATGGCTCCATTAAAATAAAGGTGTAAATCTGTGAGATGAATTCAAACATCTCAAAAAACTTTCTCAGAAAACTTATTTCTACTTTTTATCTGAGGTTATTTCCTTTGACACCATAGGCTTCAATGCAATCCAAAATATCCCTTCTCAGATTCCCCAAAAACAGTGCTACCAAACTGAACCATGGAAAGAATCGTGGAACTCTGTGAATCGAATTAACACATCACAACACAGTGTGTCATAAAGCTTCTTTCTAGTTTTTGTCTGAGGATAATTCCTTTGTCACCATAAGTTTCAATGCGCTCCAAAATATCCCACTGCAGGTTCCAAGAAAACAGTGTTAGAAAACTGCTCAATGAAAACAACAGTGTAATACTGTAAATTGAATTCACACATCACGAAGCAGTTTCTCAGAAAGCTTCTTTCTAGTTTTTATCTGAGGATATTTCTTTTTTCACCAAAATCCTTGATCCTCTCCCAAATATACCTTTACAGATTCCATGAAAACAGTGATAGCAAACTGCTCCATGAAAAGAAAGGTGTAACTCTGTGCAATAAATTCACACATCAGAAAAAAAATTTCTCAGAAAGCTTCTTTCTAGTTTCTTTATGAGGATATTTCAATTGTCACCATACTCTTCAATGCTATCCGAAGGGTCTCTTCTCAGATACCGCAAAAAACTGTGCTGCCAAAAAGATTCACGAAAAGAATCGTGTAACTCTCTGATATTAGTTGTCAAATCACAAAGCAGTTTCTCAGAAAGCATCTTTTTGCTTTTTGTGTGAGGATATTTCCTTTGTAACCTTATGTTTCAAACAGCTCCAAATTGTGCTAATGCAGATACCATGAAATCAGTGTTAAAAAACTGATCCAAGAAATGAACCATGTAACTCTGTGATATGAATTCAAACATCACAAAGCAGTTTCTCAGAAAGTTTCTTTCCACTTTTTATGTGAGGATATTTCCATTTTCACCATAGGCTTAAATGCGATCCAAAATGTCCCTTCTCAGATTCTGCAAAAACAGTGCTACCAACCTGCTGCATGAAAAGAGTGGTGTAACTCTGTGAGATGAATTCACACATCACAAAGCTGTTTCTCAAAAAAATTCTTTTCAGTTTTTATCTGAGGATATTTCCTTTTTCACCATATTCCTCAATGTGCTCCAGAATATCCCATTGCAAATTCCATGAGTAAAGTGTTAGCAAACCTCTCAATGAAAAGAATGGTGTAACTCAGTGAGATGATTTCACACATCACAAAGAGTTTTCTCAGAAAGCTTCTTTTTGGCTTTTATCTGAGGATATTTACTTTGTCACCATAGGCTTCAATGTGCTCCCAGGTATCTTATTGCAGATCCAACAAAAACGGTGTTATCAAACTACTCAATGAAAAGTACAGTGTAATTCTTTAGATGAATTCACACATCACAAGGCAGTTTCTCAGAAAGCTTCATTCTAGTTTTTATCTGAGGATATTTTTTTCACTGTAGGTCTAAATTCACTCCCACATATCCCTTTGCAGATTCCAGGAAAACAGTGTTAGCAAACAGCTCCAAGAAAAGAAAGGAATAAATCAGTGAGGTGAATTCAAACATCACAAAGAATTTTCTCAAAAAGTTTCTTTCTAATTTTCATCTGAGGATACTTCCTTTGTCACCATATGCTTCAATGCAATCCAAAATATCCCTTCTCATATTCCCCAAAAACAGTGCTACCAAACTGATCCATGAAAAGAATCGTGTGTCTCTGTGTGATGAATTAACACATCACAAAGCGTTTTCTCAGAAAGCTTCTTTCTAGTTTTAATATGAGGATATTTCCTTTGTCACCAAATAAGATTCAATACACTCCGAAACATCAAATTGCAGATTCGAAGAAAACAGCTTAGCAAACTGCTCAATGAAAAGAACAGTGTAACTCTGTGAGATGAACTCATAAATCAAAAAAGGAGTCTCTCAGAAAGCTTCTTTCTAGTTTTTATCAGGGGATATTTCCTTTTTCACCATAGGCCTCAATGCACTCTCAAATATCCCTTCTCAGATTCCACAAAACAGTGTTCATAAACTGCTCCATGAAAAGAAACGTGCAACTCTGTGAGATGAATTCACACATCACAAGGAACTTTCTCCAAAAACTTCCCTTTAGGTTATATATCATGATATTTCCTTTTGCCACCATAGGCTTCAATGTGATCCAAAATATGCCTTCTCAGATTCCCCATAAACAATGTTACCAAACTGATCCATTAAAGGAAAAGTGTATCTCTGTGAGATGAATTAACACATCACAAAGTGGTTTCTCAGAAAGCCTCTTTCTATTTTTCTTCTGAGGATATTTCTTGTTCACCATAGGCCTCAAAGCACTCGTGAATATCCCTTTACAGATTCCACGAAAATAGTGTTAGCAAGCAGCTCCAGCAAAACAAAGGTGTAAATCTGTGAGTTGAATTCACACATCACAAAGCAGTTTCTCAGAAATCTTTTTGGTTTTCCTATGAAGTTATTTCCTTTTTCACCATAGGCTTCATTTCAATCCCAAATATCCTATTGCAGATTCCACAAAAACAGTGTTAGCAAACTGCTGAAAGAAAATAATCGTGCAACACTTTGAGGTGAATTCACACATCACAAATAAATTTCTCAGAAACCTTCTTTCGTATCTATCTGAGAATATTTCCCTTGTAACCTTAGGCTTCAATGCATTTCAAAAATCCCTTCTCAGATCTGCAAAAACAGGGATACCAAATGCTCATGAAAAGGATTGTGTAACTCTGTGAGATGAATTCACACATCACAAAGCAGTTTTTCTGAAAATTTCTTTATACTTTTTATCTGAGGATATTTCCTTTTTCACCAAAGGCTTGAGCTCACTCCCAAATATTGCTTTGTAGATTCCATGAAAACAGTGTTAGCAAACTGCTCCATGAAAAGAAAGTTGTTACTCTGTGAGATGAATACACACTTCCCAAAGAAGTTTCTCAGAAAGCTTCCTTCTAGTTTTTATCTGAGAATATTTCCTTTGTCACCGTACTCGCCAATGCCATCCAAATATACCTTCTCAGATTCCCCCAAAATAGTGTTACTAAACTGCTCCATGAAAATAATCATATAACTCAGTGAGATGAATTCACAAATCAGCAATCAGTTTCTCAGAAAGCTTCTTTCTAGTTTTGTCTGAGGATATTTCCTTTTCCCCATTGGCCTCAATGCACTCTCAAATATCCTTTGCAGATTCCAAAAACAGTGCTAGCACACTGCTCCATGAAAAGAAAGGTGTAACTCTGAGATGAATTCACACATCACAAAGCAGTTTCTCAGAAAGTTTCTTTCTGGTTTTGTCTGAGGATATTTCCTTTGTCACCATAGGCTTCAATGCAATCCAAAATATCCTATTGCAGATTCCCCAAAAACAGTGTTAGCAAACTGCTCCATGAAAAGAAAGTTGTTACTCTGTGAGATGAATACACACATCACAAAGAAGTTTCTCAGAAAGCTTCTTCTAGTTTTTATCTGAGAATATTTCCTTTGTCACCATAGGCTTCAATGCATCCAAAATATCCCTTCTCAGATTCCCCAAAATAGTGTTACTAAACTGCTCCATGAAAATAATCATATAACTCAGTGAGATGAATTCACAAATCAGCAATCAGTTTCTTAGAAAGCTTCCTTCTAGTTTTTGTCTGAGGATATTTCCTTTTCCCCCATTGGCCTCAATGCGCTCATGAATATCCCTTTACAGATTCCATGAAAATAGTGTTAGCATACTTCTCCACGAAAAAGAAAAGTGAAAGTTTGTGAGGTGAATTCAAACATCACAAAGCAGTTTCTCAGAAAGTTTCTGTTTGGTTTTGTCTGAGGATATTTCCTTTGTCACCATAGGCTTCAATGCAATCCAAAATATCCTATTGCAGATTCCCCAAAAACAGTGCTATCATATTGCTCCATGAAAAGAATGGTGTAACTCTGTGACATGAATTCGCACATCACAAAGCTGTTTCTCAGTAAGCTTCTTACGAATTTTTATCTGACGATATTTCCTTTTTCACAATATTCTTCTATGTGCTCCCAAATATACCATTGCAGATTCCACGAAAAAAGTGTTAGCAAACTTCTCAAAGAAAAAACAGTGTAACTTTGTGAGATGAATTCACACATCACAAAGCAGATTCTCAGAAAGGATATTTCTACTTTTTAATCTGAAGTTATTTCCTTTTTCACCATAGGTCTCACAGTGCTTCCAAATATTCCTTTGCAGATTCCATGAAAACAGTGTTAGCAAAGCGTTCCATGAAAAGAAAGGTGTAACTCTGAGATGAACTCAGAAACTTAAAAGAATGTTCTCAGAAATCTTCTTTCTAGGTTTTATCTGAGGAAATTTCCTTTGTCACCATAGGCTGCAATGTGAAGTAAATTAATACTTCTGAAATTCCCCAAAAGCAGTGCTACCAAACTGCGCCAATAAAAGAATCGTGTAACTCTGTGGGATGAATTCACAAATCACAAAGTAGTTGCTCAGAAACCTTCTTCCTATTTTTTGTCTGAGGATATTTCCTTGGTCACCACAGGCTTCAATGCGATCCCAAATATCCTATTGCTGATTCTGTGAAAATAGTGTTAGCAAACTGCTCCAAGAAAGGAATAATAAAACTCTGTGAGTTGAATACGTACATCACAAGGCTGTTTCACAGAAAGCTTCTTTCTAGTTTTTATCTGAGGATATTTCCTTTTTCACCATACGTTTCAAAGCAATAAAAATCTTCCCTTCTCAGATTCCCCAAAAAGAGTGCCATGAAAATTCTCCATGAATAGATTGGTGTAACTCTGTGAGATGAATTGACACAGCACAAAGCTGTTTCTTAGAAAACTTCTTTCTAGTTTTTATCTGAGGATATTTCCTCTTTCACCATATTCCTCAATGCACTTCCAAATATCCCACTGCGGATTCCAGGAAAAAAAGTGTTGGAAAACTTCTCAATGAAATGAAGGATGCAATACTGTGTGGTGATTTCACACAACACAAAGTAGTTTCACAGAAAGCTTCTTTTTTGTTTTTATCTGAGGATACATCCTTTGCAACCATAGGCTTCAATGCACTCCCAAATATCCTATTGCAGATTCCACGAAAACAGTGTTATCAAACTGCTCAATGAAAACAGCAGTATAATTCTGTGAGATGAATTCACACATCACAAAGCAGTTTCTCAGAATGTTTCTTTCTAGTTTTTATCTGAGGATATTTCCTTTTCAGTATAGGCCTCAGTGTGCTCCCAAATATCCCTTTGTAGATTCCATGAAAATCATGTTAGCAAACTCCTCCATGAAAAGAAAGGTGTAACTCTGAGGGATGAATTCACACATCAGAAAGAAATATCTCAGAAAGCTTCTTTCTAGTTTTTATCTGAGGATATTTCCTTTGTCACCATAGTTTCCATTGCGATAGAAAATAACCCTTCTCAGATTCCCCAAAAACAGTGTTACAAAACTGATCCATGTAAAGAACCACGTAACTCTATGAGATGAATTAACCCATTACAAAGAAGTTTCTCAGAAAGCTTCTTTCTAGTTTGTATATGAGGATATTTCTTTTGTCACCTGCAGCTTCATTGTGCTCTGACATTTCAGATTGCAGATTCCAAGAAAACAGTGTTAGCAAACAGCTCAATGAAACCAACTGTGTAACGATGTGAGATGAATTCACACATCACTAAAGAGTTTCTTACAAAGCTTCTTTCTAGTTTTAGTCTGAGGGTATTTCCTTTGTTACCATAGGCATCAGTATCATCCAAAATATCCCTTCTCTGATTCCCTAAATCAGTGCTATCAAACTGTGCCTTGAAAATAAAGGTGAAACTCTATGAGAGGAATTCACACGTCACTATGCAGTTTCACAGAAAGCTTCTTTTTGGTTTTTGTCTGAGGATATTTCATTTGTCACCAAAGGCTTCAATGCACTCCGAAATATCCTATTGCAGATTCCACGAAAATATTGTTAGCAAACTGCTCCATGAAAAGGGTGGTGTAACTCTGTGAGATGAATTCACACATCACAAAGCAGTTTCACACAAAGTTTCCTTCTAGTTTTTATCTGAGGATATATTCCTTTTCACCATATGTCTCAACTTTCTCCCAGATATCACTTTGTAGACTCCACAAAAACAGTGTTAGCAAACTGCTCCATGAAAAGAAACCAGTTACTCTGAGAGATGAATACACACATCATAAATAAGTTTCTCAGAAAACTTCTTGCTAGTTTCTATCTGATTATATTTCAATATGTCATACATAGGCTTCAATGCGATCCAAAATATCCCTTCTCAGATTCCCATAAATAGTGCTACCAAAGTGCTACATCAAAAGAATGGTGTAACTCTGTGAGATGAATTTACACGTCACAAAAATGTTTCTCAGACCTCTTCTTTCTAGATTTTATCTGAGGATATTTTGATTTTCTCCATATTCCTCAATGCTCTCTGGGATATCCCATTGCAGATTCCATGAAAACAGTGTTAGCAAACTGTTCCGTGAAAAGAAAGGTGTAAATCCGTCAGATGAATTCACACATCACAAAGAACTTTATCTGAATGTTTCTTTCTAGTTTTTTTCTGAGGATATTTCCTTGTCACCATAGATTTCAGTGTGATCCAAAAAGTCCCTTCTCAGATTCTCCAAAAACAGTGCTACCAAACTGATCCATGAAAAGAATCATGTAACTGTGGGAGATGAATTAACACATCACAAAGCAGTTTCTCAGAAAGCTTCTTTCTAGTTTTTATATGATAATATTTCGTTTGTCACCCTAAGCTTTGATGCACTTGACATATCCCAATGCAGATTCCAAGGAAACAGTGTTAGCAAACTGCTCACTGAAAAGAACAGTGCAATCCTGTGAGATGAATTCACACATCACAAAGCAGTTTCTCACAAAGTTTCTTTCTAGTTTTAATCTGAGGATAATTCCTTTTTCAGCATAGGACTCAATGCACTCCAAAATATACCTTTGTAGATTCCACGAATAGACTGTTAGCAAACTGCTCCATTAAAGAAAGGGATAACACTGTGAGATGAATTTCCAAATCATGAAGAAGTTTCTCAGAAAGCTTCCTTATTATTTTCATCTGAGGATATTTCCATTGTCACCATAGGCTTAAAGGCAATCCTAAATATCCCTTCTCAGATTCCCCAAAAATATTGCTACCAAACTACTACATGAAAGGCATCATGTAACTCTGTGAGATCAGTTCAGTAATCACAAAGAAATTTCTCAGAAAGCTGTTTTCTAGTTTTTGCCTAAGGATATTTTCTTTGTCACCACAAGCTTCAATGCAGTAAGAAATATCCCATTGCAGATTCCAAGAAAACAGTGTTATCAAGCTAGTCCATGAAAAGGGCAGTGTAATTCTGTGAGCTAAATTGACACAACACAACTCAGTTTCTCAGAAAGCTTCCTTTTAGTTTTTATCTGAGGATACTTCCTTTGTCACCATAGGCTTCATTGCACTCCCAAATATCCCTTTGCAGATTCCAAGAAAACAGTGTTAGCAAACTGCTCCATGAAAAGAACTGTGTAAATCTGTGAAATGAATTCGCACATCCTAAAGCAGTTTCTCAGAAAACTTCTTGTTGCTTTGGTCTGTGGACATTTCCTTTGTCACCATAAGCTTCAATGCACTCCCAAATATTCTATTGCAGAATCCACAAAAACAGTGTTAACAAACAGCTCCATGTGAGGGAAGGGGAAACTCTGTGAGATGAATTCACACATCACAAAGATCTTTCTCAGAAAGCTTCTTTCTCCTTTTTAACTCAGGATATTTCCTTTGTCTAAATAGAGTTCAAGGCAATCCACAATATCCCTTCTCAGATTCCCCCAAAAAAGTACGACCAAACTTCTCCATGAAAAGAACTGTGTAACTCTGTGAGATGAATTCACAATTCACAAAGCAGCTTCTCCAAAACTTTCTTTCTAATTTTTGTCTGAGATTCTTTCCTTTTTCACTGTAGGCCTCATTGTGCTAGGGAATATCACTTTGAAGATTCCACGAAAATAGTATTAGCAAACTGCCCCATGAAAAGAAAGGTGTAACTCTGTGAGATGAATTAACAAATCACAAAGCTATTTCTCAGAAAGCTTCTTTCTAGTGTTTGACTAAGGATATTTCCTTTGTCACCATAAGCCTCAATGCACTCCAAAGTATTCCAATGCAGATTCCAAGAAAACAGTGTTAGCAAACTACTCAATTAAAAGAACAGTGAAACTCTGTGAGATGAATTCACACATCACAAGGCAGTTTCTCAGAAAGTTTCTTTTTGCTTTTTATCTATGGATATTTCCTTTGTCACCACAGTCTTCAATGTGCTTCCAAATATCCTATTGCAGATTGCATGAAAACCATGTTAGCAAACTGCTCCATACAAAGAAAAGTGTAACACTGTGAGATGAATTCACACATTACAAAGAACTTTCTTCAGAAAACTTCTTTCTGTTTTTATCTAATGATATTTCCTTTTTCTTTTTTTTTTTTATTATTATTATTATTATTTTTTTGACTTTAAGTTCTAGGGTACATGTGCATAACGTGCAGGTTTGTTACATATGTATACTTGTGCAATGTTGGTGTGCTGCACCCATCAACTCGTCAGCACCCATCAATTCATCATTTATATCAGGTATAACTCCCAATGCAATCCCTCCCCTCCCCTCCCCATGATAAGCCCAGTGTGTGATGTTCCCTTCCGAGTCCAAGTGATCTCATTGTTCAGTTCCCACCTATGAGTGAGAACATGCGGTGTTTGGTTTTCTCTTCTTGTGATAGTTTGCTAAGAATGATGGTTTCCAGCTGCATCCATGTCCCTACAAAGGACGCAAACTCATCCTTTTTATGGCTGCATAGTATTCCATGGTGTATATGTGCCACATTTTCTTAATCCAGTCTGTCACAGATGGACATTTGGGTTGATTCAAGTCTTTGCTATTGTGAATAGTGCGCAATAAACATACGTGTGCATGTGTCTTTGTAGTAGAATAATTTATAATCCTTTGGGTATATACCCAGTAGTGGGATGGCTGGGTCATATGGTACATCTAGTTCTAGATCCTTGAGGAATCGCCATACTGTTTTCCATAATGGTTGAACTAGTTTACAATCCCACCAACAGTGTAAAAGTGTTCCTATTTCTCCACATCCTCTCAACACTTGTTGTTTCCTGATTTTTAATGATGGCCATTCTAACTGGTGTGAGATGGTATCTCATTGTGGTTTTGATTTGCATTTCTCTGATGGCAGTGATGATGAGCATTTTTCATGTGTCTGTTGGCTGTATGAATGTCTTCTTTTGAGAAATGTCTGTTCATATCCTTTGCCCACTTTTTGATGGGGTTGTTTGTTTTTTCTTGTATATTTGTTTGAGTTCTTTGTAGATTCTGGATATTAGCCCTTTGTCAGACGAGTAGATTGCAAAAATTTTCTCCCATTCTGTAGGTTGCCTGTTCACTCTGATGGTAGTTTCTTTTGCTGTGCAGAAGCTCTTTAGTTTAATGAGATCCCATTTGTCAATTTTGGCTTTTGCTGCCATTGCTTTTGGTGTTTTAGACATGAAGTCCTTGCCCATGCCTATGTCCTGAATGGTACTACCTAGATTTTCTTCTAGGGTTTTTATGGTATTAGGTCTAACATTTAAGTCTCTAATCCATCTTGAATTAATCTTCGTATAAGGAGTAAGGAAAGGATCCAGTTTCAGCTTTCTACTTATGGCTAGCCAATTTTCCCAGCACCATTTATTAAATAGGAATCCTTTCCCATTTCTTGTTTCTCTCAGGTTTATCAAAGATCAGACGGCTGTAGATGTGTGGTATTATTTCTGAGGACTCTGTTCTGTTCCATTGGTCTATAGCTCTGTTTTGGTACCAGTACCATGCTGTTTTGGTTACTGTAGCCTTGTAGTATAGTTTGAAGTCAGGTAGCGTGACGCCTCCAGCTTTGTCCTTTTGACTTAGGATTGTCTTGGCAATGCGGGCTCTTTTTGGTTCCATATGAACTTTAAAGCAGTTTTTCCAATTCTGTGAAGAAACTCATTGGTAGCTTGATGGGGATGGCATTGAATCTATAAATAACCTTGGGCAGTATGGCCATTTTCACGATATTGATTCTTCCTATCCATGAGCATGGTATGTTCTTCCATTTGTTAGTGTCCTCTTTGATTTCACTGAGCAGTGGTTTGTAGTTCTCCTTGAAGAGGTCCTTTACATCCCTTGTAAGTTGGATTCCTAGGTATTTTATTCTCTTTGAAGCAATTGTGAATGGAAGTTCATTCCTGATTTGGCTCTCTGCTTGTCTGTTACTGGTGTATAAGAATGCTTGTGATTTTGCACATTAATTTTGTATCCTGAGACTTTGCTGAAGTTGCTTATCAGCTTAAGGAGATTTTGGGCTGAGACAATGGGGTTTTCTAAATATACAATCATGTCATCTGCAAACAGGGACAATTTGACTTCTTCTTTTCCTAACTGAATACCCTTGATTTCTTTCTCTTGCCTGATTGCCCTAGCCAGAACTTCCAACACTATGTTGAATAGGAGTGGTGAGAGGGCATCCCTGTCTTGCCAGTTTTCAAAGGGAATTTTCCAGTTTTGCCCATTCAGTATGATATTAGCTGTGGGTTTGTCATAAATAGCTCTTATTATTTTGAGGTACGTTCCATCAATACCAAATTTATTGAGCGTTTTTAGCATGAAGGGCTGTTGAATTTTGTCAAAAGCCTTTTCTGCATCTATTGAGATAATCATGTGGTTCTTGTCTTTGGTTCTGTTTATATGCTGGATTACGTTTATTGATTTGCGAATGTTGAACCAGCCTTGCATCCCAGGGATGAAGCCCACTTGATCAGGGTGGATAAGCTTTTGATGTGCTGCTGAATCCGGTTTGCCAGTATTTTATTGAGGATTTTTGCATCGATGTTCATCAGGGATATTGGTCTAAAATTCTCTTTTTGTTGTGTCTCTGCCAGGCTTTGGTATCAGGATGATGTTGGCCTCATAAAATGAGTTAGGGAGGATTCCCTCTTTTCTATTGATTGGAATAGTTTCAGAAGGAATGGTACCAGCTCCTCCTTGTACCTCTGGTAGAATTCAGCTGTGAATCCGTCTGGTCCTGGACTTTTTTGGTGGGCAGGCTATTAATTGTTGCCTCAATTTCAGAGCCTGCTATTGGTCTATTCAGGGATTCAACTTCTTCCTGGTTTAGTCTTGGGAGAGTGTAAGTGTCCAGGAAATTATCCATTTCTTCTAAATTTTCTAGTTGATTTGCAAAGGTGTTTATAGTATTCTCTGATGGTAGTTTGTATTTCTGTGGGGTCGGTGGTGATATCCCTTTATCATTTTTATTGCATCTATTTGATTCCTCTCTCTTTTCTTCTTTATTAGTCTTGCTAGCGGTCTGTCAATTTTGTTGATCTTTTCAAAAACCAACTCCTGGATTCATTGATTTTTGGAGGGTTTTGTGTTTCTATCTCCTTCAGTTCTGCTCTGATCTTAGTTATTTCTTGCCTTCTGCTAGCTTTTGAGTGTGTTTGCTCTTCCTCTCTAATTCTTTTAATTGTGATGTTAGAGTGTCAATTTTAGATCTTTCCTGCTTTCTCTTGTGGGCATTTAGTGCTATAAATTTCCCTCTACACACTGCTTTAAATGTGTCCCAGAGATTCTGGTATGTTGTATCTTTGTTCTCATTGGTTTCAAAGAACATCTTTATTTCTGCTTTCATTTCGTTATGTACCCAGTAGTCATTCAGGAGCAGGTTGTTCAGTTTCCATGTAGTTGAGCGGTTTTGATTGAGTTTCTTAGTCCTGAGTTCTAGTTTGATTGCACTGTGGTCTGAGAGACAGTTTGTTATAATTTCTGTTCTTTTACATTTGCTGAGGAGTGCTTTACTTCCAATTATGTGGTCAATTTTGGAATAAGTGCGATGTGGTGCTGAGAAGAATGTATATTCTGTTGATTTGGGGTGGAGAGTTCTATAGATGTCTATCAGGTCTGCTTGGTGCAGAGATGAGTTCAATTCCTGGATATCCTTGTTAACTTTCTGTCTCGTTGATCTGTCTAATGTTGACAGTGGAGTGTTGAAGTCTCCCATTATTATTGTATGGGAGTCTAAGTCTCTTTGTAAGTCTCAAGGACTTGCTTTATGAATCTGGGTGCTCCTGTATTGGGTGCATATATATTTAGGATAGTTAGCTCTTCCTGTTGAATTGATCCCTTTACCATTATGTAATGGCCTTCTTTGTCTCTTTTGATCTTTGATGGTTTAAAGTCTATTTTATCAGAGACTAGGATTGCAACCCTGCTTTTTTGTTCTCCATTTGCTTGGTAGATCTTCCTCCATCCCTTTATTTTGAGCCTATGTATGTCTCTGCATGTGAGATGGGTCTCCTGAATACAGCAGACTGATGGGTCTTGACTTGATCCAGTTTGCCAGTCTGTGTCTTTTAATTGGAGCATTTAGTCCATTAACATTTAAGGTTAATATTGTTGTGTGAACTTAATCCTGCCATTATGATATTAACTGGTTATTTTGCTCATTAGTTGATTTACATTTTGGCTTGTTTTGCAATGGCTGGTACCGGTTGTTCCTTTCCATGTTTAGGGCTTCCTTCAGGGTCTCTTGTAAGGCAGGCCTGGTGGTGACAAAATCTCTAAGCATTTGCTTATCTGTAAAGATTTTATTTCTCCTTCACTGATGAAACTTAGTTTGGCTGGATATGAAATTCTGGGTTTAAAATTCTTTTCTTTAAGAACGTTGAATATTGGCCCCACTCTCTTCTGGCTTGTAGAGTTTCTGCCGAGAGATCTGCTGTTAGTCTGATGGGCTTCCCTTTGTGGGTAACCCGACCTTTCTCTCTGGCTGCCCTTAAGATTTTTCCTTCATTTCAACTTTGGTGAATCTGGCAATTATGTGTCTTGGGTTGCCCTTCTGGAGGAGTATCTTTGTGGCGTTCTCTGTATTTCCTGAATTTGAATGTTGGCCTGCCCTACTAGGTTGGGGAAGTTCTCCTGGATGATATCCTGAAGAGTGTTTTCCAACTTGTTTCCATTCTCCCCTCACTTTCAGGCACCCCAATCAGACGTAGATTTGGTCTTTTACATAATCCCATACTTCTTGCAGGCTTTGTTCATTTCTTTTCTTCTTTTTCTTTTGGTTTCTCTTCGCTTCATTTCATTCATTTGATCCTCAATCGCTGATACTCTTTCTTCCAGTTGATCGAGTCGGTTACTGAAGCTTGTGCATTTGTCACGTATTTCTCGTGTCATGGTTTTCATCTCTGTCATGTCGTTTATGACCTTCTCTGCATTAATTAGTCTAGCTGTCAATTCTTCCACTCTTTTTCAAGATTTTTAGTTTCTTTGCGCTGGAGTACGTAATTCCTCCTTTAGCTCTGAGAAGTTTGATGGACTGAAGCCTTCTTCTCTCTTCTCATCAAAGTCATTCTCTGACCAGCTTTGATCCGTTGCTGGCGATGGGCTGCGCTCCTTTGCAGGGGAGATGCGCTCTTATTTTTGAATTCCCAGCTTTTCTGCCCTGCTTTTCCCCATCTTTGTGGTTTTATCTGTCTCTGGTCTTTGATGATGGTGGCACTGATGGGGTTTTGGTTGTCCTTCCTGTTTGATAGTTTTCCTTCTGCCAGTCAGAACCCTCAGCTATAGGTCTGTTGGAGATTGCTTGAGGTCCACTCCAGACCCTGTTTGCCTGGGTATCAGCAGCAGAGGTTGCAGAAGATAGAATATTGCTGAACAGCGAGTGTACCTGTCTGATTCTTACTTTGGAAGCTTCCTCTCAGGGTGTACTCCACCCTGTGAGGTGTGGGGTGTCAGACTGCCCCTAGTGGGGATGTCTCCCAGTTAGGCTACTCAGGGGTCAGGGACCCACTTGAGCAGGCAGTCTGTCCCTTCTCAGATCTCAACCTCCGTGTTGGGAGATCCACTGCTCTCTTCAAAGTTGTCAGACAGAGTCGTTGGCGCCTGCACAAGTCTCTGCTGCTTCCCTGTTATTTTTAGCTGAGCCATCCCCAGAGGAGTCTACAGAGACAGGCAGGTTTCCTTGAGCTGCTGTGAGCTCCACCCAGTTGGAGCTTCCAGCGGCTTTGTTTACCTACTTAAGCCTCAGCAATGGCGGGCGCCTCCCCAGCCTCGCTGCTGCCCTGCGGTTAGATCGCCAGACTGCTGTGTTAGCAAGGAGGGAGGCTCCGGGGTGGGACCCTCCCGCCAGGCGTGGGGTATATTCTCCTGGTGTGCCCGTTATCCTATAGCGCAGTATTGGGGTGGGAGTTACCCGATTTTCCAGGTGTTGTGTGTCTCAGTTCCCTGGTTGGGAAAGGATTCCCTTCCCTTGCGCTTCCCAGGTGAGGCGATGCCTCGCCCTGGTTCAGCGCTGGTCGGGCCAACAGCTGACCAGCACCGCTTGTCCGGCACTCACTAGTGAGATGACCCCAGTACCTCAGTTCAAAATGCAGGAATCACCGGTCTTCTGTGTCCTTCGCGCTGGGAGTTGGAGACTGCAGCTGTTCCTATTCGGCCATCTTGCTCCGCCCCCCAATATTTCCTTTTTCAACATAGGCTTCAATGTGATCCAAAATATCCTTTCTCAGATTCCTGAAAAACAGTGCTAGCAGACTCATCCATGAAAATAATGATGTAACCTAGTGAGATGAATTAACATATCAAAGCAGTTCCTCAGAAAGCTTCTTTCTGGTGTTTATAGGAGGATACTTCCTTTGTCACCATAGGCTTCAATGTGATCCAAAACATCCCTTCTCAGATTCCCAAAAAACAGTGCTACCCAACTGCTACATGTAAAGAATATTGTAACTCGTTGAGATGAATTCAAAAGTCACAAAGCAGTTTCTCGGAAATCTTCATTCTGGTTTTCTTTCTTAGGATATTTGCTTTGTCACCATAAGATTCAATGTGCTCTGAAATATCCCATTCAGACTCCAAGAAAACAGTTTTAGCAATATGCTTAATGAAAAGAACAGTGTAACTCTGTGAGATGAATTCATACATCACAAAACAGTCCCTCAGAAAGCTTCTTTTTGGTTTTTATCTAAGGATATTTTTTTGTCACCATAGGCTTCAATGCTCCAAATATCCTATTGTAGATTCCATGAAAACAGTGTAAGAAACTGCTCATGAAAAAAAGAAAGGTGTAACTGTGAGATGAATTCACACATCACAAAGCAGTTTCTCAGAAAGCTTCTTTGTAGTTTTTATCTGAGGATATTCCTTTGTAATAGACTCATCCATGAAATATCCATAGATTACAGTGTAGCAAACTGATCATGAGAATGTACTGTGAGATGAATTCATCACAAAGCAGTTCTCAGAAAGCTTCTTTTTAGTTTTATCTGAGGATATTTCCTTTGTCACCAAAGGATTCAATGTGATCCAAAATATCCCTTCTCAGATTCCCGAAAAACAGTGTTACCAAACTGCTCCATGAAAAATGTCATGTAACTCTGCGAGATGAATTCAAAAATCTCAAAGCTGTTTCTCAAAAAACTTCATTCTAGTTTATATCTGAGGATATTTCCCTTGTCATCATAAGCTTAAATGCACTCCAAAATATCACATTGCATATTCTAGGAAAATAGTGTTATCAAACTGCTCAATGAAAACAACTGTGTATCACTGTGAGATGAATTCACATATCACAAAGCTGTTTCTCAGAAAGTTTATTTCTAGTTTTTATCTGAGGATATTTGCTTTTTCATGATAGGCCTCAATGTACTCAAAATTATCCCTTTGCAGACTCCACGGAAACACTGTTAGAAAACTGCTGCATGAAAAGAAAAGTGTAATTCTGTGAGATGAATTCACATATCACAAAGAACTTTCTCAGAAAGCTTCTTTCTAATTTCTATCTGAGGTTATTTCCTTTTCACCATAGGCCTCAATGTGATCAAATGTCCCTGTGCTCAGATTCCACAAAACAGTGTTAACAAACTGCTCAATGAAAGTACTGGGTAATGCTGTGGGATGAATTCACACACCAAAAAGCAGTTTCTAAGAAAGCTTTTTTCTAGTTTTTTTCTGAGGATATTTTCTTTGTCACCATAAGCTTCAAGGCACTCCCAAATATCCTATTGCAGACTCCACAAAAACAGTGTTATCAAACGGCTCAAAGAAAAGCATGGTATAGCTCTGTGATATGAATTCATACATCACAAAGAACTTTCTCAGAAAGCTTTCTAGTTTTTATCTGAGGATATTTCCTTTGTAACCACAGGCTTCGGTGCAATCCAAAGTATCTCATCTCAGATTCCCCAAAAACCATGCTACC
Source organism: Colobus guereza (assembly GCA_030247045.1). Classification (NCBI taxonomy): domain Eukaryota; kingdom Metazoa; phylum Chordata; class Mammalia; order Primates; family Cercopithecidae; genus Colobus; species Colobus guereza. The sequence goes on along the minus strand of CM058079.1, from coordinate 13,754,305 downwards.
AAACTGACCCATGAAAACAATCCTGGAACACTGTGAGATTAATTAACACATCCCAAACAGTTTCTCAGAAAGTATCTTTCCAGTTTTTAATATAAGGATATTTCTTTTGTCACCATAAGCTTCAAGGTGCTATGAAATATATCATTGAAAATTCCAAGACAAGAGTGTTAGCAAACTGCTCAATGCAAAGAACAGTGTATCTCTCCGATATGAATTCACACATTGCAAAGCAGTTTCTCTGAAAGCTTCTTTCTTGTTTTTCTCTGAGGATATTTCCTTTTTCACACTAAGCTTCAATGTGCTCTGAAATATGGCCTTGTAGATTCCAGGTAAACAGGGCAAGCAAATTGCTCCATGAAAAGAACAGTGTAACACTGTGCCTTCAATTCAAACATCAAAAAGAAGATTCTCAGAATGATTCTTTCTAGTTTTTCTATGAGGATATTTCCTTTGTAAGCATAGGCTTCAATGCTATCCAAAATATCCCTTCTCAGATTCCTCAAAAACTGTCCTAGCAAACTGATCCATGAAAACAAAGGTGTAACTCTGTGAGAAGAATTCAAATTACAAAGCAGTTTTTCAGAATGTTTCTTTTTAGCTTTTGTCGGAGGATATTTATTTTTTCACAATAAGTTTCAAAGTGCTCTAAAATATCCCATAGCAGATTCCAAGTTAACAGTGTTAGCAAATTGTTGAATGAAAAGAATAATGTAGCTCTGTGCAATGAATTGACATGTCAGAAAGCAGGTTCTCAGTAAGCTTCTTTTTGGTTTTTATCTGAGGATATTTCCTTTGTCACCATAGGCTTCAAAGCACTCCCAAATATCCTATTGCAGATTCCATGGAAACAGTGTTATCAAACTGCTCAATGATAATGTGTAACTCTGTGAGATGAATTCACATCACAAAGCAGTTTCTCAAGCTTCTTTCTAGTTTTTATCTGAGATATTTCCTTTTCACCATAGGTCAATGCAATCCAAAATATCCCTTCTCAGATTCCACAAAAACAGTGTTAGCAAACTGCTCATGAAAAAGAAGTGTAACTCTGTGAGATGAATTCACATCACAAAACTTTCTCAGAAAGTTTCTTTCTTTTTATCTGAGATATTTCCTTTGTCACCATAGGCTTCAAAGCACTCCCAAATATCCTATTGCAGATTCCATGAAAACAGTGTTATCAAACTGCTCAATGAAAAGAATGGTGTAACTCTGTGAGATGAATTCATACATCACAAACCAGTTTCCTAGAAAGCTTCTTTCTAATTTTTAGCTGATGATATTTCCTTTTTCACTATAAGCCCCAATTCATCCCAAATATCCCTTTGCAGATTCCACCAAAACAGTGTTAGCAAACTGCACCATGAAAATAAAAGTCTAACTCTGTGAGATGAATTCACACATCACAAGGAACTTTCTCAGAAAGTTTCTTTCTACTTCTTATCTGAGAATATTTCCTTTGTCACCATAGTCTTCAATGCAATCCAAAATATCCCTTCTCAGATTTCCCAAAAAGAGTGCTACAAAACTGCTCCATGGAAATCATGTACCTCTGTGAAATAAATTCACAAATAACAAAGCAGTTTCTCAGAACTCTTCTTTTTAGTTTTTGTCTGAGAACATTTTCTTTTTCACTATGGTTCTCAAGGCACTCCCAAATATCCCTTTGCAGATTCCATGAAAACAGTGTTTCTAAAACACTCCATGAAAACAGAGGTATAACTCTGTGAGATGAATTCACATATCAGAAAGAACTTTCTCAGAAACCTTCTTTCTAGTTCTTAACTTAGGATATTTCTTTTGTCACCATTGGCTTCAATGCGGTGCAAAATATCCCTTCTCAGGTTCCCCAAAAACAGTGCTGTCAAACTGATCCATTAAAAGAATCCTGTAACTCTGTGAGAAAAATTCACCAATCACAAAGCAGTTTCTCAGAATGTTTCTTTTTAGCTGTTGTCTGAGGATATTTACTTTTCACAGTAAGTTTCAATGTGCTCCAAAATATCCCACAGCAGATACCAAGAAAACGGTGTTAGCAAACTGTTCAATGAAAAGAATAGTGTAACTCTGTGCACTGAATTGACACACTGCAAAGCAGTTTCTCAGAAAGCTTCTTTTTGATTTTTATCTCAGGATATTTCCTTTGTCACCATAGACTTCAAAGTGCTCCCAAATATCCGATTGCAGATTTCATGAAAACTGTTCTCAAACCGCTCAGTGAATAGAACAATGTAACTCTGTGAGATGAATTCATACATCACAAAGCAGTTTCCCAGAAAGCTTCTTTCTAATTTTTATCTGAGGATATCTCCTTTATCACTATAGGCCTCAATGCACTCCCAAATATACCTTTGCAGACTCCACGACAACAGTGTTAGCAAACTGCTCCATGAAAAGAAAGTTGGAAATCTGATTTGAATTCTCATATGATGAATAACTTTCTCAGAAAACTTCTATCTAGTTTTCATCTGAGGATATTTCCTTAGTCACTATATTCTTCAATGTGATCCAAAATATCCCTTTTCAGTTTAACCAAAAACAGTGCTACCAAACAGATCAATGAAAGAAGTCGTGAAAGTCAGTGACATGAATTAACACATTACAAAGCAGTTTTTTAGAAAACTTCTTACTAGTTTTTATATAAAGATACTTCCTTTGTCACCATAAGTTTCAATGTGGTCTGAAATATCACATTGCAGATTCCAAGAAAACAGTGTTAACAGGCTGCTAAACAAAAAGAACAGTGTAAATCTGTGAGATGAATTCACACATCACAAAGCAGTTTCTCAGAAAGCTTCTTTCTAGTTATTATCTGAGGATATTTCCTTTTTCACCATAGGCCTCTATGAGCTCCCGTAAATCCCTTTTCAGCTTCTACAGTAACAGCTTCAACCAAACTGCTCAATGAAAGGAAAGGTGTAGCTCTGTGAGATGAATTCACACATCAGAAATAACTTTCTCAGAAACCTTCTTTCTGTTTTATCTAGGATATTTCCTTTGTAACCATAGGCTTCATTGTGAACCAAAATATTCCTTCTCAGATTCCACAAAAACAGTGCTAACAGACCGATCCATGGAAAGAATCGTGTAACTCTGTGAGATGAATTAACATATCACAAAATGTTTTCTCAGAAAGCTTCTTTCTAGTTTTCATACGAGGGTATTTCCTTTGTCACCATAAGCTTAAAATGTGCTCTGAAATATCCCATTGCAGATTCCAAGAAAACAGTGTTAGCAAACTGATCAATGAAAGAAACAGTGTAACTCTGTGAGGCAAATTCACAAATCACAAAGCAGTTTGTCAGAAAGTTTCTTTCTAGTTTTTGTATGAGGACATTTCCTTTGTCACCTTAGGCTTCAATGCAATCCAAAATATACCTTCTCAGATTCCCCGAAAACAGTGTTAACAAACTGCCCATGAAAAGAATCCTGAAACTCTGAGATGAATTCACAAATTGCAAAGCAGTTTCTCAGAAAGCTTCGTTCTAGTTTTTGTCTGAGGATATTTCCTTTGTCACCATGAGCTTCAATTCACTCCGAAATAACCCATTGCAGATTCCAGGAAAGCAGTGTCAGCAAACTGTGCAATGAAAAGAACAGTGTATCACTGTGAGATGAATTGACACATGACAAAGCTGTTTCTCAGAAAGATTCTTTGGTTTTCATCTGAGGATATTTCCTTTGTCACCATAGGCTTCAATGCGATACAAAATATGCTTTCTCGGATATGAACAGACATTTCTCAAAAGAAGACATTCATACAGCCAACAGACACATGAGAAAATGCTGATCATCACTTGCCATCAGAGAAATGCAAATCAAAACCACAATGAGATACCATCTCACACCAGTTAGAATGGCCATCATTAAAAATCAGGAAACAACAAGTGTTGGAAGGATGAGAAATAGGAACACTTTTACACTGTTGGTGGGATTGTAAACTAGTTCAACCATTATGGAAAACAGTATGGCGATTCCTCAAGGATCTAGAACTAGATGTACCATATGACCCAGCCATCCTACTGTATATACCCAAAGGATTATAAATTATTCTACTACAAAGACACATGCACACGTATGTTTGTTGCGGCACTATTCACAATAGCAAAGTCTTGGAATCAACCCAAATGTCCATCTGTGACAGACTGGATTAAGAAAATGTGGCACATATACACCATGGAATACTATGCAGCCATAAAAAGGATGAGTTTGCGTCCTTTGTAGGGACATGGATGCAGCTGAAACCATCATTCTTAGCAAACTATCACAAGAAGAAAACCAAACACCGCATGTTCTCACTCATAGGTGGGAACTGAACAATGAGATCACTTGGACTCGGGAAGAACATCACACACTGGGCTTATCATGGGGAGGAAGGATTGCATTGGGGTGTTATACCTGATGTAAATGATGAATTTATGGGTGCTGACGAGTTGATGGGTGCAGCACACCAACATCACAAGTATACATATGTAACAAACCTGCACGTTATGCACATGTACCCTAGAACTTAAAGTATAATAAAAAATAAAAATAAAAATAAAAATAAATACAAAATTAGCTGGTTGTGGTGGTGTACCTGTGATCCCAGCTACTTGGGAGGCTGAGGTAGAAATGCTTGAACCTGGGAGGCGGAGGTTGTGGTGAGCCGAGATCACACCATTGCACTCCAGCCTGGGCAACAAGAGCAAAACTCCGTCTCAAAAAAAAAAAAAGAATATTAAAAGAATATTTGAGAATTTAAAAAAAAAAAATATGCTTTCTCAGATTCCCCAAAACAGTGCTAACAGACTGATCCATGAAAATAACCTTTTAATGTTGTGAGATGAATTAAAACATTTCAAAGCAATTTCTCAGAAAGCTTCTTTCTAGTGTTCATATGAAGATATTTCCTTTGTCACCATAGACTTCAATGCGATCCACCATGTCCCTCATCAGATTCCACAAAAACAGTACTAACAAACTGCTCCATGAACAGAATCGTGAAATTCTGAGATGAAATCACACTTCACAAAGCAGTTTCTCAGATAAAATCTTTCTAATTTTTGTCTGAGGATATTTCCTTTGTCACCATAAGTTTCATTGCACTCCGAAATAACCCAATGTAGATTCCAAGAAAACAGTGTTAGCAAACTGTGCAATGAAAATAACAGTATAACTTTGTGAGATGAATTGACATAACACAAAGTAGTTTCTCAGAAAGCTTTTTTTCGGTTTTCATCTGAGGATATTTCCTTTGTCACCATAGACTTCAAAGCACTCCCAAATATCCTTTTGCAGATTCCACTAAAAAGTGTTATCAAACGGCTCAGTGAAAGAATGTCAGAGTTCTGTCAGATGAATTAACACATCACAAAGCAGTTTCGCAGAATGTTTCCTTCTAATTTGTATCTGAGGATATTTCCTTTTTCACTCTAGGCCACAAAGCACTCCCAAATTTCCCTTTGCAGATTCCATGAAAACAGTGTTAGCAAACCTCGCCATGAAAAAAGGTGTAAACATGTAAGATGAATTCACACATTTAAAAGGAACTTTCTCAGAAAACTTCTTGGTAGGTTTTATCTGAGGATATTTCCTTTTTCACCATAGGCCTCAATGTGCTCCCAAATAAACCTTTGCAGATTCCACGAAAACTGTGTTAGCAAACTGCTCCATAAAAGGAAGGTGTAACACAGTGAGATGAATTCCCACATCACAGGGAAGTTTCTCAGAAATCTTCTGTATAGTTTTTATCTCAAGATATTTCCATTGTCACCATTGGCTTCAATGTGATCCAAAATATCCCTTCTATGAGTGCCCAAACTCAGTGCTACCAAACTGATCCATGAAAAGTATTGTGTAACACTGTGAGATGAATTAAGACATCACAAAGCCATTTCTCAGAAAGTGTCTTTCTAGTTTTCATACGAGGATATGTCATTTGTCACCATAAGCTTCAAAGTGCTCCAAAATATCGCATTGAAAATTCCAAGCAAACAATTTAAGCTAACTGCTCAGTAGAACGAAAAGTGTAACATTGTGAGATGAATTAACACATCACAAATCATTTTCCCTGAAAGCTTCTTTCTAGTGTTTATATGAGGATATTTCCTTTTTCACCATAGGCCTCATGCACTTCCATTTATCTCTTTGCCGATTTCACGAAACCAGTGTTAGCAAACTTCTCCATGAAAAGAATCGTGTAACTCTATGAGATGAATTCACAAATCACAAAGTAGTTTCTCAGAAAGCTTCTTTCTAGTTTTTGTCTGAGGTTACTTTCTTTTGCATCATAAGCTTCAAGGTGTTCTGGAATATCCCATTGCAGATTCCACGAAAATAGGATTCAGAAACTGTTCAATGAACAGGACTGTGTAATTCTGTGAGATGAATTCACACATCACAAAGCAGTTTCTAAGAAAGCTTGTTTCTAGTTTTTATATGAGAGTATTTCCTTTGTCACAATAAACTTCAACACATTCTAAAATATCCCATTACATATTACAAGAAAAGAGTGCTAGCAAACTACTCAATGAAAAGAACAGTGTAACTCTCTGAGATGAATTCTCCCATCACAAAGCAGTTTCTTAGAAAGACTATTTCTATATTTTATGTGAGGATATTTCCTTTCTCTCCCTAGGACCCAACACGCTCCAAATACGACTTTACAGATTCTACGAAAGCAGTGTTAGCAATCTGTTCCATGAAAAGAAACGTGTAATTCTGTGAAATGAATTCACACATCAGAAAGCAGTTTCTCAGAAAGCTTCTTTTGGTTTTTTTCTGAGGATAACTCCTTTGTCACCATAGGCTTCTATGAGATCCAAAATATCCCTTCTCAGATTCCCCAAAAACAGAGCTACTGAAGTGATCCATGAAAAGAATCATGTAACACTGTGAGATGAATTAACACATCACAAAAAAGTTTCTCATAAAGCTTCTTTCTAGTTTTCATATGAGGGTATTTCCTTTGTCACCATAAACTTAAAATGCATTCCAAAATATCCTATTGTGGATTCCAAGAAAACAGTGTTAGCAAACTGGTCAAAGAAAAGAAAAGTGTAACTCTGTGAGACGAATTCACACATCACAAAGAATTTTCTTAGAAATTTTCTTACTAGTTTTTATCTGAGGACATTTCCTTTGTCACCATAGGCTTCAAGGAGATCCAAAATATCCCTTCTGAGATTCCCCAAAAACAGTGCTACCAAACTGCTTCATGAAAAGGAAGGTGTAACTCCGTGAGATGAATTCATGAATCAGAAAGCAGTTTCTCAGAAAGCTTCTTTCTAGTTTTTCTCTGAGGATATTTTCTTTGTCAATATAAGCTTCAATGTGCTCTGAAATATCCCATTGTGGATTCCAAGAAAACAGTGTTAGCAAACTGCTCAATGAAAAGAAAAGTGTAACTCTGAGATGAATTCACACATCAGAAAGCAATTTCTCAGAAATCTTCTTTCTAGTTTTTATCTGAGGATGTTTCCTTTTTCACCATAGATCTCAATGCACTCACGAATATCCCTTTGAAGATTCCATGAAAATAGTGTTAGCAAACTGCTCCATGAAGAGAAAGGTATATATTTGTGAGATGAATTCACCCATCACAAAGCAGTTTCTCAGAAAGATTCATTTTGCTTTTTGTCTGAGGATATTTCCTTGTCACCATAGGCTTCAATGCACTCCCAAATATGTGTTGCTATCATACTGCTCCATGAAAAGAATGGTGTAACTCTGTGAAATAAATTCACATATCACAAAGTTGTTTCTCAGGAAGTTTCTTACTAATTTTTATCTGAGGATACTTTTTCACCATATTCCTCAATATGCTACTGAATATACCATTTCAGATTCTACAAAAAAAGTGTTATCAAGCTGCTCCATGAAATGAAAGGTGTACCTCTGTGAGATGAAATCACACATCACAAAGTATTTTCTCAGAAAGCTTCTTTCTAGTTTTTATCTCAGGATATTTCCTTTGTCACCATATGCTTCAAAAAGCAGTTTCTCAGAAAGCTTCTTTTTGGTTTTTGTCTGGGGATATTTCCATTGTCAGAGTAGGCTTCAATGCACTTCCAAATATCCTATAGCAGATTCCGCAACAACAGTGCTACCATACTGCTGCATGAAAAAAATTGTGTAGCTCTGTAAAGTGAATTCAGACAAGACACCACAAAACTTTTTCTCTGTAAGCTTCTTACCAGTTTTTATGTGAGGATATTTCCTTTGTCACCATAGGCTTCCATGTGCTCCAAAATATGCTATTGCAGGTTCCACGAAAACAGTGTTATCAAACTGCTCAATGAAAAGAACGCTGTAACTGCAAGATGAATTCACACATCACAAAGCAGTTTCTCAGAAAGTTTCTTTCTAGTTTTGTGTGAGAATATTTCGTTTGTCACCAAAGGCTTCTATGTGCACCCAAATATCCGATTGAAGATTCCACACAAACTTGGTTAAAAAGCTCCTGCAAGAAAAAAATCGTGTAACTCTGTGAGATGAATCCACACATCAGAAAGCAGTTTCTCAGAAACCTTCTTTCTAATTTTTATCTGAGGATATTTCCATTGTCACCATAGGCCTCAATGAACTCCCAAATATCCCTTCGCAGATTCCATGAAAACAGTGTTAGCAAACTACTCTATGAAACGAAAGGTGTAAAACTGTGAGATGAATTAAAAAATCACAACCAACTTTTTTATAAAGCTTCTTTCTAGTTTTTATCGGAGGATATTTCCTTTGCCACCAGAGGCGTCAATGCAATCCAATATATCCCTCCTCCTCAGATTCTCCAAAAACAGTGCTACCAAACTGATTCATGAAAAGAATCATGTAACTCTATGAGATGAATTAACACATCACAAGGCAGTTTCTCAGAAAGCTTCTTTCTAGTTTTTATATGAGGATATTTAATTTTCACTATCAGCTTCAAAGTGCTCCAAAATGTCCTTCACAGATTCCACAAAATAGTTAACAAACTGCTCCATGAAAAGAAAGGTGTAAATCTGACAGATGAATTCACCAATCACAAAGCAGTTTCTCAGAAATCTTCTTTCTAGTTTAAATCTGAGGATATTTCCTTTTTCACTGTAGGCTTCAGTGTGCTCCCAAATATATCCTCTCAGATACCACAAAAACAGTGATGCCAACTGCTCAATCAACAAGAAGTTTAAACTCTTTGAGATGAATACACACATCACAAAACCGTTTCTGGAAAAGCTTCTCTCCAGTTTTATCTGAAGTTATTTCCTTTTTCACTGTAGGCCACAAGGAGCTCCCGAATATCTCATCACAGATTCCATAAAACAGTGCTAGCAAACTGCTCCATGAAAAGAAACCTGTAACTCTGTGAGATGAATTAACACATCACAAAGTGGTTTCTCAGAATGTTTCTTTCTAGTTTTTATCTGAGGATATTTCCTTTGTCACCAAAATCTTCAAGGCACTCTGAAATATCACATTGCAGATTCCAAGAAAAGAGTCTTAGCAAACTACTCAATGAAATAAACAGTGTAACTCTGTGAGATGAATGCACACATCACAAAGCAGTTTCTCAGAAAACTTATTTCAACTTTTTTTCCGAGGATATTTAGCTTTTTACTATAGGCCTAAATGTGCTCCCAAATATCCCTTTGCATATTCCATGAAAACAGTATTACGAAACTGCTCCATTAAAAGAAAGGTGTAACTCTATGAGATAAACTCACCCTTCACAAAGAACATTCTCAGAAAGCTTCTGTCTAGTTTTTATCTGAGGATATTCCCTTTGTCTCCGTAGGCTTCAATGTGATAAAAAAAATCCCTTCTCAGATTCTACAAAAACAGTGCTAACAAACTGTCCCAAGAAAATAATCATTTAACTCTCTGGGGTGAATTCACAAAACACAAAGCAGTTTCTCGGAAGGCTTCTTTCTGTTTTTGTCTGATGATATTTCCTTTGTCACCATAAGCTTAAATGTGCTCCAAAAAATCCCGATGCGCATTCCAAGAAAAGAATGTTAGCAAACTGTTCAATGAAAGGGACAGTGTAACCCTGTGAGATAAATTCAGAAATCACAAAGCAGTTTCTCAGGAAGCTTCTTTTTGGTTTTCATCTCAGGATATTTCCTTTGTCACCATAGGCTTCAATGTCAAATATCCTTCTCAGATTCCACAAAAACAGTGTTATCAAACTGCTCAATGAAAAGAATGTGTAACTCTGTGAGATGAATTACACATCACAAAGCAGTTTCTCAGAAAGCTTCTTTCTAGTTTTTATGAGGATATTTCCTTTTCACCATAAGCTTCAATGCATTCAAATCATCCCTTTGCAGATTCCATGAAAACAGTGTTAGCAAACTGCTCAATGAAAAGAAAATTGAACTCTGTGAGATGAATTCCATCACAAAGCAGTTTCTCAGAAAGCTTCTTTCTTTTTTTCTTAGGATATTTCCTTTTCACCATAGGCCTCAATGTGCCCCAAAATATCCCTTTGCAGATTCCATGAAAACAGTGTTAGCAAACTGCTCATGAAAAGAATCGTGTAACTCTGTGAGATGAATTCACACATGAGCAGTTTCTCAGAAAGCTTCTTTCTAGTTTTTATCTGAGAATATTTCCTTTTCACCTAGGCTTCAATGCACTCTGAAATATCTTGAGATTCCATGAAAACAGTGTGCTACCAAATGCTCAATGAAAAGATGTAACTCTGTGAGATGAATTCAAACGTCACAAAGTAGTTTCTCAGCAAGCTTCTTTTTTTGTTTTTCTTATCTGAGGGTATTTCCTTTGTCACTATAGGCTTCAATGCACTCCAAAATATGCTATTGCATATTCCACGAAAACATTGTTAGAAAACTGCTTGATGTAAAGAATGGTGTAACTCTGTAAGGTGAATTCACACATCGGAAAGTAGTTTCTGAGAAAGCATATTTCTAGTTTTTTTCTGAGAATATTTCCTTTTTCACTATAGGCGTCAATGTGTTCCCAAATATCCTTTTGCAGATTCCATGAAAACAATATTACTAAACTGCTCCATGAAAAGAATCATGTAACTCTGTGACATGATTTAACAAATCACAAAGCAGTTTCGAGGAATGATTCTTTCTAGTTTTTATATGAGCATATTTACTTTTCTACCATTGGCTTCAATGCGCTTCCAAATATCCCTTCTCAGACACCACAAAAACAGTGATGCCAAAGTGCTCCCACAAAAGAAACATTTATCTCTATGAGTTGAATGGAAACATCACAAAGGAGTTCCTCTGAAAGCTTCTCTCCAGTTGTTACTTGAAGAATTTTCTTTTTTCACCTTAGCTGTCTATGCACTGCCAAATATCCCTCTGCTGATTCCACAAAAACAGTGCTAACAAACTGCACCACGAAAAGAATGATGTAAATCTGTGAGATAAATTGACCCATCACAAAGTAGCTTCTCAAGAAGCTTCTTTCTAGTTTTTATCTGAGGATATTTCCTTTTCCACCATAGGCCTCAATGCACTCCCAAATATCCCTTCTCAGACATCACACAAAGAGTGAGGCCAAAGTGCTCCCTCAAAAGAAACGTTTAGCTTTAAGAGATGAATGCTAATGATAATGTTCTCTTCTGAGTCCAAGTGATTTCTCATTGTTCAGTTCCACCTATGAGTGAGAACATCGGTGTTTAGCTTCTTCTTCTCTGTGAGATGTTTACAATCACAAAGGGTTTCTCAGCTGCATCCATGTCTGAGATATTTCCGCACACATAGGGGAGGGAAATTGCATTGGGGAGTTATACCTGATATAAATGATGAATTGATGGGTGCTGACGATGTTGATGGGTGCAGCACACCAACATTCCAGTTTTATCTGAATATGTAACAAACTTGCAATTATGCACATGTACCCTAGAACTTAAAGTATAATAAAAAATAAAAAAAATAAAAAAAAAAGAGATGAATGCACACATCACAAAGGAGTTTCTCATAAAGCTTCACTCCAGTTTTTACCTGAAAATATTTCCTTTTTTGCCAGTGGACTCTAGGCGCTCCTGAATATCCCTTTGCAGATTCCAGAAAAATAGTGTTACCAAATTGCTCAATAGAAATAAAATTGAAACTCTGTGAGATGAATTTACCCATCACAAAGCAGTTCCTCAGAAAGCTTATTTCTAGTTTAAATCTGAGGATATTTCCTTTTTCACTATAGACTTCAATGTGCTCCCAAATATCTCCTCTCAGATACCAAAAAAGCTGTGATGCCGAACTGGTCAATTAACAAAAAGATTAAACTCTATGATATGAATACACACATCAGAAAACTGTTTCCAGAAAGGCTTCTCTCCAGTTTTTGTCTGAGGTTATTTCCCTTTTCACTGTAGGCCTCTATGAGCTGCGGAATATCCCTTTGAAGATTCCATACAGTGCTACCAAAAACCTCCCTGAAAAGAATCGTGTAACTTTGTGAGATGAATTCACAAATCACAAAACAGTTTTTCAGAACGCTTTTTTCCAGTTTTTGTCTGAGGATATTTTATTTGTCACCCTAAACTTCAATGTGCTCCAGAATATCCCATTGCAGACTCCAAGAAAACAGTTTTAGCAAACTACTCAATGAAAAGAACAGTGTAACTGTGTGAGATGAAATCACATATCACAAACCAATTTGTCAGAAAGCTTCTTTTTTTTTATCTGAGAATATTTCCTTGTCACCAGAAGCTTCAATGCACTCAAACTATCGTATTGAAGATTCCATGAAAACATTGTTAGCAAACTGCTAAATCAAAAGAAAGGTGTAACTCTGTGAGATCAATTCACACCTCACAAAGTTGTTTCTCAAAAAGCTTCTTTCTAGTTTTTAATCTGAGAATATTGCCTTTGTAATGATAAGCCTCAAAGTGCTCCCAAATATGCCTTTGCAGATTCCATGAAAACAGTGTTAGCAAACTGCTCCATGAAAATGAAAGTGTAACTCTATGAGATGAATGCACACACCACAAAGAATTTCTCAGAAACCTTCTCTCCAGTTTTTACCGGAAGAATTCTCTTTTCACCTTAGGCCTCTAGGCACTCCCAAATGTCCCACTGCAGATTCCACAAAAACAGTGCTGAAAAACTGCTCCATGAAAAGAAAGGTGGAACTCTTTGAGATGAGTTCACCCATCACAAACCAGTTTTTCAGAAAGCTTAATTTCTAGTTTAAATCCGAGTATATTTACTTTTTCACCATAGACTTCAATGTGTTCCTAAATATCTCCTCTCAGATAGTGCAAAAACAGTTTTCCTGAACTGCTCATTCAACAAAGGGGTTAAACTCTATGAGATGAATACGCATAACAAAACATTTTCTCGAAAAGCTTCTCTCTAGTTTTTATCTGAAGTTATTTTCTCTTTCACCATAGGCCTCTGGGAGCTCCCAAATGTACCTTTGCAGATTCCATAATAACAGGGCTACCATACTGCCTCATGAAGCGAATCGTGTAACTCTGTGAGGTGAAATTACCAATCACAAGCAGTTTCTCAGAAAGCTTCTTTCTAGTTTTTGTCTGAGGTTATTTCCTTTATCACCCTAAGGGTCAATGCACTCCAAAATATCCCATTTCAGATTCCAAGAAAACAGTGGTAGCGAATGGATCAATGAAAAGAACAGTGCAACTCTGTGAGATGAATGCACACAACCCAAAGCAGTTTCTCAGAAAGCTTCTTTTGTTTTTTTTGAGACCGAGTCTCACTCTGTTGCTGAGATATTTCCGTCATCTATATCACTTCAATGCCTCCTATCACACCATTCTCCTGCCTCAGCCTCCTGAATAGCTGGGACTACAGGTGCCCATCACCGGGCTTGTTTCCATGAGTAGAGACTTGGTTTCACCTGTGAGATGAATCTTGATCATCACCGTGATCCACCCGTTTCTCCCAAAGTCTTTCTGTTTTATCTGAGGATATTTCCTATGTCACCCTCAGCTTCAATGCACTCCAAAATATCCTACTGAAGATTCCATGAAAACATTGTTACCAAACTGCTCAAAAAAAAAACGTTTTAACTCTGTGAGATGAATTCACACATCGCCATGCAGTTTCTCAGAAAGCTTCTTTCTAATTTTTATCTGAGGATATTTCATTTTTCACTACAGGTCTCAATGCCCTCCCAAATATCCCTTTGCAGATTCCACAAAAACAGTATTAGCAAACTGTTCCATTAAATAAAGGTGTAACTCTGTGAGATGAATTCACATATCAGTAATAATTTTCTCAGAAAGCTTCTTTCTAGTTTTTATCTGAGGATATTTCCTTTGTCACCATTAGCTTCAATGTGATTCAAATTATCGCCTCTCAGATTCCCCCAAAACAGAGCTACCAAACTACTAATCGTGTAACTCTGTGAGATGAATTAACACATTTCAAGCAGCTTCTCAGAGAGCTTCTTTTTAATTTTTATATCAGGATATTTCCTTTTCCATCATAGGCTTCAATGTGCTCCAGAATATCCCTTCTCAGACACCACAAAAACAGTGATACCAAAGTGCTCCCTCAACAGAAACGTTTACCTCTAGGAGATGAATGCAAACCTCACAAAGGAGTTTCTCAGAAAGCTTCTCTGCAGTTTTTACTTGAAGAATTACATTTTTTCACTTTAGGCATCTATGCATTCTCAAATATCCCTCTGCTGATTCCACAAAAACAGTGCTACCAAACTGTACATTGAAAAGAAAGGTTTAACTCTGAGATAAATTCACCCACCACAAAGTTGTTTCTCAGGAAGCTTGTTTCTAGTTTTTATCTGAGGATATTTCCTTTGTCAGCATAGGCTTGAATGCGATCCAAATTATCCTTTCTCAGATTCCACAAAAACATTGTTAACAAACTGCTCCATGAAAGGAAATTGTAACTCTGTGAGATGAATTCACAAATTAGAAAGCAGTTTCTCAGAAAGCTTCTTTCTAGTTTTTATCTGAGGATATTTCCTTTGTCACCATTGGCCTCAATGGGCTCCAAAATATCCCTTCTCAGACACCACAAAAACAGTGAAGCCAAAGTGGTCCTTCAACAGAAACGTTTAGCTCAATGAGATTAATGCACACGTCATAAAGTAGTTTCTCAGAAAGCTTCTCTCCAGTTTTTGCCTGAAGAAATTTCTTTTTTCACCTTAGGCCTCAATGTGCTCCCAAATATCCCTCTGCAGATTCCACAAAAACAGTGCTACCAAACTGCTCAATGAAAAGAAAGGTGTAACTCTGTGAGATGAATTCACCCAACACAAAGCAGTTTCTCAGAAAGCTTCTTTCTAGTTTAAATCTGATGATATTTCCTTTTTCACTGTAGGCTTCAATGTGCTCCCAAATATATCCTCTCAGATACCACAAAAACAGTGATGCCGGACTGTTCAATCAACAAAAAGGTTAAACTCTATGAGGTGAATAAACACATCAAAAACAATTACTCAGGAAGCTTCTCTTCATTTTTTATCTGAAGCTATTTCCTTTTTCATCATAGGCCTCTAGGAGTTCCTGAATATCCCTTTGCAGATTCCATAAAACAGTGCTACCAAACTGCTCCATGTAAAGTATCATGTAACTCTGTGAGATGAATTCACAAATCACAAAGCAGTTTTTCAGAATGTTTCTTCCTAGTTTTTATATGAGGATATTTCCTTTGTCACCCTAAGTTTCAATGCAATCTGAAATATCCCATTGCAGATTCCAATAAAACAGTTTTAGCAAACTGCTCAACGAAAATAACAGTGTATCTCTGTGAGATGAATTCACACATCACACAGTAGTTTCTCAGAAAGCTTCTTTTTGGTTTTTACCTGAAGGTATTTCCCTTGTCACCACAGGCTTCAATGAGCTCCCAAATATTCTATTGCAGATAGCACGAAAACAGTGTTATCAAACTGATCCATGAAAACACCAGTGTACCTCTGTGAGATGAATTAACCCATTCAAATGTAGTTTATCAGAAAGCTTCTATCTAGTTAAAATGTGAGAATATTTCCTTTTCCACCATCAGCTTCCATGTGTTCCCAAATATCCTTTCTCAGAAACCACAAAAACCGTGATGCCAAACTGCTCTCCCAACAGAAAGCTTTACCTTTATGAGATGAATGCATGCATCACAGAGGAGTTAAAAGAAACTTTCTGTCCAGTTTCAACCTGAAGATATTTTCTTTTTCAACATTGGCATCTATCCACTCTCGAATATCCCCTCTGTATTCCAAAAGGAATGTGTTAACAAATTGCTAAATGAAGAGGAAGATTTAACTCTGTGAGATGAATTCACCCATCACAAAACTCTCTCAGAAAGCTTCTTTTTAGTTTTTTTCTGAGGGTATTTCCTTTTTTACCATAGGCATCTCTGTGCTCCAAATATCACTTTGTAGATTCCACAAAAACTGGATAACCAAACTGTTCAATGAAAAGAATGGTTTACCTCTGGGAGATGAAGTCACCCATCACAAAGAAATTTCTCAGAAAGATACTTTCCAGTTTTAAACTTTGCATATTTACTTTTCCACCCAGAGTTTAATCTGTGTGATGAATTCACCCATCACAAATAAATTTCTCAGAAAGCTTCTTTCTAGTTTTTATCTAAGGATATTTCCTTTTCCACCATTGGCTTCCATGTACTCCCAAATATCCCTTCTCAGACACCACAAAAACAGTGATGTCAAACTGCTCTCTCAATAGAAAGTTTTACCTCTATGAGATGAATGCACAGTTTGCAAAGGAGTTATCAGATATTTTCTCTCCAGGTTTTACCTGAAGATATTACCTGTTTCAAACTTGGCCTGTATCCACTCCTGAATATACCTTTGCATATTCCACAATAACAGTGTTACTAAAATGCTCAATGAAAAGAAATATTTAACTCTGTGAGATGAATTCATCAATCAAAAAACAGTCTCTCAGAAATTTTCTTTCTAGTTTTTATCTGAGAGTATTTCCTTTTTCAACATAGGAATATCTGCCCTGCAAATATAACTTTGTAGGTCCACAAAAACAGGGTAACTAAATTGCTCAAAGAAGAGAATGGTTTAGCTCTGGGAGATGAAGTCACCCATCACAAGGAACTTTCTCAGGAAGACCCTCTACAGTTTTAAACTTTGCATATTTACTTTTCCACCCTCAGCCTCAATGTGCTCCCAAATATCCTTACTCAGACACCACAAAAACAGTTATGCCAAACTGCTCAATCAACAAAGTGGTTCATCTCTATGAGTTGAATACACATATCACAAAACAGCTTTTCAAAAACCTTCTCTTAAGTTTTTATCTGAAGATATTTCCTTTTTCACCAAAGGCTTCTATGAGCTGCTGGAAATCCATTTACAGATCTCCAAAAACAGTGCTACCAAACTGCCCAATGAAAAAAAAGCTGCAACTCTGTGAGAGGAATTCACCCATCACAAAGTAGTTTCTCAGAAAGTTTCTTTCTAGCTTTCATATGATATTATTTAATTTGTCACCATAAGCATGAATGCGCTCCAAAATATCTCATTGCAGATTCCAAGAAAATAATATTGGCAAACTGCTCAATGAAAAGAATAGTGTAACTCTGTAAGATGAATTCACACATCACAAAGGAGTTTCTCAAAACTCCTTTCTAGTTTTTATCTGAGGTTATTTCCTTTATCAACATAAGCCTCAATGCACTCTAAAATATCCCTTTGCAGATTCTACGAACACAGTGTTAGCAGACTGCTGCATGAAAAACAAGGTGTAATTCTGTGTTATGAATTCACACATCACAAAGAAGTTTCTCAGAAAGATTCTTTTTAGTTTTTATCTGAGGACATTAAACTTTTCACTATAAGTCTCAAAGGGCTCCCAAATATCCCTTTTCAGATTCCATGAAAAGAGTGTTAGAAAGCTGCTCCATGAAAAAAAGGTGTAACTTTGTGAGATGAATTCACACATTACAAGGATCTTTCTCAGAAATCTTCTTTCTAGTTTTTATCTAAGGATATTTCCTTTGTCACCATAGGCTTCAATGTGATCCAAAATATCCCTTCTCAGATTCCCCAAAAACAGTGCTCCCAAACTGATCCATGAAAAGTATCATGTAACTCTGTGAGTTGAACTAACACATCACTAAGTGTTTTCTCAGAAAGCTTCTTTCTGGTTTTTGTCTGAGGATATTTCCTTTGTCACCATTAGCTTCTATGCACTCTGACATATCCCATCGCAGATTCCAAGAAAACAGTGTTAGTAAACTGTTCAGTGAAAAGAACAGTGTAACTCAGTGAGATGAATTCGCACATCATAAAGCAGTTTCTCAGAAACATTCTTTCTAAATTTTAACTGAGTATATTTCCTTTTTCATCATAGGCCTACTAAATGCTGTCCCAAATATCCCTTTGCAGATTGTATGAAAATTTTGTTAGCAAAACTGCTCCACGAAAAGAATGGTGTAACTCTATGAGATAAATTGACTCATCACAAAGAACTTTCTCAGAAGGCTTCTTTCTAATTTTTATCTGAGGATGTTTCCTTTGTCACTGTAGACTTCAATGTGATCCAAAATATCACTTCTGAGATTCCCCAGAAACAGTGCTATGAAACTGCTCCATGAAAAGACTCGTATAAGTCTGTGAGATGAATTCACAAATCACAAAGCAGTTTCTCAGAAAGCTTCTTTCTTGTATTTCTCTCTGGATATTTCTTTTGTCCCAATAACCTTCGATGTTCTCAGAAATATCCCATTGCAGTGTCCAAGAAAAGAGTGTTAGCAAACTTCAGAATGGAAAGTACAGTGTAACTCTCTGAGATTAATTCACACATCACAAAGCAGTTTCTCAGTAAGTTTCTTTTTGGTTTTACTATGAGGATAATTCCTTTGTCACCATAGGCCACAATGCACTCCTAAATATCTTATTGCAGATTCCATGAAAACAGCGTTACCAAACTGCTACATGAAAAGAAATGTGTAACTCTGTGAGATAAATTCACACATCACAAAGAATTTTCTCAGAAAGCTTCTTTGTAATTTTTATCAGAGGATATTTTCTTTGTCACCATTAGTATCAATGTGATCCAAAATATCCTCTCCCAGAGTACACAAAAACACTGCTAAAAAACTGATTCATGAAAAGCATCATGCAATGCTGTGAGACGTATTAACACATCACAAACATATGAAACTTCTTTCTAGTTTTTATATGAGGATATTTCCGTTGTCACCATAGGCTTCAATGTGGTCTGAAATATCCAATAGCAGATTCCAAGAAAAGAGTGTTAGCAAACTGCTCAATGAAAAGAAGAGTTTAACTCTGTGAGATGAATTCACACATCACTAAGCAGTTTCACAGAAGGCTTCTTTCTAATTTTGATATGAGGATATTTCCTTTTCATGATAGATTTCAATGCAATTCAAAAATATGCCTTCTCAGATTCCCCAAAAATAGTGTAACAAACAGCTCCATAAAAGAGTGGTGTATCTCTGAGATGAATTCACACATCACAAAGCTGTTTCTCAGAAGTTTCTTTCTAGTTTTTATCAGAGGATATCCTTTTTTCTCCATATTCCTCAATGCTATGGAATATCCCATTGCAGATTCCATGAAAAAGTGGCAACAAACTGCTCAATGAAAAGAAATGTAACTCTGTGGATGAATGTACATCACAAGCAGATTCACAAAAACTTCTTTTTGGTTTTAATCTGAGGATAATTCCTTTTTCACCATAGGCTTCAATGCTCCCAATATCCTTTGCAGATTCCATGAAAACAGTGTTATCAAGTTGAAAAGAAAGAATGGTGCTTTGAGTTGAAATTCACACATCACAAAGAATTTTCTCAGAAAATTTCTTTCTAGTTTTATCTGAGGATATTTCCTTTGTCACCATAGGCTTCAACACTCCCAATATCCTTGCAGATTCCCCAAAACAGTGTTAGCAAATTGCTCCATGAAAAGAAAGGTCTAAATCTGGGAGATGAATTCAAACATCTCAAAGAACGTTCTCAGAAAATTTCTTTCTAGTTTTTATCTCAGGTTATTTGCTTTGACACCATAGGTTCCAATATCCCTTCTCAGATTCCCCAAAACAGTGCTACCAAACTGAACCATGAAAAGAATCATGTAACTCTGTGAGATGAATTAACACATCGCAATGCAGTTTTATAGAAAGCTTCTTTCTAGTTTTTATCTGAGGATAATTCCTTTGTCACCATAAGCTTCAATTCACCTCAAAGTATCCCACTTCAGATTCTAAGAAAACAGCATTAGCAAACTTCTCAATGAAAATAACAGTGTAACTCTGTAAGGTGAATTCACGCATCACAAAGCAGTTTCTCAGAAAGCTTCTTTCTAGTTTTTATCTGAGGATATTTCCTTTTTCACCATAGGTTCAATGTTCCCAAATATCCCTTCTCAGATTCCCCAAAACAGTGCTACCAAACTGAACCATGAAAAGAATCATGTAACTGTGAGATGAATTAACACATCACAAAGTTTCTATAGAAAGCTTCTTTCTAGTTTTTATCTGAGGATATTTCCTTTGTCACCATAAGCTTCAATGCACCTCAAATATCCCACTTAGATTCCAAGAAAACAGTGTTAGCAAACTGCTCAATGAAAAGAACAGTGTAACTCTGTAAGGTGAATTCACGCATCACAAAGCAGTTTCTCAGAAAGCTTCTTTCTAGTTTTTATCTGAGGATATTTCCTTTTTCACCATAGGCCTCAATGTGCTATAAAATATCCCTTTGCGGGAGGAGCAAGATTCCGAATAGGAACAGCTGCAGTCTCCAACTCCCAGCGAAGGACACAGAAGACGGTGATTTCTGCATTTTGAACTGAGGTACTGGGGTCATCTCACTAGTGAGTGCGGACAATCGGTGCTGGTCAGCTGTTGCGGCCCGACCAGCGAGAGCTGAACCAGGGCGAGGCATCGCCTCACCTGGGAAGCGCAAGGGGAAGGGAATCCCTTTTCTAACCAGGGAACTGAGACACACAACACCTGGAAAATCGGGTAACTCCCACCCCAATACTGCGCTATAGGATAACGGGCACACCAGGAGAATATACCCCGCCTGGCCGGGAGGTCCCACGCCCAGAGCCTCCCTCCTTGCTAACACAGCAGTCTGTGGCGATCTAACCGCAGGGCAGCAGCGAGGCTGGGGGAGGCGCCATTGCTGAGGCTTAAGTAGGTAAACAAAGCAGCTGGGAAGCTCCAACTGGGTGGAGCTCACAGCAGCTCAAGGAAACCTGCCTGTCTCTGTAGACTCCGCCTCTGGGGACAGCTCAGCTAAAAAATAACAGGAAGCAGCAGAGACTTGTGCAGGCGCGACGACTCTGTCTGACAACTTTGAAGAGCAGTGGATCTCCCAACACGGAGGTTGAGATCTGAGAAGGGACAGACTGCCTGCTCAAGTGGGTCCCTGACCCCTGAGTAGCCTAACTGGGAGACATCCCCACTAGGGGCAGTCTGACACCCCACACCTCACAGGGTGGAGTACACCCCTGAGAGGAAGCTTCCAAAGTAAGAATCAGACAGGTACACTCGCTGTTCAGCAATATTCTATCTTCTGCAACCTCTGCTGCTGATACCCAGGCAAACAGGGTCTGGAGTGGACCTCAAGCAATCTCCAACAGACCTATAGCTGAGGGTTCTGACTGGCAGAAGGAAAACTATCAAACAGGAAGGACACCTATACCAAAACCCCATCAGTGCGTCACCATCATCAAAGACCAGAGACAGATAAAACCACAAAGATGGGGAAAAGCAGGGCAGAAAAGCTGGGAATTCAAAAATAGCGCATCTCCCCTGCAAAGGAGCGCAGCCCATCGCCAGCAACGGATCAAAGCTGGTCAGAGAATGACTTTGATGAGAGAAGAAGGCTTCAGTCCATCAAACTTCTCAGAGCTAAAGGAGGAATTACGTACCCAGCGCAAAGAAACTAAAATCTTGAAAAAGAGTGGAAGAATTGACAGCTAGACTAATTAATGCAGAGAAGGTCATAAACGACATGACAGAGATGAAAACCATGACACGAGAAATACGTGACAAATGCACAAGCTTCAGTAACCGACTCGATCAACTGGAAGAAAGAGTATCAGCGATTGAGGATCAAATGAATGAAATGAGCGAGAAGAGAAACCAAAAGAAAAAGAAGAAGAAATGAACAAAGCCTGCAAGTATGGGATTATGTAAAAGACCAAATCTACGTCTGATTGGGGTGCCTGAAAGTGAGGGGAGAATGGAAACAAGTTGGAAAACACTCTTCAGGATATCATCCAGGAGAACTTCCCCAACCTAGTAGGGCAGGCCAACATTCAAATTCAGGAAATACAGAGAAGCATACAAAGATACTCCTCCAGAAGGGCAACTCCAAGACACATAATTGCCAGATTCACCAAAGTTGAAATGAAGGAAAAATCTTAAGGGCAGCCAGAGAAAGGTCAGGTTACCCACAAAGGGAAGCCCATCAGACTAACAGCAGATCTCTCGCAGAAACTCTACAAGCCAGAAGAGAGTGGGGCCAATATTCAACGTTCTTAAAGAAAAGAATTTTAAACCCAGAATTTCATATCCAGCCAAACTAAGTTTCATCAGTGAAGGAGAAATAAAATCCTTTACAGATAAGCAAATGCTTAGAGATTTTGTCACCACCAGGCCTGCCTTACAAGAGACCCTGAAGGAAGCCCTAAACATGGAAAGGAACAACGGTACCAGCCATTGCAAAACAAGCCAAAATGTAAATCAACTAATGAGCAAAATAACCAGTTAATATCATAATGGCAGGATTAAGTTCACACATAACAATATTAACCTTAAATGTTAATGGACTAAATGCTCCAATTAAAAGACACAGACTGGCAAACTGGATCAAGCGTCAAGACCCATCAGTCTGCTGTATTCAGGAGACCCATCTCACATGCAGAGACATACATAGGCTCAAAATAAAGGGATGGAGGAAGATCTACCAAGCAAATGGAGAACAAAAAAGCAGGGGTTGCAATCCTAGTCTCTGATAAAATAGACTTTAAACCATCAAAGATCAAAAGAGACAAAGAAGGCCATTACATAATGGTAAAGGGATCAATTCAACAGGAAGAGCTAACTATCCTAATATATATGCACCCAATACAGGAGCACCCAGATTCATAAAGCAAGTCCTTGGAGACTTACAAAGAGACTTAGACTCCCATACAATAATAATGGGAGACTTCAACACTCCACTGTCAACATTAGACAGATCAACGAGACAGAAAGTTAACAAGGATATCCAGGAATTGAACTCATCTCTGCACCAAGCAGACCTGATGAACATCTATAGAACTCTCCACCCCAAATCAACAGAATATACATTCTTCTCAGCACCACATCGCACTTATTCCAAAATTGACCACATAATTGGAAGTAAAGCACTCCTCAGCAAATGTAAAGAACAGAAATTATAACAAACTGTCTCTCAGACCACAGTGCAATCAAACTAGAACTCAGGACTAAGAAACTCAATCAAAACCGCTCAACTACATGGAAACTGAACAACCTGCTCCTGAATGACTACTGGGTACATAACGAAATGAAAGCAGAAATAAAGATGTTCTTTGAAACCAATGAGAACAAAGATACAACATACCAGAATCTCTGGGACACATTTAAAGCAGTGTGTAGAGGGAAATTTATAGCACTAAATGCCCACAAGAGAAAGCAGGAAAGATCTAAAATTGACACTCTAACATCACAATTAAAAGAATTAGAGAGGAAGAGCAAACACACTCAAAAGCTAGCAGAAGGCAAGAAATAACTAAGATCAGAGCAGAACTGAAGGAGATAGAAACACAAAAACCCTCAAAAATCAATGAATCCAGGAGTTGGTTTTGAAAAGATCAACAAAATTGACAGACCGCTAGCAAGACTAATAAAGAAGAAAGAGAGAGAATCAAATAGATGCAATAAAAAATGATAAAGGGATATCACCACCGACCCCACAGAAATACAAACTACCATCAGAGAATACTATAAACACCTCAAATCAACTAGAAAATTTAGAAGAAATGGATAATTTCCTGGACACTTACACTCTCCCAAGACTAAACCAGGAAGAAGTTGAATCCTGAATAGACCAATAGCAGGCTCTGAAATTGAGGCAACAATTAATAGCCTGCCCACCAAAAAGTCCAGGACCAGACGGATTCACAGCTGAATTCTACCAGAGGTACAAGGAGGAGCTGGTACCATTCCTTCTGAAACTATTCAATCAATAGAAAAGAGAATCCTCCTAACTCATTTTATGAGGCCAACATCATCCTGATACCAAAGCCTGGCAGAGACACAACAAAAAGAGAATTTTAGACCAATATCCCTGATGAACATCGATGCAAAATCCTCAATAAAATACTGGCAAACCGGATTCAGCAGCACATCAAAAAGCTTATCCACCCTGATCAAGTGGGCTTCATCCCTGGGATGCAAGGCTGGTTCAACATTCGCAAATCAATAAACGTAATCCAGCATATAAACAGAACCAAAGACAAGAACCACATGATTATCTCAATAGATGCAGAAAAGGCTTTTGACAAAATTCAACAGCCCTTCATGCTAAAAAGCTCAATAAATTTGGTATTGATGGAACGTACCTCAAAATAATAAGAGCTATTTATGACAAACCCACAGCTAATATCATACTGAATGGGCAAAAACTGGAAAAATTCCTTTGAAAACTGGCACAAGACAGGGATGCCCTCTCTCACCACTCCTATTCAACATAGTGTTGGAAGTTCTGGCTAGGGCAATCAGGCAGAGAAAGAAATCAAGGGTATTCAGTTAGGAAAAGAAGAAGTCAAATTGTCCCTGTTTGCAGATGACATGATTGTATATTTAGAAAACCCCATTGTCTCAGCCCAAAATCTCCTGATAAGCAACTTCAGCAAAGTCTCAGGATACAAAATTAATGTGCAAAAATCACAAGCATTCTTATACACCAGTAACAGACAAGCAGAGAGCCAAATCAGGAATGAACTTCCATTCACAATTGCTTCAAAGAGAATAAAATACCTAGGAATCCAACTTACAAGGGATGTAAGGACCTCTTCAAGGAGAACTACAAACCACTGCTCAGTGAAATCAAAGAGGACACTAACAAATGGAAGAACATACCATGCTCATGGATAGGAAGAATCAATATCGTGAAAATGGCCATACTGCCCAAGGTTATTATAGATTCAATGCCATCCCCATCAAGCTACCAATGAGTTTCTTCACAGAATTGGAAAAAACTGCTTTAAAGTTCATATGGAACCAAAAAGAGCCCGCATTGCCAAGACAATCCTAAGTCAAAGGACAAAGCTGGGGCGTCACGCTACCTGACTTCAAACTATACTACAAGGCTACAGTAACCAAAACAGCATGGTACTGGTACCAAAACAGAGCTATAGACCAATGGAACAGAACAGAGTCCTCAGAAATAATACCACACATCTACAGCCGTCTGATCTTTGATAAACCTGAGAGAAACAAGAAATGGGAAAGGATTCCCTATTTAATAAATGGTGCTGGGAAAATTGGCTAGCCATAAGTAGAAAGCTGAAACTGGATCCTTTCCTTACTCCTTATACGAAGATTAATTCAAGATGGATTAGAGACTTAAATGTTAGACCTAATACCATAAAAACCCTAGAAGAAAATCTAGGTAGTACCATTCAGGACATAGGCATGGGCAAGGACTTCATGTCTAAAACACCAAAAGCAACGGCAGCAAAAGCCAAAATTGACAAATGGGATCTCATTAAACTAAAGAGCTTCTGCACAGCAAAGAAACTACCATCAGAGTGAACAGGCAACCTACAGAATGGGAGAAAATTTTGCAATCTACTCATCTGACAAAGGGCTAATATCCAGAATCTACAAAGAACTCAAACAAATATACAAGAAAAAACAAACAACCCCATCAAAAAAGTGGGCAAAGGATATGAACAGACATTTCTCAAAAGAAGACATTCATACAGCCAACAGACACATGAAAAAATGCTCATCATCACTCGCCATCAGAGAAATGCAAATCAAAACCACAATGAGATACCATCTCACACCAGTTAGAATGGCCATCATTAAAAATCAGGAAACAACAAGTGTTGGAGAGGATGTGGAGAAATAGGAACACTTTTACACTGTTGGTGAGATTGTAAACTAGTTCAACCATTATGGAAAACAGTATGGCGATTCCTCAAGGATCTAGAACTAGATGTACCATATGACCCAGCCATCCCACTACTGGGTATATACCCAAAGGATTATAAATTATTCTACTACAAAGACACATGCACATGTATGTTTATTGCGGCACTATTCACAATAGCAAAGACTTGGAATCAACCCAAATGTCCATCTGTGACAGACTGGATTAAGAAAATGTGGCACATATACACCATGGAATACTATGCAGCCATAAAAAAGGATGAGTTTGCGTCCTTTGTAGGGACATGGATGCAGCTGGAAACCATCATTCTTAGCAAACTATCACAAGAAGAAAACCAAACACTGCATGTTCTCACTCATAGGTGGGAACTGAACAATGAGATCACTTGGACTCGGGAAGGGGAACATCACACACTGGGCTTATCATGGGGAGGGGAGGGGAGGGATTGCATTGGGAGTTATACCTGATATAAATGATGAATTGATGGGTGCTGACGAGTTGATGGGTGCAGCACACCAACATTGCACAAGTATACATATGTAACAAACCTGCACGTTATGCACATGTACCCTAGAACTTAAAGTATAATAAAAAAAAAAAAATAAAATAAAATAAATAAAAATAAAATAAAAAGTACCACGAAAACAGTGTTAGCAAACTGTAAAGAAAAGTGTAACTCTGTGAGATGAATTCACATCACAAAGCAGTTTCTCAGAAAGCTTCTTTCTATTTTTTATATGAGGGTATTTCATTTGTTACATACTGTTCAATGCGATCGGAAGTATCCCTTCTCAGATTCGCCAAAAACAGGGCTACCAAACTGATCCATGGAAAGAATTGTGAAACTCTGTGAGATGAATTCACACATCACAAAGAAGTTTTTCAGAAAGCTTATTTTTGCTTTTTATCTGAGGATAGTTCATTTGTCACCATATGTTTGAAACCACTCCCAAATATACTAAAGCAGTTACCACAAAAACAGGGTTAGCAAACTGCTCCAAGGATTGAATCGTGTAACTCTGTGAGATGAATTCGCACATCACAAAGCAATTTCTCAGAAAGCTTCTTTCCAGTTTTTATCTCAGGTATTTCCATTTTCACCATAGGCGTCAATACAATCCAAAATATCCCTTCGCAGACCCCCCAAAAACAGTGCTACCAATCTGCTGCATGAAAATGTGGTGTAAATCTGTGAGATGAATTCACACATCAGAAAGCTGTTTCTCAGAAAGATTCTTTTTAAGTTTTTATCTGAGGATATTTCCTTTTTCACCATATTCCTCAGTGTGTGCCAGAACATCCCATCGCAGATTCCACGAGTAAAGTGTTAGCAAATTTCTCAGTGAAAAGAATGGTGTAACTCAGTGAGATGAATTCACACATCATGAATAGCTTTCTCAGAAAGATTCTTTTTGGTTTTTATCTGAGGATATTTCCTTTGTTACCATAGGCTTGAATGTGCTCCAAAATATCCTAATGCAGATTACACAAAAACAGTGTTATCAACCTGCTCAATGAAAAGTACAGTATAACTCTGTAAGATGAATTCACGAATCACAAAGCAGTTTCTCAGAAAGCTTCTTTCTAGTTTTTATCTGAGGACATTTCCTTTTCCACTATAGGTCTAAATTCACTCCCAAATATCCCTTTGTAGATTACACGAAAACACTGTAAGCAAAGTGTTCCATGAAAAGAAATGTATAAATCTTGAGAATAATTCAAACATCTCAAAGAATTTTCTCAAAAGCTTCTTTCCAATTTTTATCTGAGGATACTTACTTTGTCACCATATGCTTCTATGTGATCCAAAATTACCCTTCTCAGATTTGCCAGAAACAGTGCTACCATACTGATCCATGGAAAGAATCATGTAACCCTGTGAGATGAATTAACACATCATCAAGCAGTTTCTGCTGACTCAGCCTCCTGAGTAGCTGGGACCACCAGCACCTGCCACCTCGACCGGCTAGTTTTTTGTATTTTTTAGTAGAGATCGGGTTTCACCGTGTTAGCCAGGATGGTCTTGATCGCCTGACCTCGTGATCCACCCATCTCGGCCTCCCAAAGTGCTGGGATTACAGGCTTGAGCCACCACACCTGGCCGAAAGTTTCCTTCTAGTTTTAATGTGAAGATATTTCCTTTGTCACCATAAGCATCAAAGTGCTCAAAAATATCACATTGCAGATTCCAAGAAAACAGTTTAGCACACTGTTCAATGAAAAGAACAGTGTAACACTGTGAGATGAATTCACAAATCACAAAGTAGGTTCTCAGAAAGCTACTTTCTAGTTTTTATCTGAGGATATTTCCTTTTTCACCATATGCCTCAATACACTTCCAAATATTCCTTTGAAGTTTACACGAGAACAGTGTTAGCAAAGTGCTCCATGAAAAGAAAGGTGCAAATGTGTGAGATGAATTCACACGTCACAAAGAAGTTTCACAGAAATCTTCTTTTTGGTTTTCCAATGAGGATATTTGCTTTGTCACCATAGGCTGCAATGTGCTCCCAAGTATCCTATTTCAGATTCCACAAAAATATTGTTACCAAACTGCTACATGAAAGGAAATGTATAACTCTGTGAGATAAATTCACACATCACAAAGAACTTTCTCAGAAAGCTTCTTTCTAGTTTTTATCTGAGGATATTTTCTTTGTCAACATTGGCTCAAAGTGATCCAAACTATCCTCTCTCAGAGTCCACAAAAACAGTGCTAAGAAACTGACCCATGAAAAGCATCTTGCTATGCTGTGAGATGAATTATCACATCACAAAGTGGTATATCAGAAAGCTTATTTCTAGGTTTTATAGGAGGATATGTCCATTGTCACTATAGGCTTCAATGCAGTCTGAAATATCCGATAGCAGATTCCGAGAAAAGAGTGTAAGCAAAGTGATCAATCAAAAGAACACTGTTACTCCATGAGATGAATTCATCAATCACAAAGTGGTTTCTCAGAAAGATTCTTTTTTGTTTTTATCTGAGGATATTTCCTTTGTGACCATAGGCTTCAATGCCCTACTAAATATCCTGTTGCAGATTCCATGAAAACAGTGTTAGCAAACTTGTCCATGAAAATAAGGGTGTTATTCTGTGAGATGAATACAAGCATAACAAAGAAATTTCTCAGAAAGCTTCTTTCTGGTTTTTATCTGAGGATATTTCCTTTTTAACCATAGGTCTCAACTCACTCCCAAATATCACTTTGTAGATTAAATGACAACAGAGTTAATGAACTGCTACATGAACACAAAGGTGTTACTCTGTGAGATGAATGCACAGATCATGAATAAGTTTAGCAGAAAGCATCTTTCCAGTTTTTATCTGATGATATTTCCATTTTCACTATTGGTTTCAATGTGATCCAAAATATCCCTTCTCAGATTCCTCAGAAACAATGCTACCAAAATGCCCCATAAAAAGTATTGTATAAATCTCTGAGATGAATTCACAAATGAGAAAACAGTTTCTAAGAAAGCTTCTTTCTAGTTTTTTCTGAGGATATTTCCTTTGTCACTATAACCTTTAATACACTCCAAAATATAGCATTGCAGATTCCATGAAAACAGTGTTAATAAACTGTTCAATGAAACGGACAGTGTAATGCTGTGACATTATTCCACACATCACAAAGCAGCTTCTCATGAAGCATCTTTCTAGTTTTTATCTCAGAATATTTCCTTTTTCACCATAGGCCTCAATGTGCTCTGAAAGATCCCTTTGCAGATTCCATGAAAACACTGTTAGCAAACTTCTCCATGAAAAGAAAGGTGTAATTCGGAGAAATGAATTCAAACATAATGAAGGAGTTTCCCAGAAAGTTTCTTTCTACTTTTTATCTGAGGATATTTCCTTTGCCAATATAGGCTTCAATGTAATCAAAAATATCCCTTTTCAGATTCCCCAAAAACAGTGCTAACAAACTAATCCATGAAAAGAAAGGTGTAACTCTCTGAGATGAATTCAAAAATCACAAAGCAGTCTCTCAAGAAGCTTCTTTCTAGTTTTTATCTGAGGATATTTCCTTTGTCATCATAAGCTTCAATATGCTTCGAAATATCTCATTGTAAATTCCAAGAAAACGGTGTTAGCAAACGGCTCAATGCAAAGGACAGTGTAACTCTGTGCGTTCAATTCACACATCACAAATTAGTCTTTCAGAAAGGTTCTTTTTGTTTTATATCTGAGGATATTGCCTTCATCATCATAGGCTTCAATGTGCTCCCAAATATCCCTTTGCAGATTCCAGGAAAACTGTGTTAGCAAACTACTCAGTGAAATAAACTGTGTAACTCCATGAGATGAATTCACACATCAGAAATGAGTTTCTCAGAAAGCTTCTTTCTACTTTTTATCTGTGGATACTTCCTTTTTCAACACACGCCTCAATGCCCTCCCGAATATCCCTTTGGAGATTCCACAAAAACATTGTAAGAAAGCTGCTCCATTAAAAGAAAGATGCAGCTCTGAGAGATAAATTCACACATCACAAAGAACTTTCTCAGAAATCTTCTTTCTAGTTTTTATCTGAGGATATTTCCTTTTTCACTATATTCCTGAATGTGTGCCCAAATATTGCATTGCAGATTAAACGAGAAAAATATTAGCAAACTTCTAAATGAAAAGAACGGAGTAACTCTGTGAGGTGAATTCACACATAACAAACCAGTTTCTCAGAAAGCTTATTTTTTTATATTTATCTGTTTATATTTCTTTGTCACCATAATCTTCAATGCACTCTGAGAAATCCCTTTGCAGATTCCACGAAAACAGTGTTAGCAAACTGCTCCGTGAAAAGAAAGTTGTAACTCTGTGAGATGAATTTACACATCCTGAAGAAGTTTCTCAGAAAGCTTCTTTCTAGTTTTTATGTGAGGATATTTCCTTTGTCAATATAGGCTTCAATGTCATACAACATATCCCTTCTCAGATTCACCAAAAGCAGTGCTACCAA
Source organism: Colobus guereza (assembly GCA_030247045.1). NCBI lineage: Eukaryota > Metazoa > Chordata > Mammalia > Primates > Cercopithecidae > Colobus > Colobus guereza. Next base: position 13,723,278 of record CM058079.1, on the reverse strand, counting down.
ACTTCTCCATGAAAAGAAAGGTGTTACTCCTTGAGATGAATTCACAAATCACAAAGCAGTTTCTCAGGAAGCCTCTTTCTAGTTTTTGTCTGAGGATATTCCCTTTGTCATCAGAAGCTTCAATACGCTCTGAAATATCCCATGGCACATTTCAAGAAAACAGTGTTAGCAAACTACTCAATGTAAAGAACAGTGTAACTCTGTGAGTTCAATTCATACATTACAAAACAGTCTCACAGAAAGCATTTTTTTGTTTTTCATCAGAGAATATTTTCTTTGTCACCACTGGCTTCAATGCACTCCCAAATATCCTGTTGCAGATTCTATGTAATGAGTGTTATAGATTGCTCAATGAACAGAATGGTGTGACTCTGTGAGATGAATCCACACATCACAAAGAACTTTCTAGGAATCATCTATTCTAGTTTTTATCTGAGGATATTTCCTATATCGCCATAGGTTTGAATGCAATCCCAAATACTCCTTGTCAGATCCCCAAAAGCAGTGCTACCAAATTCCTCCAAGAAAAGAATTGTGTAACTCTGTGAGATGAATTCACAAATCACAAAGCCGTTTCTCAGAAATCGTCTTTCTAGTTTTTGTCTGAGGATATTTCCTTTGTAACCATAATCTTTGATGCCCTCCAAAATATCCTACTGCAGATTCCACGAAAAGAGTGTTATCAAACTACTCAATGAAAAGAATGATGTAATACTGTGAGATGAATTTACACATCCCAAAACAGTTTCTCAGAAAGCTTCTTTCTAGTTTTTATCTGGGGATATTTCCTTTTTCACTATGGGCCTCAATGTGCTTCTAAATATCCCTTTGCATATTCCATGAAAAGAATGTTAGCAAACTGCTCCTTGCATGAAAGGTGTAGCTCTGTGAAATGAATTCAAACTACACCAAGAATTTTCTCAGAAAACTTCTTTCTAGTTTTTATCTGAGGATATTTCCTTTTTCACTATAAACATGAAGGTGTTTGCAAATATCCCTTTGCAGTTTCCACAAAAACAGTGATAACACACTGCTAAATGAAAAGAAAGGTGTATCTCAGTGAGTCAAATTGACACATCAAAAAGTGGCTTCTTAGTAGGTTTCTTTCCATTTAATACCTGAGGATATTTCCTTTTTCACTATCTGCCTCAATGCACTCCCAAATATCCCTTTCCAGATTCCAAGAAAACAGTGTTAGCACTGCTCCACGAAAAGAAAAGTGTAACTCTGTGAGACGAATTCACACATCACAGGGAAGTTTCTTAGAAAGCTTCTTTCTAGTTTTTATCCAATGATATTTCCTTTGTCACCATAGGTTTCAATGCAATCCTCCCTTCTCAGATTCCCCAAAAGCAGTGCTACCAAACTGCTCCATGAAAAGAATCGTGTACCTCTGTGAGACCAATTAACCCGACACAAAGCAGTTTCTCAGAAAGCTTCTTTCTGGTTTTGGTATGAGGATATTTACTTTATCACCATAAGCTTCAATGCGCTCTGAAATATCCCATTGCAGATTCCAAGGAAATGTTTTTCACAAACTGCTCGATGAAAGGACAGTGTAACTCTGTGAGATGAATTCACACAAAACTAAGAAGTTTCTCAGAAAGCTTCATTTTGATTTTTTCTGAGGATATTTCCTTTGTCACCCTAGGCTTCAATGTGTTCCCAAATATAATATGGCAGATTCCATGAAAACAAAGTTATCAAACTGCTCAATGAACAAAGCAGTGTAACTCTGTGAGATGAATTGACACACCAGAAAGCAGTTTCCCAGAAAACTTATTTCTCGTTTTTAAATGAGGATTTTTCCCTTTCCACTATATGCCTCAATGTGCTCCCAAATATGCCTTTGCAGACTCCATGAAACAGTGTTACAATACTGTTCCATGAAAAGAAAGGTGTAACACTATGAGATTAATTCACAAATAACAAAAAAATTTCTCAGAGAGCTTCATTCTAGTTTTTATCTGAAAATATTTCCTTTCTCAACACAGGCTTCAATGCAATCCAAAATATCCCTTCTCAGACTGCCAAAAAACAGAGCTACCAAACTGATCCATGAAAAGAATTGTGTAACTCTGTGGATTGAATCAACACGTAACAAAGCAGTTTCTCAGAAAGCTTCTTTATGGTTTTTTGTCTAAGGATGTTGTGTCACCATAGGCTTCAATGTGCTCTGAAATATCCTTATGCATATTCTAAGGAAACGGTGTTAGCAAACTTCTCAGTGGAAAGAACAGTGTATCTCTGTGAGATGAATTCACATATCACAGAACAGTTTTTCAGAAAGCTACTTTCTAGATTTTATCTGAGGATATTTCCTTTATCACCATAGGCATCAATGCACTCCAAAATATCCCTTGGCATATTTCAAGAAAACATTGTTAACAAACTGATCCATGGAAAGAAAGATATAATTCCATGAGACGAATTCACACATCACAAAGAAGGTCCTCAGAAATCTTCTTTCTAGTTTTTACCTGAAGATATTTCCTTTGTCACCATAGGTTTCAAAGTGATCCAAGATATCCTTCTAAGATTCCCCAAAACAATGCTACAAAACTCCTCCATGAAAAGAATCATGTTATTCTGTTAGATAAATTAACACATCACAAAGCAGTTTCTCAGAAAGCTTTTTCTAGTTTTATATGATGATATTTCTTTGTCACCATAAGCTTCAATGTACTCCAAAATATCCTTTGCAGATTCCAAGACAACAATGTTAACCTACTGCTCAATGAAAAGAACAGTGTACCTCTGTGAGATGAATTCACACATCACAAGCAGTTCCTCAGAAAGCTATGTTCTAATTATTATTTGAGGATATTTCCTTTTCACCATAGGCTTCAATGCACTACAAAATATCCTATTGCAGATTCCACAAAACAGTGTTACAAACTGCTCCATGAAAAGAAAGGTGTAACTCTGTGAGATGAATTCACACATCACAAAAGTTTCTCAGAAAGCTTCTTTCTAGTTTTTACCTGAAGATATTTCCTTTGTCACCCTATGCTTCAATGCAATCCAAAATATCCCTTCTCAGATTCCCGAAAAACAGAGCTACCAAACTGATCCATGAAAAGAATCGTGTAACTCTGTTGGTTGAATCAACACATCACAAAGCAGTTTCTCAGAAAGCTTCTTTATGGTTTTTGTCTAAGGATATTTTCTTTGTCACCATAAGCTTCAATGTGCTCTGAAATATCCTGATGCATATTCTAAGGAAACAGTGTTAGCAAACTTCTCAATGAAAAGAACAATGTATCTCTGTGAGATGAATTCACACATCACAGAACAGTTTCTCAGAAAGCTACTTTCTAGTTTTTATCTGAAGGATATTTCCTTTATCACCATAGGCATCAATGCACTCCAAAATATCCCTTGGCATATTTCACGAAAACATTGTTAACAAACTGCTCCATGGAAAGAAAGGTGTAACTCTGTGAGATGAATTCATACATCACAAAGAAGGTCCTCAGAAATCTTCTTTCTAGTTTTTACCTGAAGATATTTCCTTTGTCACCATAGGGTTCAAAGTGATCCAAGATATCCCTTCTCAGATTCCCCAAAAACAATGCTACAAAACTCCTCCATGAAAAGAATCATGTAATTCTGTTAGATGAATTAACACATCACAAAGCAGTTTCTCAGAAAGCTTTTTTCTAGTTATTATATGATGATACTTTCTATGTCACCATAAGCTTCAATGTACTCCAAGATATTCCTTTGCAGATTCCAAGACAACAATGTTAACCTACTGCTCAATGAAAAGAACAGTGTACCTCTGTGGGGTGAATTCACACATCACTAAGCAGTTCCTCAGAAAGCTATGTTCTAATTATTATTTGAGGAGATTTCATTTTTCACCATAGGCTTCAATGCACTACAAAATATCCTATTGCAGATTCCACAAAAACAGTGTTAGCTTACTGCTAAATGAAAAGAATGGTGTACCTCTGTGAGATGAATTCACACATAACAAAGTAGATTCTCAGAAAGCTTCTTTTCGGTTTTTATCTGAGGATATTTCCTTTGTCACCATAGGCTTCAATGTGCTACCAAGTATCCTAGTACAGATTCCACGAAACCAGTGTTATCAGACTGCCCAATGAAAAGTGTCGTGTAACCCTGTGAGATGAATTCACACATCACAAAGCAGTTTCTCAGACCATTTCTTTATAGTTTTTATCTGAGGTTATTTCCTTTTTCTCTGTAGTCCTCCATGCACTCCCAAATATCCTTTGCAGATTCCATGAAAACATTTTTTGCAAACTGCTACATGAAGAGAAAGGTGTACCACTGTGAGATGAATTCAAATATCACAAAGAGTTTCTTAGAAAGCTTCTTTCTAGTTTTAGCTGAGGATATTTCCTTTGTCAACATAGGCTTCAATGTGATTCAAAATATCCCCTTACAGATTTCATGAAAATAGTGTTAAACTACTGCTCAATGAATAGCACAGTGTAACTCTGTGAGATGAATTCACACACCACATAGCAGTTTCTTAGAAACTATTTTCTAGTTATTATTTGAGGATATTTCATTTTTCACCATAGGCTTCAATGTGCTCCAAAATATCCTATTGCAGATTCCACGTAAACAGTGTTAGCATTCAGCTCAATGAAAAGAATGGTGTATCTCTGTAAGATGAATTCACACATCACAAAGCAGTTTCTCAGAAAGCTTATTTCTATTTTTTATCTGAGGATATTTCCTTTGTCACCATAGGCTTCAATGTGATCCCAAGTATCCTATTACAGATTCCACGAAACCAGTGTTATCAGACTGTTCAATGAACAGAACAGTGTAACTCTGTGAGATGAAATCACACATCAGAAAGCAGTTTCTCAGACAATTTCTTGTTTTTATCTGAGGATATTTCCTTTTTCACTGTAGTCCTCAATTTGCTCCCAAATATCCCCTTGCAGAATCCACATAAGCAGTTTTAGCAAACTGCTACATGAAAAGAAAGGTGTACCTCTGTGAGATAAGTTAACATATCACAAAAAAGTTTCTTAGAAGGCTTCTTTCTAGTTTTTAATCTGAAGATATTTCCTTTGCCACCATAGGCTTCAAGGTGATTCAAAATATCCCTTTCAGATTCCCCAAAGGCAGTGCTACCAAATTGCTCCATGAAAACAGTGGGATAACTCTGTGAGATGTACTCACACATCACAAAGTTGTTTCTCAGAAACCTTCTTTCTAGTTTTTGTCTGAGTATATTTCCTTTGTTAAAACAAGCTTCAATGCACTCTGAAGTATCCCATTGCAGATTCCAAGAAAAAACTGATAGCAAACTGCTCAATGAAAAGAACTGTATAAACCTTGAGATGAATTGAAATGTCAATAAGCAGTTTCTCAGAAAGCTATTTTCTTGTTATTATCTGAAGATATTTCATTTTTCACCATAATCTTCAATGGGTTCCAAAATATCCTATTGCGGATTCCACAAAAACAGTGTTACCACACTGCTCAATGAAAAGAAAGGTGTATTACTGTGAGATGAATTCACACATCACAAAGCAGTTTCTCAGAAAGCTTATTTTCGGTTTTTATCTGAGGATATTTCCTTTTTCACCACAGACTTCAACGTGCTCCCAAATATCCTATTGCAGATTCCATGAAAACGGTGTTAACAAACTGCTCCATGAAAAGAAAATTGTAACACTGTGAGATGTGTTCACACATCACGAAGCAGTTTCTCAGAAAACTTCTTTCTAATTTTTATCTGAGGATGTTTACTTTGTCACCATAGGTTTCAATGCAATGCCAAATATTCCTTCTCAGATTCCCCAAAAACAGTGTAACCAAACTGCTAAATGAAAAGAATCATGAAACTCTTTGTGATAAATTAGCACATTACAAAGCAGTTTCTCACAAAGCTTCTTTCTACTTTGTATATGAGGAAGTTTCCTTTTTCACCATAGGCCTCAATGTGCTTGTGAATATCCCTTTGAAGATTTCACGAAAATAGTGTTAGCAAACTTCTAAATGAAAAGAACACGGTAACTCTGTGAGATGAATTGAAACATCAAAAAGAAGTTTCACAAAAAGCTTCTCTTTGGTTTTTATCTGAGGATGTTTTCTTTTTCACCATAGGCTTCAAAGCCCTCCCAAATATCCTACTGATAAATTCACCCATCAAAAAGCAGTTTCTCAGAAACCTTCATTCTATTTTAAATTTGAGGATATTTCCTTTTTCAACACTGCCTTCAATGCACTCCCATGTATCTCCTCTCAGATACCACAAAAACAGTGATGCTGAATAGCTCAATGAGCAAAGGTTTAAACTCTATGAGATGTATACACACATCACAAAACCGTTTCTCAAAAGGCTTCTCTCCAATATTTATCTGAAGTTATTTCCTTTTTCACCATAGGTTTCCGGGAGCTCCTTACTATCCCTTTGAAGATTCCACATAAACAGTGCTATCAAACTGCTGAAAGAAAACAAATGTGTAAATCTGTGTGGTGAATTCATCCATCACAAAGAAATTTCTTGGAAAGCTTCTTTCCATTTTTTATCTGAGGCTATTTTCTTTGTCACCACAGACTTCAATGTACTCCCCCAAAATAATGACAGATTCCATGAGAACAGTGTTATCAAACTGCTCAATGAAATCAACAGTGTAACTTTGTGAGGTGAATTCACACATCACAAAGCAGTTTCTCAGAAAACTTCTTTCCCATTTTTATATGTGGATATTTCCTTGTCACCATAGGCTTCAATGCACTCCCAAATATCCCTTTGCAGATTCCACTAAAACAGTGTTAGCAAACTGCTCCATGAAAAGAAAGGTGTAACTCTGTGAGATGAATTCACATATCACAAAGCAGTTTCTCAGAAAGCTTCTTTCTAGATTTTATCTGAGATATTTCCTTTGTCACCATAGGCTTCAATGCACTCCAAAATATCCTTCTCAGATTCCAAAAACAGTGTTATACTGCCAAAAATACTCTGAGATAAATTCACCCATCAAAAGCAGTTTCTCAGAAACCTTCATTCTATTTTAAATTTGAGGATATTTCCTTTTTCAACACTGCCTTCAATGCACTCCCATGTATCTCCTCTCAGATACCACAAAAACAGTGATGCTGAATAGCTCAATGAAAAGAAAGGTGTAACTCTGTGAGATGAATTCACATCACAAAACCGTTTCTCAAAAGGCTTCTTTCTATTTTTATCTGAGGATATTTCCTTTTCACCATAGGTTTCAATCCTACTATCCCTTTGAAGATTCCACATAAACAGTGCTATCAAACTGCTGAAAGAAAACAAATGTGTAAATCTGTGTGGTGAATTCATCCATCACAAAGAAATTTCTTGAAAGCTTCTTTCCATTTTTTATCTGAGGCTATTTTCTTTGTCACCATAGGCTTCAATGCACTCCCAAATATCCTATTGCAGATTCCAAAAACAGTGTTATCAAACTGCTCAATGAAAAGAACAGTGTAACTTTGTGAGATGAATTCACACATCACAAAGCAGTTTCTCAGAAAACTTCTTTCCCATTTTTATATGTGGATATTTCTGATTTCCCTATATACATCAAAGCACTCCCAAGTATCCCTTTGCAGATTCCACTAAAACAGTGTTAGAAAACTGCCCCATGAAAGGAAAGGTGCAACACGGTGAGATGAATTCACATATCAAAAAGAACACTCTCAGACAGCTTCTTTCTAGATTTTATCTGAAGATATTTCCTTTGTCACCCTAGGCTTCAATGCACTTCAAAATATCCCCTCTCAGATTCCCGAAAACCAGTGCTATGAAACTGATACATAAAACGAATCGTGTAACACTGTGAGATGAATCAACACATCACAAATCAGTTGCTCAGAAAGCATCTTTCTGGTTAGTGTATTAGGATATTTCCCTTTCACCATAAGATTCAATGCGCTCTGAAATATCACATTGCATATTCCAAGAAAAGTGTATTAGCAAACTACTCCATGTAGAGAACACTGTAACACTGTGAGATGAATTTCTCACATAACACATCACAAATCAGTTTCTCAGCAAGCTTCTTTCTACTTTTTATCAGAGGATATTTCCTTTTACACCAAAGGACTCAATGCACTCCCAAAAATCCATTTGCAGATTCCACAAAAAGAGTGTTAGGATACTGTTCCATGAAAAGAAAAGTGTAACTCTGTTAGATGAATTCATACATCACAAAGAAGTTTCTCAGAAAGCTTCTTTCTAGATTTTCATCTGAGGATATTTCCTTTCTCACCATAGGCTGGAATGTGATCCAAATATCCCTTCTCAGATTCCCCTAAAACAGTGCTACCAAAGTACTCCATGAAAATTAAAGTGTAACTCTCTGAGATGAATTCACAAATCAAAAAGTAGGTTCTCAGAAACCTGCTTTCTTGTTTCTGTGTGAGTAAATTTCCTTTGTCATCATAAGCTTCAATGTGCTCTGAAATATCCCAGTGCAGATTCCAAGAAAACAGTGTTATCAAACTGCTCAATAAAAATAAAAGTGTAACTCTGTGAGATGAATTCAAACATCTCAAAGCAATTACAAAAAAGTATCTTTTTAGTTTTTATCTGAGAATATTTCCTTTGTCACCATAGGCTTCAATGCAATCCCAAATATCCTATTTCAGATTCCACAAAACAGTGTTATCAAATTGTTCAATGAAAAGAACAGTGTAACTCTGTGAAATGAATTCACACATCAGAAAGTAGTTTCTCAGAAAGATTCTTTCTAGTTTCTTTCTGAGGATATTTCCTTTTTCTCCATAGACCTCATTGCACTCCCAAATATTGCATTGCAGATTCCATGAAAACAGTGTTAGAAAACTGCTCCATGAAAAGAAAGTGTAACTCTGTGAGATGAATTCACACATCAAAAGCAGTTTCTCAGAAAGCTTCTTTCTTGTTTTTATCTGAGGATATTTCCTTTGTCACCATAGGCTTCAATGCAATCCAAAATATCCTTCTCAGATTCCCCAAAAACAGTGTTACAAACTGCTCCATGAAAAGAATCATGTAACTCTGTGAGATGAATTCACACATCAAAAGCAGTTTCTCAGAATGCCTCTTTCTAGTTTTTATCTGAGAATATTTCCTTTGCCACCATAAGTTTCAAGGCTCTCCAAAATATCCCATTGCAGATTCCATGGAAAAAGTGTTAGCAAACTGCTCCATGAAAAGAAAGTGTAACTCTGTGAGATGAATTCACACATCAAAAGCAGTTTCTCAGAAAGCTTCTTTCTTGTTTTTATCTGAGGATATTTCCTTTGTCACCATAGGCTTCAATGCAATCCAAATATCCTTCTCAGATTCCCCAAAACAGTGTTACAAACTGCTCCATGAAAAGAATCATGTAACTCTGTGAGATGAATTACACATCACAAAGCAGTTTCTCAGAATGCTTCTTTCTAGTTTTTATCTGAGAATATTTCCTTTGCCACCATAAGTTTCAAGGCTCTCCAAAATATCCCATTGTAGATTTCAAGAAAAAGTGTTAGCAAACTGCTCAATGAAAAGAACAGTGTAATTCTGTGAGATGAATTCACACATCAGAAAGCAGTTTCTCAGAAAGCTTCTTTCTAGTTTTTATCTGAGGATATTTCCTTTGTCATCAAAGACTTCAATGTGTTCCAAAATAGAATATTCTCAGATTCCAAGAAAACTGTTATCAAACTGGTCAATGAAAAGAACAGTGTAACTCTGTGAGATGAATTAACACATCACAAAGCAGTTTCTCAGAAAATTCTTTCTAGTTTTATGAGGATATTTCCTTTGTCACCATAAGCTTCAATGCTCCCAAATATCCCTTTGCAGATTCCACAAAACAGTGTTACAAACTGCTCCATGAAAAGAAAGGTGTAACTCTGTGAGATGAATTCACACATCACAAAGAAATTTCTCAGAAAGCTTCTTTCTTTCTAGTTTTTATCTGAGGATATTTCCTTTGTCACCATAGCTTCAATACAATTCAAAATATCCTTCTCAGATTCCCCAAAAACAGTGCTATCAAACTGCTCCATGAAAAGAATTGAATCTGTGAGATGAATTACACATCACAAGGCAGTTTCTCAGAAGCTTCTTTCTAGTTTTTATCTGAGATATTTCCTTTGTCACCATAAGCTACAATGTGCTCTGAAATATCCCTTTGCAGATTCCAAGAAAACAAGGTTAGCAAACTGCTCAATGAAAAGAACAGTGTAATTCTGTGAGATGAATTCACACATCACAAAGCAGTTTCTCAGAAAAATTCTTTCTAGTTTTTATCTGAGGATATTTCCTTTTCATGATAGGCCTCAATACGCTCCCAAATTTCACTTTGCAGATTCCAAAAACAATATTAGCAAAACTGCATGAAAAGAAAGGTATAACTCTGAGATGAATTCACACATCACAAAAGTTTCTCAGAAAGCCTCTTTCTAGTTTTTATTTGAGGATATTTCCTTTGTCAGCATAGGCTTCAATGCGATCAGAAATATTCCTTCTCAGATTCCTCAAAACAATGTTCCAAAACTGATCCTTGAAAAGAATCATGTACCTCTGTGAGATGAATTAAGACATCACAAATCGTTTCTCAGAAAGCTTCTTTTAGTTTTTGTCTGAGGATATTTCCTTTGTCACCATAGGCTTCAAGTGCTCCAAAATATTCTATTGTTTCTTCCACAAATACAGTATTGGCAAACTGCTCCATGAAAAGAAAAGTATAATTCTGTGAGATGAATTCACACATCACAATGAACTTTTCAGAAAGCTTCTTTCTAATTTTTATATGAGGGTATTTCCTTTTCACCATGTGCCTCAATATGCTCACAAATATCCCTTTGCAGATACCACGAAAATAGTGTTAGCACTCTGCTCATACAAAGAAATGTGTAAATGTGTGAGGTGAATTCACATATCACAAAGCAGTTTCTCAGAAAGCTTCTTTTGTTTTGTCGGAGGATATTTCCTTTTCACCATAGGCTTCAATGCTCTCTCAAATATCCCATTGTAGATTTCAAGAAAAGAGTGTTAGCAAAATCCTTGATGAAAATAACAGTGTAATTGTGTGAGAAATATTCACACATCAGAAAGCAGTTTCTCAGAAAGCTTCTTTCTAGTTATTATCTGACAATATTTCCTTTGTCATCAAAGACTTCAATGTGTTCCAAAATAGAATATGGCAGAGTCCAAGAAAACTGTTATCAAACTGGTCAATGAAAACAACAGTGTAACACTGTGAGATGAATTAACACATCACAAAGCAGTTTCCCAGAAAAATTCTCTCTCGTGTTTAAATGAGGATTTTTCCCTTTCACTATACACCTCAATGTGCTCCCAAACACGCCTTTTCAGATTTCACGAAAACAGTATATAAAACTGTTCCATGAAAAGAAAGGTGTAACTCTGTGAGATGAATTCACAAATAACAAAGAAATTTCTCAGACAGCTTCTTTCTAGTTATTATCTGAGGATATTTCCTTTGTCACCATACGCTTCAATACAATTCAAAATATCCCTTCTCAAATTCCCCAAAAACAGTGCTATCAAACTGCTCCATGAAAAGAATTTTGAATTCTATGAGATGAATTAGCACATCACAAGGCAGTTTCTCAGAATGCTTCTGTCTAGTTTTTTTATTTGGATATTTCCTTTGTCACCATAAGCTACAATGTGCTCTGAAATATCTCATTGCAGATTCCAAGAAAACAGGGATAGCAAACTGCTCAATGAAAAGAACAGTGTAATTCTGTGAGATGAATTCACACACAAAAAAGCAGTTTTTCAGAAAGTTTCTTTCTGGTTTTTATCTGAGGATATTTGCCTTTTCATGATAGGCCTCAATACGCTCCCAAATTTCACTTTGCAGATTCCATTAAAACAATATTAGCAAGGTGCTGCATGAAAAGAAAGGTATAACTCCATGAGATGAATTCACACATCACAAAGAAGTTTCTCAGAAAGCCTCTTTCTAGTTTTTATTTGAGGATATTTCCTTTGTCAGCATAGGCTTCTATGCGATCAGAAATATTCCTTCTCAGATTCCTCAAAAACAATGTTCCAAAACTGATCCTTGAAAAGAATCATGTACCTCTGTGAGATGAATTAAGACATCACAAATCGTTTTCTCAGAAAGCTTCTTTTTAGTTTTTGTCTGAGGATATTTCCTTTGTCACCATAGGCTTCAAAGTGCTCCAAAATATTCTATTGTTTCTTCCACAAATACAGTATTGGCAAACTGCTCCATGAAAAGAAAAGTATAATTCTGTGAGATGAATTCACACATCACAATGAACTTTTCAGAAAGCTTCTTTCTAATTTTTATATGAGGGTATTTCCCTTTTCACCATGTGCCTCAATATGCTCACAAATATCCCTTTGCAGATACCACGAAAATAGTGTTAGCACTCTGCCCCATACAAAGAAATGTGTAAATGTGTGAGGTGAATTCACATATCACAAAGCAGTTTCTCAGAAAGCTTCTTTTTGTTTTTTGTCGGAGGATATTTCCTTTTTCACCATAGGCTTCAATGCTCTCTCAAATATCCTATTGCAGATTCCACGAAAACAGTGTTATCAAACTGCTAAATGAAAACCACAGTGTAACTCTGTGTTAGCAAACTGATCAATGAAAAGAACAAAGTAACTCTGTGAGATGAAATCAAATATCACAAAGCAGTTTCTCAAAAAGTTTCTTTTTGTTTTTAACCTGAGGATCTTATTTTGTTATCATAAGCTTCAAGGCACTCTGAAATATCCCAATGCAGCTTCCAAGAAAACAGTGCTTGCAAACTGCTCCATGAAAAGAAGAGTGTAACACTGACTGTGAGTTTAATTGACACATCACTAAGCAGTTTCTCAGAAAGTTTCTTTCTACTTTTTATCTGAGGATATTTCCTTTTTCATCATAGGCCTCAATGCACTCCAAAATATTCCTGTGCAGATTCTACGAAAACAGTGATAGCAAACTGATCCATGAAAAGGAAGGTGTAACACTGTGAGATGAATACACACATCACAAAGAACTTTCTCAGAAAGCTTCTTTCCAGTCTTTATCTGAGGATATTTTCTCGTTACCATAGGCTTCAATGTGATCCAAAATATCCTTCTCAGATTCCCCGAAAACAGTGCTACAAAACTGATCCATGAAAAGAATCATGTAACTCTGTGAGAAGAATTCAAAATCACAAAGTTGTTTCTCAGAAGGATTCTTTACATTTTTACCTGAGGATATTACCTTTGTCACCATAGGCTTCAATGTGCTCTCAAATATCCTATTGCACAGTCCATGAAAGCAGTGTTACAAAACAACTAAAGGAAAAATGGTGTAACTCTGTAAAATGTATTCAGCCATCAAAATGCAGTTTCTTAGAGAACTTCTTTCTTGTTTTTATCTGAGGACATTTCCTTTTTTACTACAGGCCTCAATGCACTCCCATATATCCCTTTGCAGACTCCATGAAAACTGTTGGCAAACTGCTCATTGAAAAGAACAGTGTAACTCTGTGAGATGAATTCACACATCACAAAGCAGTTTCTCAGAGAGCTTTTTCCTAGTTTTTATCTGAGGATATTTACATTTTTACCATATTCCCCAATGCGCTCCCAAATATTCCTTTGCAGATTCCATGAAAACAGTGTTAGCAAATAGCTCAAATACCTCCATGAAAAGAAAGGTGTTCCTATGTGAGATGAATTTACACATCACAAAGAACTTTCTCAGAAAGCTTCTTTCTAGTTTTTATCTGAGGACATTTCCTTTGTCACCATAGGCTTCAATGGGATCCCAAATATCAATTCTCAGATACCCCCAAAACAGTGCTACCAAGCTGATCCATGGAAAGAAACATGAAACTATTGAAATAAATTCACACATCAAAAAGCAGCCTCTCAGAACCCTTCTTTATATTTTTTGTCTGAGGATATTTCCTTTTTCACCATAAGCTCCAATGCCATCCAAAATACCTCTTCTCAGATTCCCCAAAAACAGTGCTACCAAACTTCTCCATGAAAAGAAAGGTGTAACTCTGTGAGATGAATTCACAAATCACAAAGCTGTTTCTCAGGAAGCGTCTCTCTAATTATTGTCTGAGGATATTTCCTTTTTCACAATAGGCCTCAATGTGCTCCCAAATAGCCCATTGCATATTCCACAAAAACAATGTTATCAAACAGTTTCATGAAAAGAAAAGTGTAACTCTGTTAGATGAATTCACACATCACAAAGCAGTTTCTCAGAAAGCTTCTTTCTAGTTTTTAACTGAGGATATTTCCTTTGTCACCATAGGTTTCAAAGTGACCCAAAATATACCTTCTCAGATTCTGCAAAAACAGTGCTACCAACCTGCTTCATGAAAAGTATGGTGTAACTGTGTGAGATGAATTCACACATCACAAGGCAGTTTGTCAGAATGTTTCTTTCTGGTTTTTGTCTGAGGATATTTCCTTTTTTCACCAACACTTTTAATGTACTCTGAAATACCCCATTGTAGATGCGAAGAAAACAGTGTTAGCAAACTGATCAATGAAAAGAACAGTGTAAATCTGTGAGATGAATTCAGACATTATAAAGCAGTTTTACAGAAAGCTTCTTTTTGGTTTTTATCTGAGGATAATTCCTTTGTCACCAGTCTTCAATGCGCTCCCAAATATCCTAGTGCAGATTCTAAGAAAACAGTGTTATCCAATTGATCAATGAAAAGAACAGTGTAATCTGTCAGATGAACTCACACATCAAAAAATAGTTTCTCAGAAAGCTTCTTTCTAGTTTTTATCTCTGTACATTTCCTTTTTCACTATAGGCCTCAATGAACTCCCAAATACCACTTTGCAGATTCCACGACAACAGTGTTAGCAAACTTCTCCATGAAAAGACAGGTGTAATTCTGTGAAGAGGAACTGGCACTTCACAAAGAACTTTCTCAGAGAGCTTACTTCTAATTTTCACTTGAGGATGTTTCCTTTGTTGCCATATGCTTCAATGTGATCCCAAATATCCATTCTGATATTACCCATAAACAGTACTGCCAAACTGTTCCCTGAAAAGAAACTTGTAGCTCTGTGAAATGAATTAATACATCACAAATCGGTTTCTCAGAACGCTTCTTTCTAGATTTTATGTGAGGATATTTCCTTTGTCACCATAAGCTTCAATGTGCTCCCAAATATCCTTTGCAGATTCCATGAAAACAGTGTTAGCAAACTGCTCCATGAAAAGACAGGTGTAATTCTGTGAGATGAATTCACATCACAAAGAACTTTCTCAGAGAGCTTCTTTCTAGTTTTTATCTGAGGATATTTCCTTTGTCACCATATGCTTCAATGTGATCCCAAATATCCATTCTGATATTACCCATAAACAGTACTGCCAAACTGTTCCCTGAAAAGAAACTTGTAGCTCTGTGAAATGAATTAATACATCACAAATCGGTTTCTCAGAACGCTTCTTTCTAGATTTTATGTGAGGATATTTCCTTTGTCACCATAAGCTTCGATGTGCTCTGAAATATCCCATTGCCAATTCCAAGAAAACAGTGTTATCAAAGTACTCAATGAAAAGAATGGTGTAACTCAGTGAGAAAAAATCACATATCACAAAGCAGTTTCTCAGAGGACTTCATTCTAGTTTTTATCTGAACATATTCCCTTTGTCACCATAGGCTTCAATGACATGTATACTATCCCTTCTCTGATTCCCCAAAAGCTGTACTACAAAACATCAATGAAAAGAAAAGTGTATCCCTGCAAGATGAATTTACACATCACAAAGTTATTTCTCAGAAAGGTTCCTTCTAGTTTTTATCTGAGGATATTTCCTTTTTCACCATATTCTTCAAGGTGCTCCCGAATATCCCATGGCAGATCCCACAAAAAAAGTGTTAGCAAACTTCTCAATGAAAAAAAGTGTGTAACTCTGAGAGATGAATTCACACATCATAAAGCTGTTTAACAGAAAGCTTCCTTTTCTTTTTGTCAGAGGATATTTCCTTTGTCACCATAGGCTTCAAAGCACTCCGAAATATCCTATTGCAGATTCCACAAAAATGGTGTTATCAAACTTCCCAATGAAAAGAATGGTATAACTCTCTCAGACGAACTGACACATCACAAAGCAGTTTCTCAGAAAGGTTCTTTCTAGTTTTTATCTGAGGATGTTTCCTTTATCACTATAGGCCTCAATGTGCTCCCAGATAACACTTTGCAGATTACAGAAAAACGGTGTTAACAAACTGCTCCATGAAACGAAAGTTTTAAATCTGTGAGATGAATTCACACATCATGAAATAGTTTCAAGACAGCTTCTTTTTGGTTTTTGTCTGAGGATAATTCCTTTGTCAACATAGGCTTCAATGTGCTCCCAAATATCCTATTGCAGATTCCACAACAACTGTGTTAGCAAACTGCTCCAAGAATAGAATTGTGTAACTCAGTGATGTGAATACACACATCACAAAGCAGTTTCTCAGAAAGCTTCCTTCTAGTTTTCGTCTAAGGATAATTTCTTTGTCACCATTTGTCTCAATGCTCTCATGAATATCCCCTTCCAGATTCCACAAAAATAGTGTTAGCAAACTGCTCCATGAAAAGGAGGTGTAAATCTGTGAGATGAATTCACACATCACAAAGTGGTTTCTCAGAAAGTTTCTTTCTAGTTTTTATCTGAGCATATTTCCTTTTTCACCATAATCTTCAAGGTGCTCCCAAATATCCTTTGCAGATTCCATGAAAAAGTGTTATCAAACTGCTCAATGAAAAGAAGGGTGTAACTCTGAGAGACAAATTCACACATCACAAAGCTGTTTAACAGAAAGCTTCCTTTTGTTTTTTGTCAGAGGATATCTCATTTATCACCATAGGCTTCAATGTGCTCCGAAATATCCTATTGCAGATACCATGAAAAAAGTGTTATCAAACTGCCCAATGTAAAGAATGGTATAAGTCTGAAGATGAACTCTCACGTCACAAAGCAGTTTCCCAGAAAGAGTTTTTCTAGTTTTTATCTGTTTAAATTTCCTTTTCCACCATATTCCTCAATGCGCTCCTGAATATCCCATTGCAGTTTCCATGAAAAAATTGTTAGCAAACTTCTCAATGAAAAGAACAATGTAACCCTGTTAGATTAATTCACACCTCACAAAGCAGTTTCACAGAAAGGTACTTTTAGTTTTTTCAGAGGATAATTACTTTGTCACCATAGGCTTCATTGTGCTCCCAAATATCCTATTGCAGATTCTGTGAAAACAGTGTTATCAAACTGCCCAATGAAAAGAAAGGTGTAACTCTGCCAGATGAATTCACACATCACAGGGCAGTTTCTGAGAAAGTTTCCTTCTAGTTTTTGTCGGACTGTAGGTCCTTTTTCACCATAGGCCTCAATGCACTCCCATAAAACCCTTTGCAGAGAAATCAAAAACAGTGTTACCAGACTGCTCCATGAAAAGGAAGGTGTAACAGTGAGATGAATTCAGACATCATAAAGAACTTTCTCAGAAAGCCTCTTTCTAGTTTTTATCTGAGGATATTTCCTTTGTCACCATAGGATTCAATGCGATCAAAAATATCCTTCTCAGATTCCCCAAAAACAGTGCAATCAAACTGATCCATGAAAAGAATGGTGTATCTCTGTGAGATGAATTCACACATCACAAAGCTGTTTCTCAGAAAGCTTCTTTCTAGTTTTTATCTGAGGATATTTACTTTTTCACCATATTCCTCAATGTGCTACCAAATATCCTTTGCAGATTTCACAAAAAATGTGCTAGCAAACTTCTCAATGAAAAGAACATTGTAACTCTGTGAGATGAATTGACACATCACAAAGCAGTTTCACAGAAAGCTTATTTTGGTTTTTATCTGAGGATATTTCCTTTGTCACTGCAAGCTTCAAAGCACTCCCAAATATCCTATTGCAGATTCCACGAAAACAGTGTTATCAAATTGCTCAATTAAAAGAATGGTGTAATCTGTCAGATGAACTCACACATCACCAAGCAGTTTCTCAGAAAGCTTCTTTCTAGTTTTTATCTGAGGATATTTCCTTTTTCACTGTAGGCCTCAATGCTCCCAAATACCCCTTTGCAGATTCCACAAAAACAGTGTTAGCAAACTTCTCCATGAAAAGGCAGGTGAAATTCTGTGAAGAGGAATTGACACTTCACAAAGAACTTTCTCAGAGAGCTTATTTCTAGTTTTTACCTGAGGATGTTTCCTTTGTCACCATATGCTTCAATGTGATCCCAAATATCCATTCTGAGATTTCCCATAAACAATACTACCAAACTGTTCCATGAAAAGAAACTTGTAACTTTGTGAAATGAATTAACACATCACAAATCGGTTTCTCAGAATGCTTCTTTCTAGATTTTACATGAGGATATTTCCTTTGTCACCATAAGCTTCAATGTGCTCTGAAATATCCCATTGCAGATTCCAAGAAAACAGTGTTATCAAACTACTCAATGAAAAGAACAGTGTAACTCGGTGAGATAAAATCACATATCACAAAGCAGTTTCTCAGAAGGCTTCATTCTAGTTTTTATCTGAGGATATTTCCTTTGTCACCATAGGCTTCAATGCCATTTAAAATATCCCTTCTCTGATTCCCCAAAAACAGTGCTACCAAACTGATCCATGAAAAGAATAGTGTATCTCTGTAAGATGAATTCACACATCACAAAGCTGTTTCTCAGAAAGTTTCTTTCTAGTTTTTATCTGAGGATATTTCCTTTTTCACCATATTCTTCAAGGTGCTCCCAAATATCCCATGGCAGATCCCACGAAAAAAGTGTTAGCAAACTTCTCAATGAAAAGAATGGTGTAACTCTGTGAGACGAATTCACACATCACAAAGCAGTTTAACAGAAAGCTTCCTTTTGGTTTTTGTCAGAGGATATTTCCTTTGTCACAATAGGCTTCAAGGCACTCAAAAATATCCTATTTCAGATTCCACGAAAACAGTGTTATCAAACTGCACAATGAAAAGAATGGTGTAACTCTGTAAGATGAACTCACACATCACAAAGCAGTTTCTCAGAAAATTTCTTTCCAGTTTTTATCTGAGGATATTTACTTTTTCACCATATTCTTCAAGGTGCTCCCAAATATCCTATGGCAGATCCAACGAAAAAATTGTTAGCAAACTTCTCAAAGAAAAGAATGTTGTAACTCTGTGAGACGAATTCACACATCACAAGGTTTTTTAACAGAAAGCTTCCTTGTGGCTTTTGTCAAAGGATATTTCCTTCATCACCATAGGCTTCAATGCACTCTGAAATATCCTATTGCAGATTCCACGAAAAAAGTGTCATCAAACTTCCCAATGAAAAGAATGGTATGACTCTGTAAGATGAACTGACACATCACAAAGTAGTTTCTCAGAAAGCTTCTTTCTGGTTTTTATCTGAGGATATTTCCTTTTTCACTATAGGCCTCAATGTGCTCCCAGATATGCCTTTGCAAATTACACGATAAAAGTATTAACAAACTGCTCCATGAAAAGAAAGTTTTAAATTTGTGAGTTAAATTTACCCATTACAAAGCAGTTTCTCAGACAGCTTCTTTTTGGTTTTTGACTGAGGATAATTCCTTTGTCACCATAAGCTTCAATGCACTCCCAAATATCCTGTTGCAGATTCCATGAAAACTGTGTTAGCAAACTGCTCCAAGAATAAAATCGTGTAACTCTGTGATGTGAATACACACATCACAAAGCAGTTTCTCAGAAAGCTTCCTTCTAGTTTTTGTGTGAGGATAATTTCTTTGCCACCATTTGCCATGGTGCTCTCACGAATATCCCTTTCCAGATTCCATGAAAATAGTGTTATCAAACTGCTCCATGAAAAGAAGGAGTAAATCTGTGAGATGAATTCACACATCACAAAGAACTTTCTCAGAAAGCTTCTTTCCAGTTTTTATCTGAGGATAATTCCTTTTCACCATATTCTTCAAGGTGCTCCCAAATACCCTTGGCAGAATCCACGAAAACAGTGTTAGCAAACTTCTCAATGAAAAGAATGTTGTAACTCTGTGAGACGAATTCACACATCACAAAGAAGGTTTCTCAGAAAGCTTCCTTTTGGTTTTTGTCAGAGGATATTTCCTTTGTCACCATAGACTTCAAGGCACTCTAAAATATCCTATTTCAGATTCCACGAAAACAGTGTTATCAAACTGCACAATGAAAAGAATGGTGTAACTCTGTAAGATGAACTCACACATCACAAAGCAGTTTCTCAGAAAGCTTCTTTCTGGTTTTTATCTGAGGATATTTCCTTTTTCACTATAGGCCTCAATGTGCTCCCAGATATGCCTTTGCAAATTACACGATAAAAGTATTAACAAACTGCTCCATGAAAAGAAAGTTTTAAATTTGTGAGTTAAATTTACCCATTACAAAGCAGTTTCTCAGACAGCTTCTTTTTGGTTTTTGACTGAGGATAATTCCTTTGTCACCATAAGCTTCAATGCACTCCCAAATATCCTGTTGCAGATTCCACGAAAACTGTGTTAGCAAACTGCTCCAAGAATAGAATCATGTAACTCTGTGATGTGAATACACACATCACAAAGCAGTTTCTCAGAAAGCTTCCTTCTATTTTTGTCTGAGGATAATTTCTTTGTCATCATTTGACTCAATGCTCTCACGAATATCCCTTTCCAGATTCCACAAAAATAGTGTTAGCAAACTGCTCCATGAAAAGGAGGTGTAAATCTGTGAGATGAATTCACACATCACAAAGAAGGTTTCTCAGAAAGATTCTTTATAGTTTTTATCTGAGGATATTTTCTTTGTCACCACAGTTTTCAATGTGATACAAAATATCCCTTCTCAGATTCCCCAAAAACAGGCTACCAAACTACTCCATGAAAATAATGGTGTAACTCTGTGAGATGAATTCACACATCACAAAGCAGTTTCTCAGAAAGCTTCTTTCTAGTTTTTATCTGATTATATTTCCTTTTTCACCATATTCCACAATGCGCTCCTAAATATCTCATTGCAGTTTCCATGAACAAAGAGTTAGCAAACTTCTCAGTGAAAAAAATGGTGTAATTCTGTGAGATGAATTCACACATCCCAAAGCATTTCACAGAAAGCTTCTTTTGGTTTTATCTGAGGATATTTCCTTTGTCACCATAGGCTTCAATGTGCTCCCAAATATCCTATTGCAGATTCCACAAAACAGTGTAATCAAACTGCTCAATGAATAGAATGGTGCAACTCTGTAAGATGAATTCACACATCACAAAGAAGTTTCTCAGATAGCTTCTTTCTAGTTTTTGTCTGAGGATATTTCCTTTATCACCAGAGGCATCAATGCACTCCCAAATATCCATTTGCAGTTTCCACGAAAACAGTGCTAACAAATTGCTTCATGAAAAGGATCATGTAATTCTGTGACATGAATTCACAAATAAGAAAGCACTTTCTATGAAAGCTTCTTTCTATTTTTTGTCTGAGGATATTTTACTTTTCACCATAGGCCTCAGTGTGCTCACAAATATCTCATTGCAGATTCCATGCAAGAAGTGTTAGCAAACTTTTCAATGAAAAGTACGGTGTAACTCTGTGAGATGAATTCACACATTACAAAGCAGTTTCACAGAAATCTTATTTTGGGTTTTTATCAGAGTACATTTCCTTATCAACATAATCCTCCATGCACTCCCAAATACCCCTTGGCAGAATCCACGAAAACAGCATTAGCAAACTACCCCATGAAAAGGAAGATGTAACACTGTCAGATGAATTCACATATCACAAACTACTTTCTCAGAAAGATCCTTTCTAGTTTTTGTCTGAGGATAGTTCTTTTGTCACCGTAGGCTTCAATGTGATCCCAAATATCCCTTATCAGATTCCTGAAAAAGAGTGCTCCTAAACTGATCCATGAAAATAATTGTGTAATTCCATGAAATGAATTAACATATCACAAAGCACTTTCTCAGAAAGCTTCTTTCCAGTTTTTATGTGAGGATATTTCGTTTGTCACCAAAAGCTTCAATATGCTCTGAAATAGCCTATTGCAGATTCCAAGAAAACAGAGTTAACAACTGATCCATGAAAAGAACAGTGTAACTCTGTGAGATGAATTCACACGTCACAAAGCAGTTTCTCTAAAAGCATCTGTTCAGTTTTTATCTGAGGATATTTGCTTTTCCACCATAGGCATCAAATCACTCCCAAAAATACCTTCGCAGATTCCACAATAACATTGTTAGCAAACTGCTCCATAAAAAGAAAGGTGTAACCCTGTGAGATGAATCGACCCAACATAAAGAACTTTCTTAGAAAGATTCTTTTTGGTTTTCAACTGAGGATATTTCCTTTGTCACCACAGGCTTCAATGCACTCTCAAATATCCTATTGCAGATTCCACAAAAACAGTGTTATCACACTGCTCAATTAAAAGAATGAATGGTGTACCTCTGTAAGATGAATTCACACATCACAAAGCACGTTCTCAGAAATCTTCTTTCTAGGTTTTATCCGACGATATTTCCTTCTTCACTATAGGCCTCAATGCTCTCCAAAATATACCTTCGCAGATTCAAAGAAAACGGCTTCATGAATAGAAAGGTGTAAATCTGTGACATGAAATCAAACATCGCAAAGCACTTTTTCAGAAAGCTTCGATCTAGTTTTTGTCTGAGGATATTTCCTTTGTCACCATAGGCTTCAAAGGGCTGCAAAATATACTGTTGTAGATATCACTAACATAGTGTTATCAAACTGCTCAATGAAAAGAATGGTGTAACTCTGAGAGATGAATTCACAGATCACAAAGAACTTTCTCAGAGAGCTTCATTCTAGTTTTTATCTGAGGATATTTCCTTTGTCACTGAAGGTTTCAAAGCGATCCCAAATATCACTTCTCAGATTCCCCAGAAGCAGTGCTACCAAAGTGATCCATGAAAAAAATCGTGTAACTCTGAGATGAATTCACAAACCAAAAAGCAGTTTCTCAGAAATATTCTCTCCAGTTTTTATCTGAGGATATTTCCTTTGTCACCATAGCCTTTAATGTGCTCCAAAATATCCCATTGCATTTTCCATGAAAACATTGTTATCAAACTCCTCAATGAAACGTATGGTGTAACCCTGTGAGATGAATTCACACATGACAAAGAACTTTCTCAGAAAGTTTCATTCCAGCTTTTATCTGAGGATATTTCCTTTGTCACCATAGGCTTCAATGTGATCCAAATAATCACTTCTCAGATTCACCAACAACAGTGCTGCCCAACTGCTCTTTGAAAGGCATCGTGTAACTCTGTGAAGTGAATTAAAAAATCACAAAGCAGTTTCTCAGAAAGCTTCTTTCTACTTTTTGTCTGAGGATATTTCCTTAGTCACCATAAATTTCAATGTGCTCTGAAACATACCATTGCAGATTCCAAGAAAATGGTGTTAGAAACTTCTCAATGAAAAAAAAAAGTGTACCTCTGTGAGTTGAAGTCACATATAACAAAGCAGTTTCTTGGAAAGCTTCTCTCGCTATTACTCTGAGGACATTCCTTTTAACATAGTAGGCTTGAATGTGATTCCAATTATCCCTTCTCAGATTTCCCAAAACATTGCTATCAAACTGATACTTGAAAAGAATCATGTAGCTCTGTGAGATTAATTGAAACATCACAAATCAGTTACTCAGAAAGTTTTCTTCTACTTTTTATATGAGGATATTTCTTTTCTCACCATAAGCTTCAATCCACTCTGAAATATTCTATTGCAGATTCCAAGAAAACAGTGTTAGCAACTTTCTCACTGAAAACAACAGTGTAACTCTCTGAGATGAATTCACACATCACAAAGCAGTTTCTCAGAGAGCTTCCTTCTAGTTTTTATCTGAGAATACATCCTTTTTCACCACAGCCATCCATGTGTTCCCAAATATCCCATTGCAGATTCCAAGAAAACGGCATTAGTAATCTGCCCCATGAAAAAAAATGTGTAACTCTTCCAGGTGAATTCACAAAAGACAATGGACTTTCTCAGAAAGCGTCCTTGTAGTTTTTATCTGAGGATATTTCTGCTTTCACCATAGGCCTCAATGCCATCCAATTTATACCTTCTCAGTTACCCCAAAACAGTGGTACCAAATTGTTGCATGAAAATAATCATGTAACTCTTTGAGATGAATTCACAAAACAAAAGAGTTTCTCAGAATGCTTGTTTTTGATTTTTATCTGCAGATATGTCCTTTGTGACCATAGGCTTCAACGTGCTCCCTAGTATCCTAATGAAAATTCCAAAAAAAACTGTTACTGGGGCCAGAGCAAGATGGCCGAATAGGAACAGCTCCAGTCTCCAACTCCCAGTGCGACCAACACAGAAGACCGGTGATTTCTGCATTTTGAACTGAGGTACTGGGGTCATCTCACTAGTGAGTGCCGGACAATCGGTGCTGGTCAGCTGTTGCAGCCCGACCAGCGAGCTTGAAGCAGGCGAGGCATTGCCTCACCTGGGAAGTGCAAGGGGAAGGGAATCCTTTTCCTAACCAGGGAACTGAGACACACAACACCTGGAAAATCGGGTAACTCCCACCCCAATACTGCGCTATAGGATAACGGGCACACCAGGAGAATATACCCACGCCTGGCGGGAGGGTCCACGCCCCAGAGCCTCCCTCCTTGCTAACACAGCAGTCTGTGGCGATCTAACCGCAGGGCAGCAGCGAGGCTGGGGGAGGGTGCCCCGCCATTGCTGAGGCTTAAGTAGGTAAACAAAGCGCTGGGAAGCTCCAACTGGGTGGAGCTCACAGCAGCTCAAGGAAACCTGCCTGTCTCTGTAGACTCCACCTCTGGGGACAGCTCAGCTAAAAATAACAGGGAAGCAGCAGAGACTTGTGCAGGCCGAGCGACTCTGTCTGACAACTTTGAAGAGAGCAGTGGATCTCCCAACACGGAGGTTGAGATCTGAGAAGGGACAGACTGCCTGCTCAAGTGGGTCCCTGACCCCTGAGTAGCCTAACTGGGAGACATCCCCACTAGGGGCAGTCTGACACCCACACCTCACAGGGTGGAGTACACCCTGAGAGGAAGCTTCCAAAGTAAGAATCAGACAGGTACACTCGCTGTTCAGCAATATTCTATCTTCTGCAACCTCTGCTGCTGATACCCAGGCAAACAGGGTCTGGAGTGGACCTCAAGCAATCTCCAACAGACCTATAGCTGAGGGTTCTGACTGGCAGAAGGAAAACTATCAAACAGGAAGGACACCTATACCAAAACCCCATCAGTCGTCACCATCATCAAAGACCAGAGACAGATAAAACCACAAAGATGGGGAAAAAGCAGGGCAGAAAAGCTGGAATTCAAAAATAGGCGCATCTCCCCTGCAAAGGAGCGCAGCCCATCGCCAGCAATGGATCAAAGCTGGTCAGAGAATGACTTTGATGAGAAGAGAAGAAGGCTTCAGTCCATCAAACTTCTCAGAGCTAAAGGAGGAATTACGTGCCAGCGCAAAGAAACTAAAAATCTTGAAAAGAGTGGAAGAATTGACAGCTAGACTAATTAATGCAGAAGGTCATAAACGACATGACAGAGATGAAAACCATGACACGAAATACGTGACAAATGCACAAGCTTCAGTAACCGACTCGATCAACTGGAAGAAAAGTATCAGCGATTGAGGATCAAATGAATGAAATGAAGCGAGAAGAGAAACCAAAAGAAAAAGAAGAAAAATGAACAAAGCCTGCAAGAAGTATGGGATTATGTAAAAGACCAAATCTACGTCTGATTGGGGTGCCTGAAAGTGAGGAGAATGGAAACAAGTTGGAAAACACTCTTCAGGATATCATCCAGGAGAACTTCCCCAACCTAGTAGGGCAGGCCAACATTCAAATTCAGGAAATACAGAGAGCATACAAAGATACTCCTCCAGAAGCAACTCCAAGACACATAATTGCCAGATTCACCAAAGTTGAAATGAAGGAAAAATCTTAAGGGCAGCCAGAGAGAAAGGTCAGGTTACCCACAAAGGAAGCCCATCAGACTAACAGCAGATCTCTCGGCAGAAACTCTACAAGCCAGAAGAGTGGGGCCAATATTCAACGTTCTTAAAGAAAAATTTTAAACCCAGAATTTCATATCCAGCCAAACTAAGTTTCATCAGTGAAGGAGAAATAAAATCCTTTACAGATAAGCAAATGCTTAGAGATTTTGTCACTACCAGGCCTGCCTTACAAGAGACCCTGAAGGAAGCCCTAAACATGGAAAGGAACAACCGGTACCAGCCATTGCAAAACAAGCCAAAATGTAAATCAACTAATGAGCAAAATAACCAGTTAATATCATAATGGCAGGATCAAGTTCACACATAACAATATTAACCTTAAATGTTAATGGACTAAATGCTCCAATTAAAAGACACAGACTGGCAAACTGGATCAAGCGTCAAGACCCATCAGTCTGCTGTATTCAGGAGACCCATCTCACATGCAGAGACATACATAGGCTCAAAATAAAGGGATGGAGGAAGATCTACCAAGCAAATGGAGAACAAAAAAAAGCAGGGGTTGCAATCCTAGTCTCTGATAAAATAGACTTTAAACCATCAAAGATCAAAAGAGACAAAGAAGGCCATTACATAATGGTAAAGGGATCAATTCAACAGGAAGAGCTAACTATCCTAAATATATATGCACCCAATACAGGAGCACCCAGATTCATAAAGCAAGTCCTTGGAGACTTACAAAGAGACTTAGACTCCCATACAATAATAATGGGAGACTTCAACACTCCACTGTCAACATTAGACAGATCAACGAGACAGAAAGTTAACAAGGATATCCAGGAATTGAACTCATCTGCACCAAGCGGACCTGATAGACATCTATAGAACTCTCCACCCCAAATCAACAGAATATACATTCTTCTCAGCACCACTTATTCCAAAATTGACCACATAATTGGAAGTAAAGCACTCCTCAGCAAATGTAAAGAACAGAAATTATAACAAACTGTCTCTCAGACCACAGTGCAATCAAACTAGAACTCAGGACTAGAAACTCAATCAAAACCGCTCAACTACATGGAAACTGAACAACCTGCTCCTGAATGACTACTGGGTACATAACGAAATGAAAGCAGAAATAAAGATGTTCTTTGAAACCAATGAGAACAAAGATACAACATACCAGAATCTCTGGGACACATTTAAAGCAGTGTGTAGAGAAATTTATAGCACTAAATGCCCACAAGAGAAAGCAGGAAAGATCTAAAATTGACACTCTAACATCACAATTAAAGAATTAGAGAGGAAGAGCAAACACACTCAAAAGCTAGCAGAAGGCAAGAAATAACTAAGATCAGAGCAGAACTGAAGGAGATAGAAACACAAAAACCCTCAAAAATCAATGAATCCAGGAGTTGGTTTTGAAAAGATCAACAAAATTGACAGACCGCTAGCAAGACTAATAAAGAAGAAAGAGAGGAATCAAATAGATGCAATAAAAAATGATAAAGGGATATCACCACCGACCCCACAGAAATACAAACTACCATCAGAGAATACTATAAACACCTCTACGCAAATCAACTAGAAAATTTAGAAGAAATGGATAATTTCCTGGACACTTACACTCTCCCAAGACTAAACCAGGAAGAAGTTGAATCCTGAATAGACCAATAGCAGGCTCTGAAATTGAGGCAACAATTAATAGCCTGCCCACCAAAAAGTCCAGGACCAGACGGATTCACAGCTGAATTCTACCAGAGGTACAAGGAGGAGCTGGTACCATTCCTTCTGAAACTATTCAATCAATAGAAAAGAGAATCCTCCTAACTCATTTTATGAGGCCAACATCATCCTGATACCAAAGCCTGGCAGAGACACAACAAAAAGAATTTTAGACCAATATCCCTGATGAACATCGATGCAAAAATCCTCAATAAAATACTGGCAAACCGGTTCAGCAGCACATCAAAAGCTTATCCACCCTGATCAAGTGGGCTTCATCCCTGGGATGCAAGGCTGGTTCAACATTCAAATCAATAACGTAATCCAGCATATAAACAGAACCAAAGACAAGAACCACATGATTATCTCAATAGATGCAGAAAAGGCTTTTGACAAAATTCAACAGCCCTTCATGCTAAAAAGCTCAATAAATTTGGTATTGATGGAACGTACCTCAAAATAATAAGAGCTATTTATGACAAACCCACAGCTAATATCATACTGAATGGGCAAAAACTGGAAAAATTCCTTTGAAAACTGGCACAAGACAGGGATGCCTCTCTCACCACTCCTATTCAACATAGTGTTGGAAGTTCTGGCTAGGGCAATCAGGCAGAGAAAGAAATCAAGGGTATTCAGTTAGGAAAAGAAGAAGTCAAATTGTCCCTGTTTGCAGATGACATGATTGTATATTTAGAAAACCCCATTGTCTCAGCCCAAAATCTCCTTAAGCTGATAAGCAACTTCAGCAAAGTCTCAGGATACAAAATTAATGTGCAAAAATCACAAGCATTCTTATACACCAGTAACAGACAAGCAGAGAGCCAAATCAGGAATGAACTTCCATTCACAATTGCTTCAAAGAGAATAAAATACCTAGGAATCCAACTTACAAGGGATGTAAAGGACCTCTTCAAGGAGAACTACAAACCACTGCTCAGTGAAATCAAAGAGGACACTAACAAATGGAAGAACATACCATGCTCATGGATAGGAAGAATCAATATCGTGAAAATGGCCATACTGCCCAAGGTTATTTATAGATTCAATGCCATCCCCATCAAGCTACCAATGAGTTTCTTCACAGAATTGGAAAAAACTGCTTTAAAGTTCATATGGAACCAAAAGAGCCCGCATTGCCAAGACAATCCTAAGTCAAAGGACAAAGCTGGAGGCGTCACGCTACCTGACTTCAAACTATACTACAAGGCTACAGTAACCAAAACAGCATGGTACTGGTACCAAAACAGAGCTATAGACCAATGGAACAGAACAGAGTCCTCAGAAATAATACCACACATCTACAGCCGTCTGATCTTTGATAAACCTGAGAGAAACAAGAAATGGGAAAGGATTCCCTATTTAATAAATGTTGCTGGGAAAATTGGCTAGCCATAACTAGAAAGCTGAAACTGGATCCTTTCCTTACTCCTTATATGAAAATTAATTCAAGATGGATTAGAGACTTAAATGTTAGACCTAAAACCATAAAAACCCTAGAAGAAAATCTAGGTAGTACCATTCAGGACATAGGCATGGGCAACGACTTCATGTCTAAAACACCAAAATCAACAGCAGCAAAAGCCAAAATTGACAAATGGGATCTCATTAAACTAAAGAGCTTCTGCACAGCAAAAGAAACTACCATCAGAGTGAACAGGCGATCTACAGAATGGGAGAAAATTTTTGCAATCTACTCATCTGACATGGGGTTAATATTCAGAATCTACAAAGAACTCAAACAAATATACAAGAAAAAACAAACAACCCCATCAAATAGTGAGGAAAGGATATGAACAGACATTTCTCAAAGAAGACATTCATACAGCCAACAGACACATGAAAAATGCTCATCATCACTGCCATCAGAGAAATGCAAATCAAAACCACAATGAGATACCATCTCACACCAGTTAGAATGGCCATCATTAAAAATCAGGAAACAACAGGTGTTGGAGAGGATGTGGAGAAATAGGAACACTTTTACACTGTTGGTGGGATTGTAAACTAGTTCAACCATTATGGAAAACAGTATGGCGATTCCTCAAGGATCTAGAACTAGATGTACCATATGACCCAGCCATCCCACTACTGGGTATATACCCAAGGATTATAAATTATTCTACTACAAAGACACATGTACATGTATGTTTATTGCGGCACTATTCACAATAGCAAAGACTTGGAATCAACCCAAATGTCCATCTGTGACAGACTGGATTAAGAAAATGTGGCACATATACACCATGGATTACTATGCAGCCATAAAAAAGGATGAGTTTGCGTCCTTTGTAGGGACATGGATGCAGCTGGAAACCATCATTCTTAGCAAACTATCACAAGAAGAGAAAGCCAAACACCGCATGTTCTCACTCATAGGTGGGAACTGAACAATGAGATCACTTGGACTCGGGAAGGGGAATATCACACACTGGGGCCTATCATGGGGAGGGGCAGGGGGGAGGGCTTGCATTGGGGAGTTATACATTATATAAATGATGAATTGATGGGTGCTGACGAGTTGATGGGTGCAGCACACCAACATGGCACAAGTATACATATGTAACAAACCTGCACATTGTGCACATGTACCCTAGAACTTGAAGTATAATAAAAAATAATAATAATACATTTTTGAAGCCATGAGACTAAATTAAGTGAAGGTCTGGACTATATGAGAAAAAAAAATTGTGGATTTCTCTTTTAAAATATTTACAACCCTGAAGGAAGAGAGGTCATGACATAGAGAAGTTCTGACCCTCTCTTAACCCAACTTTTATCAAACAAAAATTCATAGGCAAACCTTGCTTAGAGCGCTTACATACACAGTGACAAATTCTAGGGTCTTTCTGTGCTGGTGCCACATTCAGATTTGAGAGGTAGGCGTTCAGGAGTAAGTTGCGGAGCCTTCTTTCACAACCTTAAGTCACTGTTTAAGATATTTTGAGTGTTCTTTCAGATAAAAATGGGTGCTGAGGGGTGCCTATAGTTACTCACAGTGTGAACAATTTTCAAAATACTTTTCTTATTCCTTTCCACTGAAGGTGCCTTATCTCTCCTCTTTTTTTTTCTGGACTGACATTTATTTTCATCAAAATAAGTAGTCAGGTTGATTTATTTCACCCAAATTAGCCTTATATAAGGGAAGTTTCCAATAGGCTTCACTATGTAGTCCATTGCACACAGGACAGCCGACTTCCTTCTGCAGCATCCATGATGTCAAAGTTAGAGGTTAGTAGGACCCCCAAGGAGTGCAACTTTTTGGAAAAGCAAAATCCAAATCGTATCTTTCCTTCTAGATATTCACCAGAACTGTGTCTGTTCAGACCTGTGGTTCCAACAAGAAGAAATTCCAACAAGAAGAAGAAATAAATGGTATGAACTGGATCTAGTAGTTAAAGTTGTACCTTGAAAGGAATTAAAGAGGATATGGTATTTCAAAAAAAACCAAACCAAAAAAAAACAAAAAAAAAAACAGTGTTATCAAACAGCTCAATGAACAGAATGGTGTAACTCTGAAGCAAATTTCCACATTGCAAAGTAGTTTCTCAGAAAGTTTCTTTCTTGTTTTTATCTGAGGTTATTTCCTATGTCACCATAGGCTTCAATTCAATCCCAAATATCCCTTCCTTCTCAGATTCCTCAAAAGCAGTGCTACCAAACTGATCCATTAAAACAATCGTGTAACTCTGTGAGATGAATTCCCAAATAACAAACACAGGCTTCAATCCGCTCCCAAATATCCTATTGTAGATTCCATGAAAACAGTGTTAACAAACTGCTCAATGAAAAGAACGGTGTAACTTTGTGAGATGAATTCAAACATCAAAATACAGTTTCTCAGAAAGCTTCTTTCTATTTTTTATCTGTGGAAATTCCCTTTTTCACTATAGGCCTCAGTGTGCACCCAAGTATTTCTTTGCAGATTCCACAAAAACCGTTTTGGGAAACTGTGCCATGAAAAGAAAGGTGTAACTCTGTTAGGTGAATTCACACATCACACAGAACTTTCTTAGAAAGCTTCTTTCTAGTTTTTTACTGAGGATATATACTTTGTCACCGTAGGCTTCAATGTGATCCAAAATGTCCCTTCTCAGTTTCCCCGAAAATTGTGCTAACAAACTGCTCCATGAAAAGAATTGTGCAGCCCTGTGAGATGAATTAAAACACTGGAAGCATTTCCTCAGAAAGCTTCTTTGTAGTTTTTATAATAGGGTATTTCCTTTGTCACCTTAAGCTTCAATGTGCCTTGAAATATCCCTTTGGAGATTCCACAAAAACAGTGTTAGCAAACTGCTCAATGAAAAGGATGGTTCATTTCTGTGAGATGAATTCACACATCATAAAGCAGTTTCTCAGAAAGCTGCTTTTTGTTTTTATCTGAGTATTTTTCATTTGTCACTACAGGCTTCAATGTGCTTCCAAATATCCTATTGCATATCTCACAAAAACAGTGTTATCAGACTGCTCAATTTAAAAAACTGTGTAACTATGTGAGATGAGTTCACACATCAGAAAGAACTTATTCAGAAAGTTTCTTTCTAGTTTTTATATGAGGATATTTCCTTTGTCACCTTAAGCTTCAAAGGGCTCCAAAATATCCCATTGGAGATTCCAAGAAAACCATGTTACCAAACTGTTCAATTAAAAGAGCAGTGTAACCATGTGAGATGAATTCACACATCAGAAAGCAGTTTCTCATAATGATTCTTTCTAGTTTTTATCTGTGGGCATTTTCATTTTCACCATAGGCCTCAATGTGCTCATAATATCCCTTTGCAAATTCCACGAACACAGTGCTTGTAAGCAGGCCCATGAAAAGAGAGGTGTTACTCTGTGAAATGAATTAACAAATGACACAACTTTTTCTTGGATACCTTATTTGTTGATTTTACCTGAGTATATTTTCTTTGTCACGATAGGATTCAATGCAATCAAATTTATACCTTGTCAGTTACCCTAAAAACAGTGTTACCAATCTGCTCTGTGAAAAGAATCATCTAGCTCTGTGAGATGAATTCAGAAATCAAAAACCAGTTTCTCAGAAAGCTTGTTTTTGATTTTTATCTCAGGATATGTCCTCTGTAAGCATCTGCTTAAATGCACTCCCAAATATTCTATGGCAGATTCCATGAAAACAGTGATATCAAACAGCTCAACGAAAAGAATGGGGTTACTCTGTGAGATAAATTCACACATTGCAAAGCAGTTTCTCAGAAAGCTTATTTGTAATTTGTATCTGAAGGCCATTTCCTTTTTACCATAAGCTTCAATGTGCTCCAAAATATCCCTTTGCAGATTCCAAGATAACAGTGTTAGAAGACTGCTCAATGAGAAAAACAGTGTAACTTTGTGAGATGAATTCACACATCTCAAAGCAGTTTCTCAGAAATATTCTTTCTAGTTTTTATCAGAGGATATTTCTTTTTTCACTATAAGTCTCAATGTGCCCCAATATATCCCTCTGTAGATTCCACAAAAACAGGGTTAGCAAACTTCTTGATGAAAAGAAACTTGCAAATCTGATAGATGAATTCACACATCTCAAAGAACTTTCTCAGAAGCCTTCTTTCTACATTTTATCAGTGGATATTTCTTTTGTCACCATAGGCTTCAATGCATCCAAAATATCCTTTCTCAGATTCCCCAAAGACAGTGCTAACAGACTGATCCATGAAAAGAATCGTGTCATGCTGCAAGATAAATTGGCACATCTCAAAGCAGTTTCTCAGAAAGATTCTTTCTAGTCTTTATAGAAGGATCTTTCCTTTGTCACCGCTGGCTTCAATGCAATCCAAAATATCGCTTGTCAGATTTCCCAAAAAAAGTCTTACCCAACTACTCCATGAAATGTACCATGTAACTCTGTGAGATTGAATTCACAAATCACAAATCAGTTTTTCAGAAAGCTTCTTTCTAGTTTTAATCTGAGGATATTTCATTTGCTACCAAGGGCTTCAATGCCATCCAAAATATCCCATCTCAAAATCTGTAAAAACAGTGTTATCAAACTGAACCATGAAAAGAACCGTGTAACTCTGTGAGATGAATTCACAAATCACAAGGCAGTTTCTCAGAAAATTTCTTTCTAGTTTTTGTCTGACGAATTTTACTTTTTCACAAGAAGCTTCAATGTGCTCTAAAATATGCCATTGTAGATTAAAAGAAAACAGTGTTTGCCAATGGCTCAATGAAAAGAACAGTGAAACCATGTGATTTGATTTGACACACCGTGAAGCAGTTTCTCAGAAAGCTTCTTTCCAGTTTTTATATGAAGATAATTCTTTTTTCACTATAGGCCTCAATGTGCTCCAAAATATCCCTTTGAAGACTTCGTGAAAACAATGTTAGCAAACTGCTCCATGAATAGAAAGGAGTAATTCTTTGAGACGAATTCACAGTCACAAGGAACTTTCTCAGAAATCTTCTTTCTAGTTTTTATCTGAGAATACTTCCTTATTCATCATAGGCCTCAAGGTGATCCAAATTTTAGTTTGCAGATTCCATGAAAACAGAGTGAGCAAATCTAAGATTCCCCAAAAACAGTGTTATCAAATTGCTCCATGAAAAGTTTCATGTACCCATGTGAGATGAATTCACAAATCACATGTCAGTTCCTCAGAAAGCTTCATTCCAGTTTTCATCTGAGGATATTTCTTTTTTACTATAAACCACCATGTGCTCCAAATATACCCTTTGCAGATTCCACAAAACAGTGTTAGCAAACTGCTCCATGAAAAGCAAGGTGTAACTCTGTGAGATGAATTCACACATCACAAAAGAGTTATCAGAAACTTTCACCCAGTTTTTACCTGAAGATATTTCCTTTTTCAACCTTCACCTCTATCCACTCCTGAATATCCTTCAGATTTCAGTAAACAGTGTTACCAAACTGCTCAATGAAAAGAATTAACTCTGTGAGATGAATTCACTCATCACAAAGAGTTTCTCAGAAATCTTCTTTCTAGTTTTTATCTGAGAATACTTCCTTATTCATCATAGGCCTCAAGGTGATCCAAATTTTAGTTTGCAGATTCCATGAAAACAGAGTGAGCAAATCTAAGATTCCCCAAAAACAGTGTTATCAAATTGCTCCATGAAAAGTTTCATGTACCCATGTGAGATGAATTCACAAATCACATGTCAGTTCCTCAGAAAGCTTCATTCCAGTTTTCATCTGAGGATATTTCTTTTTTTTACTATAAACCACCATGTGCTCCCAAATACCCCTTTGCAGATTCCACAAAAACAGTGTTAGCAAACTGCTCCATGAAAAGCAAGGTGTAACTCTGTGAGATGAATTCACACATCACAAAAGAGTTATCAGAAACTTTCACTCCAGTTTTTACCTGAAGATATTTCCTTTTTCAACCTTCACCTCTATCCACTCCTGAATATTGCTTCAAATATTTCACGTAAACAGTGTTACCAAACTGCTCAATGAAAAGAAAGAATTAACTCTGTGAGATGAATTCACTCATCACACAGAGTCTCTCAGAAAGCTTCTTTCTAGTTTTCATCTGAGGATATTTACTTTTTCACCATAGGCTTCTCTGCGCTCCGAATATCTCTTTGTAGAATCCACAAAAACAGGGTTACCACACTGCTCAATGAAAAGAGTGGTTTACTTCTCTGAGATGAATTCACACATCACAAAATTATTTCTCTGAAAGCCCCTTTCTAGTTTTATATGTGCATGTTTACTTTTGCACCTTTAGACTCAATGCGCTTCCAAATATCCCTTCTCAGATACCACAAAAACTATGATGTCAAACTTCACAATCAATAAAATAGTTTATTTCTATGAAGTGAATACACACATGACAAAACGGCTTCTCAAAAACCTTCTCTCCAGTTTTTAACTGAATATATTTCCTTTTTCAACAGAGGCTTCTATGAGCTCCCGAAAATCCCCTTTCAGATTCCCCAATAACAGTGCAATGAAACTGTTCCATGAAAAGAAAGGTGTAACTCTGTGAGATGACTTCACACATCAAAAAGAACTTTCTCAGAAAGTTTCTTTCTAGTTTTTATCCGAGGATATTTCCTTTGTCACCATAGGCTTCAATGTGATCCAAAATATCCCTTCTCAGATTCCCTATAGACAGTGCTACCAAACTGGTCCAGGTGCTATGAAATATCAAATTGCAGATTCCATGAAAGCAGTGTTAGCAAATCGCACCATGAAAAGAAAGATGTAACTCTGTGAGATAAATTCACACATCACAAAGTATTTTCCCAGAAAGCTTCTTTCTACTTTTTATCTGAGGATATTTCCTATGTCACATTAGGCTTCAATGTGTCCAAATTATCCCTTCTAGGATTCTCCCAAAACAGTGCTTTGAAACTAATCCATAAAAAGAATCGTGTAACTCTGTCAGAAGAATTCAGATAACACAAAGTAGTTTCTCAGAAAGATTCCTTTTTCTTTTTCACTATAGGCACCAATGCACTCCCAAGTATCCCTTTGTAGATTCCTCAAAAACACTGTAAACAAAATGCTCGATGAAAACAACAGTGTAACTCTGTGACATGAATTCACACTTCACAAAGCCGTTTCTTATGAAGCATTTTCTAGTTTTTATCTGAGGATATTTCCTTTGTCACCATAGGCTTCAATGTGATCCAAAATATCCCTTCTCAGATTCCTATAGACAGTGCTACCAAACTGGTCCAGGTGCTATGAAATATCAAATTGCAGATTCCATGAAAGCAGTGTTAGCAAATCGCACCATGAAAAGAAAGATGTAACTCTGTGAGATGAATTCACACATCACAAAGTAGTTTCTCAGAAAGCTTCTTCTAGTTTTTATCTGAGGATATTTCCTTTGTCACCATAGGCTTCAATGTGATCCAAAATATCCTTCTCAGATTCTCCCAAAACAGTGCTACCAAACTGCTCCATGAAAAGAATCGTGTAACTCTGTCAGAAGAATTCAGATAACACAAAGTAGTTTCTCAGAAAGATTCCTTTTTCTTTTTCACTATAGGCACCAATGCACTCCCAAGTATCCCTTTGTAGATTCCTCAAAAACACTGTAAACAAAATGCTCGATGAAAACAACAGTGTAACTCTGTGACATGAATTCACACTTCACAAAGCCGTTTCTTATGAAGCATTTTTCTAACTTTAATCTGAGGTTATTTCCTTTGTCACCCTAGGCTTCAATGCAATCCAAAACATTCCTTCACCTATTCCCCAAAACCAGAGCTACCAAACTGCTCCATGAAAAGAATCATGTAATTCTGTGAGACATATTTACACATCACAAAGTAGTTTCTTAGAAAGCTTCTTCTAGTTTTTGTTTCAGGATATTACCTTTGTCACCATAGATTTCCATTCAATCCAAAACATCCTTTTTCAGATAACCCAAAAACAGCGCTTCCAAACTGTTCCACGAAAAGAGTCATATAATTCTGAGAGATGGATTCAAAAATCACAAAGCAGTTTCTCAGAAAGCATCTTTCTAGTTTCTGTCTAAGGGTATTTCCTTTATCAACATAAGTTTCCATGCATTCTGAAATATCACATTGCAGATTCCAAGAAAACAGTGTTGGCAAACTGCTCAATGAGGAGACAAGTGTAACTCAGTGACATGAATTCACGTATCACAAAGCAGTTTCTCAGACAGCATATTTTAGGTTTTAATCTGAGGATGCATCTTTATTCACCATAGGCCTCAATGCACTCCCAAATAAACCTTTGCAGATTCCACGAAAACCGTGTTAGGAAACTGTTCCATGAAAAGAAAGGTGTAACTGTGTGAAATGAATTCACACATCACAAAGAAGTTTCTCAGAAAGATTCTTTAACTTTTATCTCAGTATATTTCCTTAGTCAACATAGGTTTCAATGCAATCCAAAATATATCTTCTATATTTCCCCAAAAACAGTGCTACCAAACTGCTCCATGAAAGGAATTGTGTAGCTCTAAGACATGAATTAACACATCACAACTCTTTTCTCAGAAAGTTTGTTTCAACTTTTTTTATGAGAATATTTCCTTTCTCACCATATGCTTCAATGCGCTCTGAAATATCCCATTGCAGACTCCAAGAAAACAGTGTTAGCAAACTGCTGAATGAAAAGAACAGTGTAAATCTCTAAGATGAATTCACACATCACAAAGTACTTTCTTAGAAAGTTTATTTCCAGTTTTTATATGAGGTTATTTCCTTTTTCACCATAGGCATCATTGTGCTTCCAAATATCCCTTTTCTGATTCCACAAAAACTGCATTAGCAAACTGCTCCATGAAAAGAGAGGTGTAACTCTGCGAGGAAAATTCACACATTACATAGAAGGGTTTCAGAAAGCTCATTTCTAGTTTTTATCTGATGATATATCCTTTGTCACCTTAGGTTTAATAGGGATCCAAAATGTCCATTCTCAGATTCCCCAAAAACAGTGCTACCAAACTGTTCCATGAAAAGAAGGGTGAAACTCTGTGAGATGACCTCAGCATCACAAAGCACTTTCTCAGAAAGATTCTTTCTTGTTTTTATCTGAGGATATTTCCTTTTTCACCATATATCTCACTGAGCTCCTAAATATCAAAAAAGAAGTTTATTTCTAGTTTTAATCTGATGGTATTTCCTTTGTCACCATAGGCTTCAATGCACTCCCAAATATCCTATTGCAAATTCCACAGAAACAATGTTACAAAACAGCTTCAAGAAAAGAATTGTGTTACTCTGTGAGATGAATTCACACATCACAAATAAGTTTCACATAAAGCTTGTTTTCAGTGTTTTTTCTGGGATATTTCCTTTGTCACCCTACACTTCAATACAATCCAAAATATCCCTTCTCAGATACCAAAAAACAGTGCTACCAAACTGATCCATGAAAAGAATGGTGAAACTCTTTGACATGAATTCACACATCAGAAAGAAGTTTCTCAAAAAGATTCTTTTCAGTTTTTAACTGACGATATTTCCTTTGTCACCATAGGCTTCAATGCAATCCAAGACATCTCCTCTCAGATTCCCAAAAAGAGTGCGACCAAACTGCTCGATGAAAAGAAAGGTGTACCTCTGTTAGATAAATTTGCAAATCACAAAGAAGTTTCTCAGAAAGCTTCTTTCTATTTTTTGTCTGAGGATATTTCCTTTGTCACCCAAAGCATCAATGCACTCCAAAATATCCCATTGCAAATTATAAGAAAAGAGGGTAAGCAAACTGTTCAATGAAGAGAACAGTGTCACTCTTTGAGATGAATTCACACATCACAAAGCAGTTTCTCAGAATGTTTCTTTCTAGTTTTTATGTGAGGATATTCCATTTTTTCCTGTAGGCCTCAATGTGCTCCCAAATACTCCTTTGCAGCTTCCATGAAAACAGTTTTAGAAAACTTCTCCATGAAAAGAAAGCTGAAACTCTATGAGATGAATTCACATGTCACAAAAACTTTCTCAGAAAGCTTCTTTCTAATTTTTATCTAAGAATATTTCCTTTGCCACCAGTCTTCAATGCTATCTGAAGTGTCCCTTCTCAGACTCCACAAAACAGTGTTACAAAACTGCTCCATGAAAAGAATTGTGTAACTCTGTGAAATGGATTAATACATCAGAAAGCGTTTCCTCAGAAAGCAACTTTCTAGTTTTTTTTTTTTTTGACGGAGTCTTTCTCTGTCGCCCAGGCTGGAGTGCGGTGGCCAGATCTCAGCTTACTGCAAGCTCCGCCTCCCGGGTTTATGCCATTCTCCTGCCTCAGCCTCCAGAGTAGCTGGGACGACAGGTGCCTGCCACCTTGCCCAGCTAGTTTTTTGTATTTTTAGTAGAGACCAGGTTTCACCGTGTTAGCCAGGATGGTCTCGATCTCCTGACCTGGTGATCCACCCATCTCAGCCTCCCAAAGTGCTGGGATTACAGGCTTGAACCACTGCACCCAGCTCTAGTTTTTATATGAATGTATTTCCTTCATAACCTTAAGCTTCAATGCGCTCTGAAATATCCCTTTTCAGATTCCATGTAAACAGTGTTAGCAAACTTCTCAATGAAAAGGACGGTGTAACTCGGTGAGATGAATTCACGCATAACAAACCAGTTAGTCAGAAATCTTCTTTTTAGTTTTTATCTGAGGCTATTTCCTTTATCACTGTAGACTTCAATGTGCTCCCAAATATAGTACTGCAGTTTCCACAGAAACAGTGTTATCAAACTGCTCATTGAAAAGCATGGTGTAACTCTGTGGGATGAGTTCCCACGTCACAAAGAACTTTCTCAGAAAGCTTATTTCTTGTTTTTTTCTGAGGGTATTTAATTTTCAAAATAGACCTCAATGAGATGCCAAATATAAATTTTCCAATCCCACAAAAACAATGTTACTAAACTGATCCATTAAATGAATCATGTAACTCTGTGAGATGAATTCACAAATCACAAAGCAGTTTCTCAGAAAGGTTATTTCTAGTTTTTTCCTGAGGATATTTCCTTTGTCACAGGAAGGTTCAATGTGCCTCAAAATATCCCATTACAAATTCCAAGAAAACAGTGTTAGCAAACTGTTCAATGAAAAGAAAAGTGAAACTCTGTGAGATGAATTCACACTTCACAAAGCGGTTTCTCAGATAGTTTCTTTCCAGTTTTTATCTGAGGATATTCCATTTTTCACTGTAGGCCTCAATGAGCTCCCAAATATTCCTTTGTAAATTCCATGAAAACAGTTTTAGAAAACTGCTGCATGAAAAGAAAGGTGTATTTCTGTGAGATGAATTCACCCGTCACAACACTTTCTCAGAAAGCTTCGTTCTAGATTTTATCTGAGGATATTTCCTTTGTCACCATAGTCTTCAATGCTATCCAAAATTTCCCTTCTCAGATTCCACAAAACAGTGTCACCAAACTGCTCCATGAAAAGAATTTTGTAACTCTGTGAGAAGAATGAACTTATCAGAAAGCATTTCCTTAGAAAGCGTCTTTCTAGTTTTTATATGAGTGTATTTTCTTTGTCACTTTAAGCCTCCAAAATGTGCTCCGAAATATCCCTTTGCAGATTCCACGAAAACAGTGTTAACAAACTTCTCAATGAAAAGAGTGGCGTAACTCTGTGAGATGAATTCACACATCTCAAAGCAGTTTCTCAGAAATCTGCTTTTAAAGTTTTCTTAAAAAGCTTCTTTCTAGTTTTTATCTGAGAGTGTTTAGTTTTCAAAATAGACTTTAATCTGTTGTCAAATATAACTTTTGAGATTCCCCAAAAACAGTGCTACTAAACTGATCCATTAAATGAATCATGTAAATTAGTGAGATGAATTCACAAATCACACAGCAGTTTCTCAGAAAATTTCTTTTTAGTTTCTGTCTGAGGATATTTCCTTTGTCACCATGGGCTTTAATGTGATCCAAACTATCCTTTCTCAGATTTCTCAAAAACAGTGATACCAAACAAATCCATGAAAAGGGTCGAGTAACTCTGAGATGAATTCACACATCACAAAGCAGTTTCTCAGCAAGCTTCTTTCTATTTTTTGTCTGAGGAAATTTCCTTTTTCACAATAGGCCTCAATTCACTCCAGAATATCCTATTGTAGATTCCAAGAAAGCAGTGTTAGCAAACTTCTCCAAGTAGAGAGTCTACTTTAATGCCCTCCAAAATATCAGATTACAGAACCGAAGGAAACCATGTTAGCAAACTGCTCTAAGGAAAGAACAATGTAACTTTGGGAGATGAATACACACATTGCAAGCAGTTTCTCACAATGCTTTTTTCCAGTTTTTATCTGACATTATTTCCATTTTCACTATAGGCCTCAATGTGCTCCCAAATATCACTTTGCATATTCCAAGAAAACAGTGTTAGCTAACTGTTTCATGAAAAGAAAGGTGTATTTCTGTGAGATAAATTCACATATCACAAAGAACTTTCTCAGAAGGCTTCTTTCTAGTTTTTATCTGAGGATATTTCCTTTGTCCCCATAGGCTTCAATGCAATCAACGATATCCCTTCTCAGATTCCCCAAAAACAGTGCTACCAAACTGACCCATGAAAAGATGGTGCAACTCTGTGAGATGAATTATCACAAGAAGAAGTGGTCTCTCCATATGCTTCTTTCTAGTTTTTATATGAGGATATTTCCTTTGTCACAGGAAGGTTCAATGTGCCTCAAAATATCACTTTGCATATTCCAAGAAAACAGTGTTAGCTAACTGTTTCATGAAAAGAAAGGTGTATTTCTGTGAGATGAATTCACATATCACAAAGAACTTTCTCAGAAAGCTTCTTTCTAGTTTTTATCTGAGGATATTTCCTTTGTCACCATAGGCTTCAATGCAATCAAAATATCCCTTCTCAGATTCCCCAAAACAGTGCTACCAAACTGCTCCATGAAAAGATGTGTAACTCTGTGAGATGAATTATCACATCACAAAAAGTTTCTCAGAAACTTCTTTCTAGTTTTTATATGAGGATATTTCCTTTGTCACCATAAGCTTCAATTTGCTTGGAAATATCCCATTGCAGAATCCTAGAAAAGAGGGTTAGCAAACTGATAAATGAAAAGAACAGTGTATCTCTGTGAGATGTATTCACACATCACAAAGCAGTTTCTCGGTTTCTTGCTAGTTTTTATCTTAGGATATTTCCTTATTGTCCATGTGCCTCAGAGTGCTCAGAAACATCC
Source organism: Colobus guereza (assembly GCA_030247045.1). Lineage (NCBI taxonomy): Eukaryota > Metazoa > Chordata > Mammalia > Primates > Cercopithecidae > Colobus > Colobus guereza. The sequence continues at coordinate 13,681,007 of CM058079.1, read as the reverse complement.
CTTTGCAGATTCCACGAAAACAGTGTTAGCAAACTGGGCAATTGAATGAACAATGTAACTCTGTGAGATGAATTCACACATCACAAAGCAGTTTCTCAGAAATCTTCTTTCTAGTTTTTATCTGAGGATATTTCCTTGTCACCATAGGTTTCAAAGTGATCCAAAATATCCCTTCCCAGATGCACCAAAACAGTGCTACCAAATTGTTCCATAAAAGAATCATGTAAATTTGTGAGATGAATTAACGCAACAGAAAGGAGCTTCTCAGAAAGCTTCTTTTAGTTTTCATATGAGATATTTACTTTGTCACCATAAGATTCAATGTGCTCAGAAATATCCCATTGCAGATTCCACGAAAAGTGTAGAAAACTGCAATAAAAAAAACAGTGTAACTCTGTGAGATGAATTCACATCACAAAGCAGTTTCTCAGAAAGCTTCTTCTAGTTTTTATCTGAGATATTTCCTTTGTCACCATATTCCTAAAGGCCTTTCCAAATATCCCATTGCAGATTAAACGAAAACAGTTTTAGCAAACTTCTCAATGAAAAGAATTGTGTTACTCAGTGAGATGAATTCACACATCACAAAGCAGTTTCACAGAAAGCTTCTTTGGTTTTATTTGAGGATATTTCCTTTGTCAATATAGGCTTCAATGTGCTCCTAAATACCCTATTGCAGATTATGAAAAACAGTGTTATCAAACTTCTCAATAAAAATAATGGTGTAACTCTTTGATGAATTCACACATCACAAAGCTGTTTCTCAGAAAGCTTCTTCTAGTTTTATATGAGGATATTTGTTTTTCACTATAGGCTCAATGTGCACTCAAGAATATCCCATTGCATATTCCACAAAAACAGTGTTAGCAAACTGCTCATGAAAAGAAAGGTGTAACCTGTGAGATGAATTCACATCACAAAGCAGTTTCTCAGAAAGCTTCTTTCTAGTTTTAATCTGAGGATATTTCCTTAGTCACCATAGGTTACAAAGTGATCCAAAATATCCCTTCCCAGATGCACCAAAAACAGTGCTACCAAATTGTTCCATAAAAAGAATCATGTAAATTTGTGAGATGTATTAACGCAACAGAAAGGAGCTTCTCAGAAAGCTTCTTATTAGTTTTCATATGAGATTATTTACTTTGTCACCATAAGATTCAATGTGCTCAGAAATATCCCATTGCAGATCCACGAAAATTGTGTGAGAAAACTGCCCAATAAAAACAACAGTGTAACTGTGAGATGAATTCACACATCACAAAGCAGCTTCTCAGAAAGCTTCCTTCTAGTTTTTATCTGAGTATATTTCCTTTGTCACCATATTCCTAAAGGCCTTTCCAAATATCCCATTGCAGATTAAACGAAAACAGTTTTAGCAAACTTCTCTATGAAAAGAATTGTGTTACTCAGTGAGATGAATTCACACATCACAAAGCAGTTTCACAGAAAGCTTCCTTTGGTTTTTATTTGAGGATACTTCCTTTGTCAATATAGGCTCCAATGCGTTCCTAAATACCCTATTGCAGATTATAAGAAAACAGTTTTATCAAACTTCTCAATAACAATAATGGTGCAACTCTTTAAGATGAATTCACACATCACAAAGCTGTTTCCAGAAAGCTTACTTCTAGTTTTTATATGAGGCTATTTGTTTATTCACTATAGGCCTCAATGTGCTCGAGAATATCCCATTGCATATTCCCTGAAAACAGTGTTAGCAAACTGCTCTCTGTAAAGAAAGGTGTACCTTTCTGAGATGAATTCACACGTCACAAAGAACTTTCTGAGAAAGCTTCTTTCTAGTTTTTATCTGAGGATATTTTCTTTGTCAACATAGGCTTCAATTCGATCCCAAATATCTCTTGTGAGATTCAACAAAAACAGTGCTATCAAACAGATCCAAGAAAAAAATCATGTACATCTGTGAGATAAATTAACACATCGCAAAGCAGTTTCTCAGAAAGCTTCTATTTTTTATATTAGGATATTTCCTTTTCCACCTTAGGATTCAATGCGCTCCCAAATATCCCTTCCCAGACACCACAAAAACAGTGATGCCAAAGTGCTCCCTCAACAAAAACTTTTAGCTCTATGAGATGAATGCAGACATTACAAAGGAGTTTCTCCAAAATCCTATCTCCTGTTTTTACCTGAAGAATTTTCTTTTTTCACCTTTGGCCTGTGTGTTCCCAAATATCCCTCTGTAGATTTCCCAAAAACAGGACTACTAGACTGCTCAATGAAAAGTAAGGTTTAACTTTGTGAGATAAATTCACCCATCACAAAGTAGTTTCTCAAGAAGCTTCTTTCCAGTTTTTACCTGAGGTAATTTTCTTTTCCACCATAGGCTTCAATGCACTCCCAAATATCCCATCTCAGATACCACAAAAACAGGGAAGCCAATCTGCTCCCTCAACAGAAATGTTTACCAATATAAGATGAATGCATACATCACAAAGGACTTTCTCAGAAGGCTTCTCTCCAGTTTTTACCTGAAGATATTTCCTTTTTTGCCATTGGACTCTATTGCTCCCGAATATCCCTTTCCAGATTCCACAAAAGTAGTGTGACCAAAATGCTCAATGAAAAGAAAGGTTTAACTCGGTGACATAAATTCTCCCATCACAAAGCAGTTTCTCAGAAAGCTTCTTTCCAGTTTAAATCTGTGGATAATTCCTTTTTCACCAGAGACTTCAATGTTCTCCCAAATAACTCCTCGCAGATACCACAAAAACAGTGAGGATGAACTACTCAATTAAAAATAGATTAAACTCTATGAGATTAATATACACATCACAGAACCATTTCTCAAGGGGCTTCTCTTAAGTTTTCATCTGAAATTATTTTCTTTCTCACCAAAGGCCTCTAGGAGCTCCTGAATATCCCTTTGCAGATTCCATAAAAACAGTACTATCAAACTGCTCAAAGAATATAGACGTGTAATTCTTTGTGATGAATTCATACATCCCAAAGAAATTTCTCAGAAAGCTTCTTTCTAGCTTTTATCTCAGGATATTTCCTTTTCCACCATTGGCTTCCATGAGCTCCCAATTATTCCTTGTCAGACACCACAAAAACAGTGCTGCCAAACTGCTTTCTCAACAGAAAGCTTTAGCTCTATGAGATGAATGCACACATTACAAAGGAGTTGACAGAAACTTTCTCTGTTTTACCTGAAGCCATTTCCTTTTTCAACATTGGCCTCTATCTGCTCCCAAATATCCCTTGTGCATTCCACAAAGAGTGCTAACAAACTGATCAATGAAAAGAAAGGTTTAACTCTGTGAGGTGAATTCACCCATCACAAAACAGTCTCTCAGAAAGCTTCTATCTAGTTTTCATCTGAGGGTATTTCCTTTTTCACCATAGGCTTCCCTGCGCTCTGAATATCCCTTTGCAGATTCCACAAAAACAGTGTGTCCAAACTCCTCAATGAAAAGAATAATTTACCTCTGGGAGATGAATTCTCCCATATGAAAAAATTTCTCAGAAAGCTCCTTTCCAGTTTATCTGTGCATATTCACTTTTCCACCATCAGCCTCATTACGTTCCCAAATATCTCTTCTCAGACACCACAAAAACAGCGATGAAAAACTGCTCAATCAACAAAATGGCTTATCTCTCTGAGGTGAATATGAGGCAGATACACATATCACAAAACAGTTTCTCAAAAACCTTCTCTCCAGTTTTTATATGAAGATATTTCCTTTTTCACCATAGGTCTCTATGAGCTCCAGAAAATCTCTTTGCAGATTGCCCAAAAGAGTGCTACCAAACTACTCAATGAAAATAAAGGTGTAATTCTGTGAGGTGAATTAAGCCATCACAAAGTAGTTTGAAAGAAAGCTTTTTTCTAGTTTTTATCTGACGATATTTCCTTTTTCACCATAGGCCTCAAAGAGCTCCCAAATATCCCTTTGCAGATTCCACGAAAACAGTGTTTGCAAACTGCTCCATGAAAAGAAAGGTAAAATTTTGTGAGATGAATTCACATATCACAAAGAAATTTCTCAGAAAGCTTCTTTTTTAGTTTTAATCTAAGGATATTTCCTTTGTCACCATAGGCTGCAATGCACTCAAAAATATCCTATTGCAGATTATGCAAAAACAGTGTTATCAAAGCTCATTGAGAAGAATGGTGTAACTCTGTAAGATGAATTACGACATAACAAAGCAGTTTGACAGAAAGCTTCTTTCTAGTTTTTATCTGAGGATATTTCCTTTCTCACCATAGGCCTCACAGCACCCCCCAAATATCTCTTTGCAGATTCCAGGAAAACAGTGTTAGCAAACTCCTCCATGAAAAGAAAGGTGTATCTCTGTGAGGTAAATTCACAGATCCAAAGAACTTTCTCAGAGCTCCTTTCTAGTTTTTATTTGAGGATACTTCCTTTGTTGCCTTAGGCTTCAAAGTAATCCAAAATATCACTTCTCAGTTTCCCCAAAAACAGTGCTACCAAACTGTTCCGGAGAAAAAATCATGTAACTCTGTGAGATGAAATAACATATCACAAAAGGGATTCTCAGATAGCTTCCTTCTAATATTTAAATGAGGATATTTCCTTTTTTACTGTGGGCCTTAATGTGCTCCGGAATATCCGATTGCAGATACCATGAAAAGAGTGTTAGCAACTGCCCCATGAAAAGAGAGGTGTAACTCTGTGAAATGAATTCACACATCATGAAGAAGTTTCTCAGAAAGATTCTCTGTAGTTTTTGTATGATGATATTTCCCTTTTCACCATTTGCCTCAATTTGCTCACAAATATCCCTTTGCAGATTCCAGGAAAATAGTGTTGGCAAACTGCTCCATGGAAAGAAATGTATAACTCTGTGTGATGAATTCACATATCCCAAAGAAATTTCTCAGAAAACTTCTTTCTAGTTTTTATCTGAGGATATTTCCTTTTCCACCATCGGCTTCCATGCGCTCCCAATTATCCCTTGTCAGACACCACAAAAACAGTGATGCCAAACTGCTCTCTCAACAGAAAGCTTTACCTCTATGAGATGAATGCACACATCACAAAGGAGTTATCAGAAACTTTCTCTCCTGTTTTACCTGAAGATATTTCCTTTTTCAACATTGGCCTCTATCTGCTCCTGAATATCCCTTGCATATTCCACAAAAAGAGTGCTAACAAACTGCTCAATGAAAAGAAAGATTTAACTCTGTGAGATGAATTCACCCATCACAAAACAGTCTCTCAGAAAGCTTCTTTCTAGTTTTTATCTGAGGGTATTTCCTTTTTCACCATAGGCTTCCTGGCACTCCGAATATCCCTTTGCAGATTCCACAAAAACAGGGTTACCAAACTGCTCAATGAAAAGAATGGTTTACCTCTGGGAGATGAATTCACCCATCAAAGAAATTTCTCAGAAATCTCCTTTCTAGTTTTTATCTGTGCATATTCACTTTTCCACCATCAGCCTCAATACGCTCCCAAATATTTCTTCTCAGACACCACAAAAACAGTGATGAAAAACTTCTCAATCAACAAAATGGTTTATCTCTATGAGGTGAATACACATATCACAAAACAGTTTCTCAAAAACCTTCTCTCCAGTTTTTATCTGAAGATATTTCCTTTTCACCATAGGCCTCTATGAGCTCCAGAAAATCCATTTGCAGATTGCCCAAAAGACTGCTGCCAAACTGCTCAATGAAAATAAAGGTGTAATTCTGTGAGGTGAATTAAGCCATCACAAAGCAGTTTGTAAGAAAGCTTTTTTCTAGTTTTTATCTGAGGATATTTCCTTTTTCACCATAGGATTCAAAGCACTCCCAAATATCCCTTTGCAGATTCCATGAACAGTGTTTGCAAACTGTTTCATGAAAAGAAAGGTGTAAAATTTTGTGAGATGAATTCACATCACAAAGAAATTTCTCAGAAAGCTTCTTTAGTTTTAATCTAGGATATTTCCTTTGTCACCATAGGCTGAATGCACTCAAAATATCCTTCTCAGATTATGCAAAAAACAGTGTTACCAAACTCCAATGAAAAATGGTGTAACTCTGTGAGATGAATTAATACATAACAAAGCAGTTTCTCACAAGCTTCTTTCTAGTTTTTATCTGAGGATATTTCCTTTTCACCATAGGCCTCAATGCGCTACAAACTATCCCTTTGCAGATTCCAAGAAAACAGTGTTTGGAAACTGCTACATGAAAAGAAAGGTGTAACTCTGTGAGATGAATTCACATATCACAAAAATCTCAGAAATCTTCTTTCTAGGTTTTATCTGAGGATAGTTCCTTTGTCACATATATTCAATGCACTCTCAAATATCCTATTGGAGATTCCAGGAAAACAGTGTTGTCAAACTGTTTCATGAGAAGAAAGGTTTAACTTTGTGAGATGAATTCACAAATCACAAAGAACTTTCTGAGAAAGATTCTTTCTAGTTTTTATCAGAGGATATTTTATTTGTCACCATAGGCTTCAATGCCATCTAAAATATCCCTTCTCAGATTCCCCCAAAAACACTGCTACCAAACTCATACATGAAAATAATCATGTACCTCTGTGAGATGAAATAATACATAACAAAACTGTTTCTCAGAAAGCTTCTTTCTACTTTTTATATGAGGATATTTCATTTTTCACTATAGGTCTCCATGCACTCCAGACTATCTTATTGCAGATTCCATGAAAACAGTGTTAACAAACTGCTCCATGCAAAGAGAGGTGTAACTCTATCACATGAATTCACACGTCACAAAGACGTTTCTCAGAAAGATTCTTCCTAGTTTTGAACTGAGCATTTTCCTTTCTCACCACAGGCTTCAATGAGATCCAAAATATCCCTTCTCAGATTCCCCCAAAACACTGCTACCATAATGACCCATGAAAAGAATCATGTAACTCTGTGAGATAACTTAACACATCAGAAATCAGTTTCTCAGAAAGCTTCTTTCTAGTTTTTATCTGGGGGTATTTCCTTTTTCACCATATTCCTCAATGTGCTCTCAAATATCCCATTGCAGAATAAAGGAAAAAAGTTTTAGCAAACTTGTTAATGTAAAGAAAGGTGTAACTCTGATAGATATATTCACACATCACAAGCCAATTCTCATAAAGCTGCTTTATGTTTTGTTTATCTCAGGATAGTTCCTTTGTCACCATAGTTTCAATGCGCTCCCTAATATCTTATTACAGACTCCAGGAAAACAATGTTGTCAAGCTGTTCCATGAAAAGAAAGGTTTAACTCTGTGAGATGAATTCACACATCACAAAGAACTTTCTGAGAAATATTCTTTCTTATTTTTATCAGAGGGTATTTCTTTTGCCACCATTGGCTTCAATGCCATCCAAAACATCTCTTCTTAGATTCCAGGAAAACAGTGTTAGCAAACTGCTCCATGAAAAGAAAGTGTAACTCTGTGAGATGAATTCACACATCACAAATCAGTTTCTCACAAAGCTTCTTTCTAGTTTTTATCTGAGGATATATGCTTTGTCACCATAGGCTTCAATATGATCCAAATTATCCCTTCACAGATTCCCCAAAAACAGTGTTACCAAACTGCTCCTTGAAAGGAACCATGTAACTCTGTGAGATGAATTAACACATCAGAAATCAGTTTCTCAGAAAGCTTCTTTCTAGTTTTTATCTGAGGATATTTCCTTTTCACCATATTAATCAATATGCTCCCAAATATCCCATTGCAGATTCCACGAAAACAGTGTTAGCAAACTGGTCAATGAAAAGAAACGTGTAACTCTGTGAGATGAATTCACACATCACAAAGAACTTTCTCAGAAAGCTTCTTTCTAGTTTTTATCTGAGGATATTTCCTTTTTCACCATATTCCTCAATGTGCTCCCAAATATCCTATTGCAGATTCCAGGAAAACAGTGTTAGCAAACTGCTCCATGAAAAGAAAGGTTTAACTCTGTGAGATGAATTCACATCACAAAGAACTTTCTCAGAAAGATTCTCTCTAGTTTTTATCTGAGGATATTTCCTTTGTCACCATAGGCTTCAATGACATCCAACATATCCCTTCTCAAATTCCCCAAAAACAGTGCTACCAAACTGCTCCATGAAAAGAATCATGTAACTCTGTGAGATGAAATAACACATCACAAAGCTGTTTCTCAGAAAGCTTCTTTCTAGTTTTTATATGAGAGTAGTTCATTTTTCACTATAGGCCTCAATGCACTCGGACTATCTTATTGCAGATTCCATTAAAACAGTCTTAAAAAACTGCTCCATGAAAAGAGAGGTGTAACTTGGTGAGATGAATTCACACGTCACAAAACCGTTTCTCAGAAAGCTTCTTTCTAGTTTTTGCCTCAGGATATTTCCTTTCTCACCATAGGCTTCAATGAGATCCAAAATATCCCTTCTCAGATTCCCCAAAAACGCTGCTACCAAAATGATCCATGAAAAAAATCGTGTACCTCTGTGAGGCAAACTAACACATCATAAAGCAGTTTATCGGAAAGCTTCTTTCTAGTTTTTATATGAGGACATTTCCTTTTCACCATAAGCTTCAATGAGATCCAAAATATCCCTTCTCAGATTCCAAAAACAGTGTTACAAACTGCTCAATGAAAAGAACATTGTAACTCTGTGAGATGAATTCACACATCACAAAGCAGTTTCTCAGAAAGCTTCTTTCTAGTTTTTATCTGAGGATATTTCCTTTTTCACCATAGGACTCAATGCACTCCCAAATATCCCTTTGCAGATTCCAAGAAAACAGTGTTAGCAAACTGCTCCATGAAAAGAAAGGTGTAACTCTGTGAGATGAATTCACACATCACAAAGAACTTTCTCAGAAAGCTTCTTTCTAGTTTTTATCTGAGGATATTTCTTTGTCACCATAGGCTTCAATGAGATCCAAAATATCCCTTCTCAGATTCCCCAAAAACAGTGCTACCAAACTGCTCCATGAAAAGAATTGTGTAACTCTGTGAGATGAATTCACACATCACAAAGCAGTTTCTCAGAAAGCTTCTTTCTAGTTTTTATCTGAGGATATTTCCTTTGTCACCCTAGGCTTCAATGCGCTCCCAAATATCCCTTCTCAGATTCCCCAAAAACAGTGCTACCAAACTGATCCATGAAAAGAATCGTGTAACTCTGTGAGATGAATTCACACATCACAAAGCAGTTTCTCAGAAAGCTTCTTTCTAGTTTTTATATGAGGGTATTTCCTTTGTCACCATAGGCTTCAATGCTCCAAAATATCCCTTTGCAGATTCCAAAAACAGTGCTACCAAACTGCTCCATGAAAAGAGAGGTGTAACTCTGTGAGATGAATTCACATCACAAATCAGTTTCTCAGAAAGTTTCTTCTAGTTTTTATCTGAGGATATTTCTTTGTCACCATAGGCTTCAATGCACTCCCAAATATCCTATTGCAGATTCCACAAAACAGTGTTATCAAACTGCTCCATGAAAAGAATGGTGTAACTCTGTAAGATGAATTCACACATCACAAAGCAGTTTCAGAAAGCTCATTTCTCAGAAAGCTTCTTTCTAGTTTTTATCTGAGGATATTTCCTTTTCACCATAGGCTTCAATGCACTCCCAAATATCCCTTTGCAGATTCCACAAAACAGTGTTATCAAACTGCTCCATGAAAAGAAAGGTGTAACACTGTGAGATGAATTCACACATCACAAAGAACTTTCTCAGAAAGCTTTTTCTAGTTTTTATATGAGGATATTTCCTTTGTCACCATAGGCTTCAATGCAATCCCAAATATCCCTTCTCAGATTCCCAAAAACAGTGCTACCAAACTGATCCATGAAAAGAATGGTGTAACTCTGTGAGATGAATTAACACATCACAAAACTGTTTCTCAGAAAGCTTCTTTCTAGTTTTTATCTGAGGATATTTCTTTGTCACCATAGGCTTCAATGAGATCCAAAATATCCCATTGCAGACTCCATGAAAACAGTGTTAGCAAACTGCTCGATGAAAAGAACAGTGTAACTCTGTGAGATGAATTCACACATCACAAAGAACTTTCTCAGAAAGCTTCTTTCTAGTTTTTATCTGAGGATATTTCCTTTGTCACCATAGGCTTCAATGCACTCCAAAATATCCCATTGCAGATTCCAAGAAAACAGTGTTAGCAAACTGCTCAATGAAAAGAACAGTGTAACTCTGTGAGATGAATTTCCACATCACAAAGCAGTTTCTCAGAAAGATTCTTTTTGGTTTTTATCTGAGGATATTTCCTTTGTCACCATAGGCTTCAATGTGCTCCCAAATATCCTATTGCAGATTCCACGAAAACAGTGTTATCAAACTGCTCAATGAAAAGAATAGTGTAACTCTGTGAGATGAATTCACACATCACAAATCAGTTTCTCAGAAAGCTTCTTTCTAGTTTTTATGTGAGGATATTTCCTTTTCACCATAGGCTTCAATGTGCTCCCAAATATCCTTTTGCAGATTCCACGAAAACAGTGTTAGCAAACTGCTCCATGAAAAGAAAGGAGTAACTCTGTGAGATGAATTCACACATCACAAAGAAGTTTCTCAGAAAGCTTCTTTCTAGTTTTTATCTGAGGATATTTCCTTTGTCACCATAGGTTTCAATGCAATCCAAAATATCCCTTCTCAGATTCCAAAAACACTGCTACCAAACTGCTCCATGAAAAGAATGGTGTAACTCTGTGAGATGAATTCACACATCACAAATCAGTTTCTCAGAAAGCTTCTTCTAGTTTTTATCTGAGGATATTTCCTTTTCACCATAGGCTTCAATGAGCTCCCAAATATCCCTTTGCAGATTCCAAGAATACAGTGTTAGCAAAATGATCAATGAAAAGTACTGTGTAACTCTGTGAGAAGAATTCACACATCACAAAGCAATTTCTCAGAAAGACTCTTTTTGGTTTTTATCTGAGTATAATTCCTTTGTCACTGTAGGCTTCAATGAGCTCCCAAATATCCTATTGCAGATTCCATAAAAACAGTGCTATCAAACTCTTCAGTGAAGAGAACAGTGTAACTCTGTAAGATGAAGTCAAGCATCACAAAGTAGTTTCTCAGAAAGCTTCTTTCTAGTTTTTATCTGATGATATTTCCTTATTTACTATAGGCCTCAATATGATCCCAAATATCCTTTTGCAGATTACACGAAAACACTTTTAGCAAACTGCTCCATGATAAGAAGAGGGTAACTCTGTGGGATGAATTCACGCATCACAAAGAAGTTTCTCAGAAACCTTCTTTCTAGTTTTTATCTGAGAATATTTTCTTTTCCACCATAGGCTTCAATGCAATCCAAAATATCCTTCTCAGATTCCCAAAAACAGTGCTACCAAACTGCTCCATGAAAAGAATCATGTAACTCTGTGAGATGAATTCACACATCACAAATCAGTTTCTCAGAAAGCTTCTTTCTAGTTTTTATCTGAGGATATGTCCTTTTCACCATAGGCCTCAATGCATCTATCTTATTGCAGATTCCAAAAACAGTGTTAACAAACTGCTACACGAAAAGAGAGGTGTAACTCTGTCAGATGAATTCACACGTCACAAAGACGTTTCTCAGAAAGCTTCTTCCTAGTTTTTATCTGAGGATATTTCCTTTCCCACCATAGGCTTCAATGAGATCCAAAATATCCCTTCTCAGATGCGCCAAAAACACTGCTACCATAATGATCCATGAAAAGAACCATGTAACTCTCTGAGACAAAACTAACAAATCACAAATCAGTTTCTCAGAAAGCTTCTTTCTACTTTTTATATGAGGATATTTCCTTTGTCAACATAAGCTTCAAGATGCTCTGAAATATCCCGTTGCAGATTCCAAGAAAGCAGAGTAGAAAAACTGCTCAATGCAAAGAACAGTGTAAATCTGTGAGACAAATTCACATATCACTAAGCAGTTTCTCAGAAAGCTTCTTTCTAGTTTTTATCTGAGGGTATTTCCTTTTTCACCGTAGGACTCAGTGTGCTCCCAAATATTCCTTTGTATATTCCATGAAAACTGTGTTAGCAAAGTGCTCCATGAAAAGAAAGGTGTAACACTGTGAGATGCATTCACAAATTACAAAGTAGTTTCTCAGAGAGCTTCTTTGTAGTTTTTGCCTGAGGATAATTCCTTTGTCACCATAAACTTCAATGCACTCCAAAATATCCCATTACAGATACCAAGAAAACAGTGTCAACAAACTGCTCCATGGAAAGAACAGTGTTACTCTGTGAGATGAATTCACACATGACAAAGCAGTTTCTCAGAAAGCATCTTTTTGGTTTTTATCTGGGGATATTTCCTTGGTCAACATAGACTTCAATACAATCCCAAATATCCTATTGCAGATTCCACAAAAACAGTTTTATCAAACTCCTCAATGAAAGGAAAGGTGTAACCCTGTAAGGTGAATTCACAAAGCACAAATTAGTTTCTCAAAAAGCTTCTTTCCAATTTTTATCTGAGGATATGTCCTTTTTCACTATAGGCCTCAATGTGCTAGCAAAAATCGCTTTGCAGATTCCACGAAAACAGTTTTAGCAAATTGCTTCATGAATAGAAGTGTATAACTCTGTGAGATGAATTCTCACATCACAAAGAACTTTCTCAGAAAGCTTCTTACTAGTTTTTTTCCTTAGGATATTTCCTTTCTCACCATAGGCTTCAATGTGATCCAAAATATCCTTCTCAGATTCCAAAAACAGTGCTACCAAACTGTTCCATGAAAAGAATGGTGTAACTCTGTAAGATGAATTCACACATCACAAAGCAGTTTCTCAGAAAGCTTCTTTCTAGTTTTTATCTGAGATATTTCCTTTTCACCATAGGCTTCAATGCACTCCAAAATATCCCATTGCAGATTCCATGAAAAAGTGTTAGAAACTTCTCAATGAAAAGACTGTAACTCTGTGAGATGAATTCACACATCACAAAGCGGTTTCTCAGAAAGCTTCTTTTGGTTTTTATCTGAGGATATTTCCTTTTCACCATAGGCTCAATGCACTCCCAAATATCCCTTGCAGATTCCAAAAACAGTGTCAACAAACTGCTCCATGAAAAGAAAGGTGTAACTCTGTGAGATGAATTAACACATCACAAAGCAGTTTCTCAGAAAGCTTCTTTCTAGTTTTTCTATGACGATATTTCTTTTGTCACTATAAACTTCAAAGTGCTCCAAAATATCCCATTGTAGATTCCAGGAAAATAGTGTTAGCAAACAGATCAATGAAAGGAACAGTGTAATCCTGTAAGATTAATTCACACATCACAAAGCAGTTTCTCAGAAAGTTTCTTTCTAGTTTCTATCTGGGGATAGTTCCTTTTTGCATTATAGCCTCAATGTGCTCCCAAATATCCCTTTGCAGACTCCACAAAAACGGTGTCAGCAAACTGCTCAATGAAAAGACAGGTGTAACTCTGTGAGATGAATTCACATATCACAAAGATCTTTCTCAGAAATCTTCTTTCTAATTTTTATCTGAGGATATTTCTTTTGTTACCAATGGCTTCAATGCAATGTAAAATATCACTTCAGAGATTCCCCAAAATTGTGCTACCAAACTCCTCCATGAAAAGAATTCTTCAACTCTGTGTGATGAGTTCGCAAATGAGAAAGTAGTTTCTAAGAAAGCTTCCTTCTAGTTTTAGTCTGAGGATATTTCCTTTGTCACCATAGACTTCAAGGTGATCCCAAATATCCTATTGCTGATTCCATGAAAACAGTGTTAGCAACCTACTCCAAGAAAAGAATCGTGCAACTCTGTGAGATAAATACACACATCACAAAGCTGTTTTGCAGAAAGCATCTTTCTAGTTTTTATTTGAGGATGTTTTGTTTTTCACCATAGACTTCAATGTGATAAAAATCATCCCTTCTCAGATACCCAAAAACAGTGTTATCAAACTGTTCCATGAAAATAATTATGTAACTCTGTGAAATGAATTCACACTCCACAAAGCTGTTTCTCAGAAACCTTATTTCCAGCTTTTCTCTGAGGATATTTCCTATTTCACCATAGGCCTCAATGCACTCCCAAATATCCCAATGCTGATTCCAGGAAAAAAGTGTTAGAAAACTTCTCAATGAAAGTAATGGTGTAACACTGTCAGGTGTATTCACACATCACAAATCAGTTTCTCATAAAGCTTATTTTTGTTTTTTATCTCAGTATAACTTCCTTTGCCACATAGGGTTCAATGCACACCTAAATATCTTATTGCAGATTTCATGAAAACAGTGTTATCAGACTGCTCAATGAAAAGAACGGTAAAGTTCTGTAAGATGAATTCACACATCACAAATCAGTCGCTCAGAATGTTTCTTTCTGCTTTTTTTTCCAAGGATATTTCCTTTTTCAGTATAGGCCTCAGTGCGCTACAAACTATCCCTTTGCAGATTCCAAGAAAACAGTGTTTGGAAACTGCTACATGAAAAGAAAGGTGTAACTCTGTGAGATGAATTCACATATCACAAAAAAATCTCAGAAATCTTCTTTCTAGGTTTTATCTGAGGATATGTCCTTTGTCACCTTAGGTTTCATTGCAATAGAAAATAACGCTTCTCAGATTCCCCAAAAACAGTGCAACAAAACTGATCCATGAAAAAAATCATGTAATTCTCTGAGGTGAATTAATATATCACAAAGCGGTTTCTCACAAAGCTTCTTTCTAGTTTTTGTCCGATGATATTTCCTTTGTCACCATAGGCTTCAATGCAATCCAAAACATCCCTTCTGAGATTCCCCAAAAAGAGTGCTACCAAACTGCACCATGAAAATAAAGGTGTAACTTTGTGATATGAATTCACATATCACTAAGCAGTTTCAGAGAAAGCTTCTTTTTTTGTCTGATGCTATTTCTTTTGTCACCAAATGCTTCAATGCACTCCAAAATACCCTATTGCAGATTCCACGAAAACAGTGTTAGCAAACTGCTCCACAAAAAGTGTGGTGTAACTCTTTGAGATGAATTCACATATCACAATGCATTGTCTCAGAAAGCTTCCTTCTAATTTTTATCTGAGGACATTTCCTTTTTCACCATAGATCTCAAATCGAACCCAAATATCATTTTGTAGATTCCACGAAAACCGTTAGCCAACAGCTCCATGAAAAGAAAGGTGTTACTCTATGAGATGAGTACACACATCATAAAGAAGTTTCTCAGAAAGTTTCTTGCTAGTTTTTATCTGATTGTATTTCCATTGTCAACCTAATCTTCAAAGTGATCCAAAATATCCCTTCTCAAATTCCCTAAAAACAGTGCTACCAAACTGTTCCATGAAAAGAATGGTGTAACTCTGTGAAATGAATTCACACATCAGAAAGCTGTTTCTCAGACCGCTTCTTCCTATATTGTAACTGTGCATATTTCCATTTTATCCATATTCCTCAATGCTCTCTGGAATATCCCATAGGAGATTTCATGAAAAAAGTGTTAGCAACCTTCTCAATGAAGAGAACTCGGTAACTCTCTGAGGTGAATTCACACACCACAAAGCAGTTTCACAGAAAGTTTCTTTTAGATTTTTATCTGAGGATATTCCCTCTTTCACCATAGGTCTCAATGTGCTCCCAAATAACCCTTGGAAGATTCCACAAAAACAGTTTGAGCAAACGGCTCCATTAAAATAAAGATGTAACTCTGTGAAACGAAATAAAACAACACAAAGCACTTTTTCAGCAACCTTCTTTCTAGTTTTTATCTGAGGATATTTCCTTTGTAACCATAGGCTTCAATGTGATCCAAAATATCCTTTGCAGATTCCATGAAAACAGTGTTACAAACTGCTCCATGAAAAGAATGTGTAACTCTGTGAGATGAATTCACACATCACAAATCAGTTTCTCAGAAAGCTTCTTTATTGTTTTTATATGAAGATATTTCCTTTTCACCATAGGCTTCAATGCACTCCAAATATCCCATTGCAGATTCCAAAAAAATTGTTAGCAAACTTCTCCATGAAAAGAATGTGTAACTCTGTGAGATGAATTCACATCACAAAGAAATTTCTCAGAAAGCTTCTTTCTAGTTTTTGATATGAGGATATTTCCTTTGTCACAATAGATGTCAATGTGCTCCCAAATATCCTATTGCAGATTCCAAAAACAGTGTTACAAACTGCTCCATGAAAAGAAAAGTGTAACTCTGTGAGATGAATTCACACATCACAAAGCAGTTTCTCAGAAAGTTTCTTTCTAGTTTTTATCTGAGGATATTTCCTTTTCACCATAGGCTTCAATGTGCTCCCAAATATCCCTTCTCAGATTCCAAAAACAGTGTTACAAACTGCTCCATGAAAAGAATGTGTAACTCTGTGAGATGAGTTCACAAATCACAAAGCAGTTTGTCAGAAAGTTTCTTACTAGTTTTTGTCTGAGGATATTTGCTTTGTCAACCTAAGCTTCAGTGCTCTCAGAAGTATCCCATTGCAGATTCCAAGAACACAGTGTTAGGAAACTCCTCAATGAAAAGAACAGTGTAACTGTGTGAGATGAATTCACACATCAAAAAGCAGTTCCTAAGAAAACTTATTTTTTTTTATCTGAGGATATTTCCTTTGTCACCATAGGCTTCTATGTGATCCAAATTATCCCTTCTCAGATTCCCCAAAAACAGTGCTACCAACTGCTCCATGAAAAGAATCGTGCAACCCTGTGAGATGAATTAACACATCACCAATCAGTTTCTCAGGAAGTTTCTTTCTATTTTTTTTCTGAGGCTATTTACTTTTCCACCTTAGCCTTCAATGCATTCCCAAATACCCTTCTCAGACAGCACAAAAACAGTGATACCAAAGTGCTCCCTCAACAGAAACGTTTAGGTCTATGAGATGAATACACACATCACAAAGGAGATTCTCAGAAATCTTCTCTCCACTTTTTAACTTGAAAATATTTCCTTTCTCACCACTGGATTTTGGGCACTCCCGAATAACCCTTTGCAGATTACACATAAACAGTGTTACCAAACTTCTCAATGAAAAGAAAAGTGTAACTCTGTGAGATGAATTCACTCATCACAAAGCAGATTCTCATAAAGCTTATTTCTAGTTTACATCTCAAGATATTTCCTCTTTCACCATAGGCTTCAAAGTGCTCCCAAATATCTCCTGTCAGATACAACAAAACAGTGATGCTGAACTGCTCAATCAGCAAAAAGTTAAGCTCTATGAGATGAATACACACATCTCAATACCGTTTCTCAAAAATCATCTCTTCAGTTTTTATCTGAATTTATTTCCTTTTTCACCATAGACCTCCAGGAGTTCCCAACTATCCCTCCGCAGATTCCTTAAAAACAGTGCTAGTAAACTGCTCAAAGAAAAAAATGGTTTAACTTGGTGTGATGAATTGACCCATCACAAAGAAATTTCTCAGAAAGCTTCTTTGTAGTTTTTATCTCAGGATGTTTCATTTTCCACCATCGGCTTCCATACACTCCCATATAATCCTTCTCAGACACCACAAAAACAGTGCTACTAAACTGATCCATGAAGAGAATTCTGTAACACTGAGATGAATTAACGCATCACAAATCAGGTTCTCAGAAAGCTTCTTTCCAGTTTTTATATGAGTACATTTCTTTTGTCACCCTCAGCTTCAATGCGCTCCATAATATCCCATTGCAGATTCCAAGAAAACAGTGTTAGCAAACTGCACAATGATAAGAGTAGTGTAAATCTGTGAGATGAATTCACACATCACAAAGCAGTTTCTCTGAATTCTTATTTTTGGTTTTTATCTGAGGACATTTCCTTTTTGACCAGAGGCTTCAATGTGCTCCAAAATATCCCTTCTCAGACACCACAAAAGAAGTGATGCCAAAGTGCTCCCTCAACAGAAACATAAAGCTCTATGAGATGGATGCACACATCACAAAGGAGTTTCTCCAAAAGCTTCTCTCCAGTTTTTACCTGAAGAATTTTCTTTTTCACCTTAGGCCTCTATGTGCTCCCAAATATCCCTTTGCAGATTCCACAAAAACAGTGCTAACAAACTGCTCCATGAAAAGAATGATGTAACTCTGTGAGATAAATTGACCCATCACAAAGCAGTTTCTAAGAAAGCTTCTGTGTCTTTTTTATCTGAGGATATTTCCTTTTCCACCATAGACTTCAACGTGCTCCCAAATATCCCTTCTCTGACACCACAAAACAGTGATGCCAAAGTGCTCCTCAACAGAAACATTTAGCTCTATGAGACAAATGTACACACAACAAAGGAGTTTCTCAGAAAGCTTCTCTCCAGTTTTTACCTGAAGAATTTTCTTTTTCATCTTAGGCCTCTATGTGCTCCCAAATATCCCTTTGCAGATTCCACAAAAACAGTGTTATCAAACTGCTCAATGAAAAGAAAGGTGTAACTCTGTGAGATGAATTCACCCATCACAAAGCAGTTTCTCAGAAAGCTTC
The DNA here is from genome assembly GCA_030247045.1 of Colobus guereza. Taxonomy (NCBI): domain Eukaryota; kingdom Metazoa; phylum Chordata; class Mammalia; order Primates; family Cercopithecidae; genus Colobus; species Colobus guereza. Next base: position 13,662,647 of record CM058079.1, on the reverse strand, counting down.
TCTCCAGTTTTACCTGAAGATATTTCCTTTTCCACCATAGGCTTCAATGCACTCCCAAATATCCTTCTAAGACACCACAAAACTGTGATGCCAAAGTGCTCCCTCAACAGAAACGTTTAGCTCTATGAGATGAATGCACATCACAAAGGAGTTTCTCAGAAAGCTTCTCCAGTTTTTACCTGAAGATATTTCCTTTTCACCATAGGCTTCAATGCACTCCCAAATATCCTTTGCAGATTCCACAAAAACAGTGTTACCAAACTGCTCAATGAAAAGAAAAGTGTAACTCTGTGAGATGAATTCACCCATCACAAAGCAGTTTCTCAGAAAGCTTCTTTCTAGTTTACATCTGAAGATATTTCCTCTTTCACCATAGGCTTCAATGTGCTCCCAAATATCCCTTCTCAGACACCATAAAAACAGTGATGCCAAAGTGCTCCTCAACAGAAACGTTTAGCTCTATGAGATGAATACACACATCACAAAGCAGTTTCTCAGAAAGCTTCTTTCTAGTTTTTATCTGAATTTATTTCCTTTTCACCATAGGCTTCAATGTGCTCCCAAATATCCCTTTGCAGATTCCTTAAAAACAGTGCTACCAAACTGCTCAATGAAAAGAAAGGTGTAACTCTGTGAGATAAATTGACCCATTACAAAGAAATTTCTCAGAAAGCTTCTTTGTAGTTTTTATCTGAGGATATTTCCTTTTCACCATAGGCTTCAATGCACTCCCAAATATCCCTTCTCAGACACCACAAAAACAGTGCTACCAAACTGCTCCATGAAAAGAATCATGTAACTCTGTGAGATGAATTAACACATCACAAATCAGGTTCTCAGAAAGCTTCTTTCTAGTTTTTATCTGAGGATATTTCCTTTGTCACCATAGGCTTCAATGTGCTCCAAAATATCCCATTGCAGATTCCAATTAAACAGTGTTTGCAAACTACATGATGAAAAGAACAGGGTAACTCTGTGAGATGAATTCACACATCACAAAGCAGTTTCTCAGAATTCTTCTTTTTTGTTTTTATCTGAGGATATTTCCTTTTCACCAGAGGCTTCAATGTGCTCCAAAATATCCCTTCTCAGACACCACAAAAGAAGTGATGCCAAAGTGCTCCCTCAGCAGAAACATAAAGCTCTATGAGACGAATGTGCACATCGCAAAGGAGTTTCTCCTAAAGCTTCTCTCCAGTTTTTACCTGAAGAATTTTCTTTTTTCACCTCAAACCCCTATGTGCTCCAAAATATCCCTTGGCAGATTCCACAGAAACAGTGATAACAAACTGCTCCATGAAAAGAATGATGTAACTGTGTGAGATAAATTGACCCATCAAAAAGCAGTTTCTCAGAAAGCTTCTGTGTAGTTTTTATCTGAGGATATTTCCTTTTCCACCATAGACTTCAACGTGCTCCCAAATATCCCTTCTCTGACACCACAAACAGAGTGATGCCAAAGTACTCCCTCAACAGAAACATTTAGCTCTATGAGACAAATGTACACACAACAAAGGAGTTTCTCTGACAGCTTTTCTCCAGTTTTTACCTGAAGAATTTTCTTTTTCATCTTAGGCCTCTATGTGCTCCCAAATACCCCACGGCAGATTCCACAAAAACAGTACTATCAAACTGTATAATGAAAGGAATGGTTTACCTCTGTGAGAAAAATTCATCCATAACAAAGTAGTTTCCCAGGAAGATTCTTCCTAATTTCTATCTGAAGACATTTCCCTTTCCACTGTAGACTTCAATACACTCCCAAATATCCCTTCTAAGACACCACAAAAACTGTGTTGCCAAAGTGTTCCCTCAACAGAAACGTTTAGCTCTATGAGATGAATGTACACATCACAAAGAAGATTCTCAGAAAGCTTCTCTCCAGTTTTTACCTGAAGATATTTCCTCTTTCACCATTGGACTCTATGCGCTACCGAATATCCCTTTGACTGTTTCAGAAAAACAGTGTTACCAAACTGCTCAATGAAAAGAAAGGTGTAACTCTGTGAGATGAATTCACCCACCACAAGCAGTTTCTCAGAATGCTTCTTTCTATATTAAATCTGAGGATATTTTCTTTTTCACCTTGGGCTTCAATGTGCCCCCAAATATCTCTTCTCAGATACCACAAAAACTGTGATGCCTAACTACTGACTCAACAGAAAGGTTAAACTCTATGAGATGAATAGACCCATCAGAAAACCGTTTCTCACAAAGCTTCTCTCCAGTTTTCATCTGAAATTATTTCCTTTTTCACCATAGGCCTCTAGTAGCTCCCGAATATCCCTTTGTAGATTACATGTGAACAGTGCTACCAAAATTCTCAAAGAAAACAGAGGTGTAACTCTGTGTGATGAATTCACCCATTATGAAGAAATTTCTTGGAAAGCTTCTTTCTAGTTTTTGTTTGAAGATATTTCTTTTTCTACCATCCACTTCTTTCTAGTTTAAATCTGAGGATATTCCCATTTTCAACACTGCAGATTCCATAAAAACAGTGCAATTAACCTGCTCCATGAAAAGAATCATGTAACTCTGTGAGATGAATTCAAAAATCACAAAGCAGTTTCTCGGAAAGCTTCTTTCTAGCTTTTTTTCTGAGGATATTTCCTTCATCACCATAGGCTTCAATGCGATGTGATTTGTCACTTCTGAAATTCTGCAAAAACAGTGCTACCAAACTGCTCCATGAAAAGAATTGTGAAGGGACAGATGCGGTGGCTCAAGCCTGTAGTCCCAGCACTTTGGAAGGCTGAGACGGGTAGATCACGAGGTCAGGAGATCGAGACCATCCTGGCTAACACACTGAAACCCCGTCTCTACTAAAAAATACAAAAAACTAACCAGGTGAGGTGGCGGGCACCTGTAGTCCTAGCTACTCAGGAGGCTGAGGCAGGAGAACGGTGTGAACCTAGCAGGCAGAGCATACAGTGAGCTGAGATCCAGCCACTGCACTCCAGCCTGGGTGACAGAGTGAGCCTCTGTCTCAAAAAAAAAAAAGGAAGAAAAGAAAAGGAAAGAATCATGCAACTCCATGAGATGAATTCACAAATCACAAAGCTATTTCTCAGAAAGATTCTTTCTAATTTTTGTCTGAGGATATGTCCTTTCTCACCCTAAGCTTCATTGCACTCCAAAATATCCCATTGCAGATTCCAAGAAAACACTGTTAGCCTGCTACTCAATAAAAAGAGCAGTGTAACTCTGTGAGGTGAATTTACACATCACTATGCAATTCCTCACAAAGCTATTTTCTAGTTATTATTTGAGGATATTTCCTTTTTCACAGTAGGCTACAATACAGTCCCAAATATCCTATTGCAGATTCCACGAAAACAGTGTTAGCATACTGCTCAATGAAAAGAGCGGTGTAATTCTGTGAGATGAATTCACACATCACAAAGCAGTTTCTCAGAAAGCTTCTTTTTGGTTTTTATCTGATTATACATCTTTTCTCACAATAGCACCATAGGCTTCAATGCACTCCCAAGTATTCTATTACAGATTCCATGAAACCAGTGTTATCAGACAACCCAATGAAAACTACATTGTATCTCTGTGAGATGAACTCACACATCAGAAAGCAGTTTCTCAGACAATTTCTTTCTAGTTTTTATCTGGAGATATTTCCTTTCTCATTATAGTCCTCAATGCACTCCCAAATATTCCTTTGCAGATTCCACAAAAGCAGTGCTAACAAACTGCTCAATGAAAAGAAAGGTGCAACCCTGTGAGACAAGTTCATCCATCACAAAGAACTTTCTCTGAAACATTCTTTCATTTTTTTATGTAAGGATATTTCCTTTTTCACCATACGCTTCTTTGCAATCCAAAATATCCCTTATCAGATTCCGCAAAAACAGTGCTACAGAACTACTCCAATAAAATAACAGTGTAACACATCAAAAAGCAGTTTCTCAGAAAGATTCTTCCTAGTTTTTTATACGGATATTTCCTTTTAAACCATAGGCTTCAATGTGCTCCCAAATATCCCTTCTCAGACACCATAAAAACAGTGATGCCAAAGTGCTCCCTCAACAGAAACGTTTAGCTCTATGAGATGAATGCCAAAATCACAAAGGATTTTCTCTGAAATGTTCTCTCCAGTTTTCACCTGGAGAATTTTCTTTTTTCACCTTAGGCCTTTATGTGCTCTAAAATATCCCATTACAGATTCAACAAAAACAGAGTTACCAAACTGCTCAATGAAAAGAAGATTCAACTCTGTGAGATGAAACCACCCAACTGAAAACAGTCTCTCAGAAACCTTTCTTTCTAGTTTTTATATGAGGGATTTCCTTTTTTCACCATAGGCTTCTCTGTGCACGAAATATCCCTTTGTAGATCCCTCAGTATCAGGGTTAACAAACTGCTCCATGAAAAGAGTAGTTACCTCTGTGAGACAAATTTCACTCATCACCAAGAAATTTCTCAGAAAGCTTCTTTCTAGTTTTTATCTGAGATATTTCCTTTTCACCATAGGCTTCAATGTGCTCCCAAATATCCCTTCTCAGACACCATAAAACAGTGATGCCAAAGTGCTCCCTCAACAGAAACGTTTAGCTCTTTGAGATGAATGCCAAAATCACAGAGGATTTTTCTGAAAGCTTCTCTCCAGTTTTCACCTGGAGAATTTTCTTTTCACCTTAGGCCTCTATGTGCTCGAAAATATCCCATTACAGATTCAACAAAACAGTGTTACCAAACTGCTCAATGAAAAGAAGATTCAACTCTGTGAGATGAACCACCCAACTCAAAACAGTCTCTCAGAAAGCTTCTTTCTAGTTTTTATCTGAGATATTTCCTTTTCACCATAGGCTTCTCTGTGCACTGAATATCCCTTTGTAGATTCCTCAGAATCAGGGTTAACAAACTGCTCCATGAAAAGAGTAGTTACCTCTGTGAGATGAATTCACCCATCACAAATAAATTTCTCAGAAAGCTCCTTTCTAGCTTTCATCTGTGCAGCATATTTACTTTTCCACCATCAGCCTCAAGTATTTCCAAATATCCCTTCTCAGACACCACAAAACAGTGTTACCAAACTGCTCAATCAATAAAATTGTTTTTCTCTATGAGTTGAATGCACACCTAACAAAAGAGTTTCTCAAAAACTTTCTCTCCAGTTTTTGTCTGTAGATATTTCCATTTTCACCATCAGCCTCTATGAGCTCCCGAATATCCCTTTACAGATTCCCCAAATATGGTGCTAACAAACTCCTCAACGAAAAGAAAGGTGTGTCCTGGGGCGGAGCAAGATTGCCAAATAGGAACAGCTCCAGTCTCCAACTCTCAGTGCGAGTGACACAGAAGACCGGTGATTTCTGCATTTTCAACTGAGGTACTGGGGTCATCTCACTAGAGAGTGCTGGACAATTGGTGCTAGTCAGCTGCTGCAGCCCAACCAGTGAGAGCTGAAGCAGGGCGAGGCATTGCCTCACCTGGGAAGCACAAGGGGGAAGGGAATCCCTTTTCCTAGTCAGGGGAACTGAGACACACAACACCTGGAAAGTCGAGTAACTCCCACCCCAATACTGTGCTTTAAGCAAACGGGCACACCAGGAGATTATACCCACACCTGGCCAGGAGGGTCCTACGCCAACAGAGCCTCCCTCATTGCTAGCACAAGAGTCTGTGATCTAACTGCAAGGCAGCAGCAAGGCTGAGGGAGGGGTGCCCGCCACTGCTGAGGCTTAAGTAGGTAAACAAAGCCGCTGGGAAGCTCCAACTGGGTGGATCTCACAGCAGCTCAAGGAAACTTGCCTGTCTCTGTTGACTCTACCTCTGGGGACAGGGCACAGCTAAATAAAAACAACAAAAAATGCAGCAGAAACCTCTGCAGACCCAAACGACTCTATCTGACAGCTTTGAAGAGAGCAGTGGATCTCCCAACACAGAAGTTGAGATCTGAGAACGGACAGACTGCCTGCTCAAGTGGGTCCCTGACCCCTGAGTAGCCTAACTGGGAGACATCCCCCACTAGGGGCAGTCTGACACCCCACACCTCACAAGGTGGACTACACCCCTGAGAGGAAGCTTCCAAAGTAAGAATCAGACAGGTACACTCGCTGTTCAGCAATATTCTATCTTCTGCAACCTCTGCTGCTGATACCCAGGCAACAAGGGTCTGGAGTGGACCTCAAGCAACCTCCAACAGACCTACAGCTGAGAGTACTGACTATTAGAAGGAAAACTATCAAACAGGAAGGACACCTATACCAAAACCCCATCAGTAGGTCACCATCATCAAAGACCAGAGGCAGAAAAAACCACAAAGATGGGGAAAAAGCAGGGCAGAAAAGCTGGAAATGCGTATCTCCCCCAGCAAAGGAGCGCAGCTCATTGCCAGCAACAGATCAAAGCTGGTCAGAGAATGACTTTGATGAGATGAGAGAAGAAGGCTTCAGTCCATCAAACTTCTCAGAGCTAAAGGAGGAATTTCCTATCCAGCACAAAGAAACTAAAAACCTTGAAACAAGAGTGAAAGAATTGATAGCTAGAATTATTATTGCAGAGAAGGTCATAAACGAAATAACAGAGATGAAAACCATGTCACGAGAAATACGTGACAAATCCACAAGCTTCATTAATCGACTCAATCAACTGGAAGAAAGAGTATCAGCGATTGAGGATCAAATGAATGGAATGAAACGAGAAGAGAAACCAAAAGAAAAAATAAGAAACAGAAATGAACAAAGCCTGCAAGAAGTATGGGATTATGTAAAAAGACCAAATCTACATCTGATTGCGGTGCCTGAAAGTGAGGGGAAAAATAGAACCAAGTTGGAAAATGCTCTTCAGGATATCATACAGGAGAACTTCCGCAACCTAGTAAGGCAGGCAAACATTCAAATTCAGGAAATAGAGAGAACGCCACAAAGATACTCCTCGAGAAAAGCAACTCCAAGACACGTAATTGCCAGATTCACCAAAGTTGAAATGAAGGAAAATATCTTAAGGGCAGACAGAGAGAAAGGTCGGGTTACCCACAAAGGGAAGCCCATCAGACTAACAGCAGATCTCTCAGCAGAAACTCTACAAGCCAGAAGATTGGGGGCCAATATTCAACATTCTTAAAGAAAAGAATTTTAAACCCAGAATTTCATATCCAGCCAAACTAAGTTTCATCAGTGAAGGAGAAATAAAATCCTTTACAGATAAGTAAAAGCTTAGAGATTTTGTCACCATCAGGCCTGCCTTACAAGAGACCCTGAAGGAAGCCCTAAACAGGGAAAGGAACAACTTGTACCAGCCATTGCAAAAACACGCCAAAATGTAAAGACCATCAGCGCTAGAAAGAAACTGCATCAACTAACGAGTAAAATAACCAGTTAATATCATAACGGCAGGATCAAGTTCACATATAACAATATTAACCTTAAATGTAAATGAACTAAATGCTCCAATTAAAAGACACAGACTGGCAAACTAGATAAAGAGTCAAGACCCATCAGTCTGCTGTGTTCAGGAGACGCATCTCACATGCAGAGACATATATAGGCTCAAAATAAAGGGATGGAGGAAGATCTACCAAGCAAATGGAAAACAAAAAAGAGCAGGGGCTGCAATCCTAGTCTCTGATGAAACAGACTTTAAACCATCAAAGATCAAAAGAGACAAAGAAGGCCATTTCGTAATAGTAAGGGATCAATTAATCAGGAAGAGCTAACTATCCTAAATATATATGCACCCAATACAGGAGCACCCAGATTCATAAAGCAAGTCCTTAGACACTTACAAAGAGACTTAGACTCCCATACAATAATAATGGGAGATTTCAACACTCCACTGTCAACGTTAGACAGATCAACGACACAGAAAGTTAACAATGATATCCAGGAATTGAACTCATCTCTGCACCTAGCAGACCGAATAGACATCTATAGAACTCTCCACCCCAAATCAACAGAATATACATTCTTCTCAGCACCACATCGCACTTATTCCAAAATTGACCACATAATTGGAAGTAAAGCACTCCTCAGCAAATGTAAAAGAACAGAAATTATAACAAACTGTCTCTCAGACCACAGTGCAATCAAACTAGAACTCAGGACTAGGAAATTCAATCAAAACTGCTCAACTACATGGAAACTGAACAACCTGCTCCTGAATGACTACTGGGTACATAACGAAATGAAGGCAGAAATAAAGATGTTCTTTGAAACCAATGAGAACAAAGA
>CM058079.1:13638153-13653964 GCA_030247045.1 Colobus guereza | reverse complement strand
GTCACCATATGCTTCAATGTGATCCCAAATATCCATTCTGAGATTTCCCATAAACAATACTACCAAACTGTTCCATGAAAAGAAACTTGTAACTTTGTGAAATGAATTAACAAATCACAAATCGGTTTCTCAGAATGCTTCTTTCTAGATTTTACATGAGGATATTTCCTTTGTCACCATAAGCTTCAATACACTCCAAAATATCCCATAGCAAATTCCACGAAAACAGTGTTATCAAACTACTCAGTGAAAAGAGCAGTGTAACTCGGTGAGATAAAATCACATATCATAAAGCAGTTTCTCAGAAAGCTTCATTCTAGTTTTCATCTGAGGATATTTCCTTTGTCACCATAGACATCAATGCCATTTATAATATCCCTTCTCTGATTTCCCAAAAACAGTGCTACCAATCTGATCCATGAAAAGAACAGTGTATCTCTGTAAGATGAATTCACACATCACAAAGCTGTTTCTCAGAAAGTTTCTTTCTAGTTTTTATCTGAGGATATTTCCTTGTTCACCATATTCTTCAAGGTGCTCTGGAATATCCCATGGCAGATACCATGAATAAAGTGTTAGCAAACTTCTCAATAAAAATAATGGTGTAACTCTGTGAGACGAATTCACACATCACAAAGCAGTTTGACAGAAAGCTTCCTTTGGTTTTGTCAGAGGATATTTCCTTTGTCACAATAGGCTTCAAGGCACTCAAAAATATCCTATTTATAAAGGAAATATCCTCCATTAAAAACGTGAAAGAAGCTTTGTGAGAAACTTCTTTGTGTTATGTGAATTCATCTCACAGAGTTACAACTTAGTCTTCATGCAGCAGTTTGCTGACAGTGTTTTCGTGGAATCTGGAAAGTGATATTTGGGAGTGCTTTGAGGCCTATGGTGAAAAAGGACATAGCCTCAGATCATAGCCAGAAAGAGACTTTCTGAGAGATTGCTTTCTGATCTGTAAGTTCATCTCACAAAGTTACACTCCTATTTCATGCAACCGTTTGCTAGCACTGTCTTTGTGGATTCTGAGCACTGATAGTTCCAATAGGTTTGAAGAGTCTAAGGACACAGGAATTATCTACCGAGAAAAATTGGAATGAAGCTTTCTGAGACACTGCTTTGTGATGTGTGAATTCATTTCACAGTGTTACACCACTCTTTCATGGAGGAGTTTGCTAGCAATGATTTCCTGAAATGTCAGAGGTGACATCCAGGACAACGTGGAATCCCGTGCTGAATGATGAGATATCCTCAGACAAATCTGCAGAGAAGCCTTCTCAGAAACTTCTTGGTTGTGGGTGAATTCTGCTCACAGAGTTTCCTCATGGTTTTCATTGAGAAGCTTGCTAAGAGCGTTTTCACAGAATCTGCAAAGGACACACGGTGGGGTTCCCAGACCACAAATAAACACAACTCAGAAAGAAAGAGGCTTACTTAGAAATGGCTTTGGTGAAAAACGACATATCCTCACATAACAGTCAGAGAGAAGCTTTCTGAGAGATTGCTCTCTGATGTGTGACTTCATCCTTCAGAGGTCCACTCTATGCTTCTTGGAACAGTTTGCTAACACTGTTGTCGTGGATTCTGCAAAGTGATATTTGGGAGCTCATTGAGGGCTATGGTGCAAAATGCAGTATCCCCATACAGAAATTGGAAAGAAGCCTTCTGAGAAACTGGAATGTGATCTGTGAATGCAACTGACAGAGTTACAGGTTTCTCTTCAGTGGTCAGTTTGCTAACACTGTTTTCTTGAAATCTGCAATGGGATACTTCTTAGCTCAATGAAGCTCACCATGACAAAGAACATATCCTTACATGAAAACTAGAAAGAAGCTTTCTTAGCAACTTCTTCATGATGTGTGAGTTTATCTCACGGAGTTACACTCATGTTTCCAGGAGCAGGCCACTAACTCTCTCCCTGAGGTATCTGAGAAGGTCTGATTTGGATAGCACTGAACCTGGCTGATAAAGGAAATTTCATCTGTTAAATACTGGAAAGAAGCTTTCTGAGAAACTCTTTGTGTTCTGCGAATTTGTCTCACCGAGTTACAGCTAAGTCCTCAGGAAGCAGTTTGGTAACACTATTTTCGTGGAATGTGCAAAGTGATATTTGGGATCGCATTGGGGCCCATGGTGAAAGAGGCCATATCGGCACATAACAGTTAGAGAGAAGCTTTCTGAGAGATTGCTCTCTGATTTGTGACTTCATCACTCAGAGTTCCACCCTGCCCTCCTTGGAACAGCTTGCTAACACTGTTGTCATGGATTCTGCAAAGTGATATTTGGGAGCTCATTGAGGGATATGGTGCAAAAGGGAGTATCCTCATACAGAAACTGGAAAGAAGCCTTCTGAGAAACTGCACTGTGATGGGTGAATGCAACTCACAGAGTTACAGGTTTCTCTTCAGTGGTCAGTTTGCTAACACAGTTTTCTAGAAATTTGCAATGGGATACTTCTTAGCTGAATGAAGCTCTCCGTGACAAAGGAAATATCCTTAGATGAAAACTATAAAGAAGCTTTCTAACAAACTTCTTGGTGATGTGTGAGTTTATCTCCCGGAGTTACACTCATGTTTCATGGAGCAGGCCACGAACTCTCTCCCTGAGATATCTGAGAAGGGCTGATTTGGATAGCACTGAGGCCTGCGCTGATAAAGGAAATTTGATCCGTTAAAAGCGTAAAGAACCTTTCTGAGAAACTCCTTTGTTCTGTGAATTTGTCCCACCGTGTTACAGCTTAATCCTCAGGAAACAGTTTGCTAACACTCTTTTCGTGGAATCTGCAAAGTGATATTTCGGATCCCATTGGGGCCCATGGTGAAAGAGGACATATCCTCACATAACAGTTAGAGAGAAGCTTTCTGAGAGATTGCTCTCTGCTGTGTGCCTTCATCACTCAGAGTTCCACCCTGCACTTCTTGGAACAGCTTGGTAACACTGTTGTCATGGATTCTGCAAAGTGATATTTGGGAGCTCATTGAGGACTATGGTGCAAAAGGCAGTATACTCATACAGAAACTGGAAAGAAGCGTTCTGAGACACTGCATTGAGATGTGTGAATGCAACTCACAGAGTTACAGGTTTCTCTTCAGTTGTCAGTTTGCTAACACAGTTTTCTGGAAATCTGCAATGGGATACTTCTTAGCTCAATGAAGCTCACGTGACAAAGGAAATACCTTAGATGAAAACTAGAAAGAAGCTTTCTTAGAAACTTCTTGGTGATGTGTGAGTTTATCTCACGGAGTTACACTCATGTTTCCTGGAGCAGGCCACTAACTCTCTCCTTGAGATATCAGAGAAGGGCTGATTTGGATAGCACTGATGCCTGCACTGATAAAGGAAATTTGATCCGTTAAAAAGCGTAAAGAACCTTTCTGAGAAACTCCTTTGTGTTCTGTGAATTTGTCCCACCGTGTTACAGCTTAATCCTCAGGAAGAAGTTTGCTAACACTCTTTTCGTGGAATCTGCAAAGTGATATTTGGGGTCCCATTGGGGCCCATGGTGAAAGAGGACATATCCTCACATAACAGTTCGAGAGAAGCTTTCTGAGAGATTGCTCTCTGATGTGTGATTTCATCACTCAGAGTCCACCCTGCCTTTCTTGGAACAGCTTGCTAACACTGTTGTCGTGGATTCTGCAAAGTGATATTTGGGAGCTCATTGAGCTCATTGAGGGCTATGGTGCAAAAGGGAGTATCCTCATACAGAAACTGGAAGGAAGCCTTCTGAGGAACTGCACTGTGATGTGTGAATGCAACTCACAGAGTAACACGTTTGTCTTCAGTGGTCAGTTTCCTAACACAGTTTTCTTCAAATCTGCAATGGGATACTTCTTAGCTCAATGAAGCTTACGGTGACAAAGGAAATATCCTTAGAATAAAACTAGAAAGAAGCTTTCTTAGATACTTCTTGGTGATGTGTGGGTTCATCTCACGGAGTTACACTAATGTTTCCTGGAGCAGGCCACTAACACTCTCTGAATCAAAAGGATTCTGAGAAGGCCTGCTTTGGATAGCACTGAAGCCTGCGCAGATATAGGAAATTTAATCTGTTAAAAACTGGAAAGAATCCTTCCGAGAAACTGCTTTGTGGTGCGTGAATTCATTTCCCAGGGTTACACCACTTTTTCATGGAGGTGTTTGCTAGCACTGATTTTCTGGAATCTCCGATATGACATCCTGGATATCGTGGAATCCCACGCTGAATAATGACATATCTTCAGACAAATCCGCAGAGAAGCCTTCTCAGAAACTTCTTGGCTGTGGGTGAATTCAGCTCACAGTGTTTCCTCATGGTTTTCATTGAGAAGCTTGCTAAGAGCGCTTTCACAGAATGTGCAATAGGACACACGGTAGCACTCCGAGACCACAAATGAACTCAGCTTCCGTAGAAAGAGGCTTTCTGAGAAACGGCTTTGTGCTGTGTGAATTCAACTCATTGAGTTCCAGTTATATTTTGTGGAGCCGATGCCTAGTCCCGGTTTGGTGGAATCTGGGAAGTGATATTCCGGATCCCATTGAAGACTGTAGGGCCCAAGGAAATCTCCGCTGATACAAATGAGAAAGAAGCTTTCTGGGAAACTCCTTTGTGTTCAGTGAATTTGTCTCACCGAGTTACAGCTTAGTCTTCAGGAAGCAGTTTGCTAAGACTCTTTTCGTGGAATCTGCAAAGTGATATTTGGGGCGTAGCAAGATGGCCGAATAGGAACAGCTCCAGTCTCCAACTCCCAGCGCAAAGGACACACAAGACCGGTGATTTCTGCATTTTGAACTGAGGTACTGCGGTCATCTCAGTGAGTACCAGACAATCGGTGCTGCTCAGCTGTTGCAGCCTGACCAGTGAGAGCTGAAACAGGGCGAGGCATCGCCTCACCTGGGAAGCTCCTTTTCCTAACCAGGGGAACTGAGACACACAACACCTGGAAATTCGGGTAACTCCCACCCCAATACTGCGCTGTGGGCTCACGGGAACAACAGGAGAATATACCCCACGCCTGGCCAGGAGGGTCCCACGCCCCCGGAGCCTCCCTCCTTGCTAACACAGCAGTCTGCGGTGATCTAACCGCAGGGCAGCAGCAAGGTTGGGGAGGCGCCACCATTGCTGAGGCTTAAGTAGGTAAACAAAGCCGCTGGGAAGCTCAAACTAGGTGGAGCTCACAGCAGCTCAAGGAAACCTGCCTGTCTCTGTAGACTCCACCTCTGTGGACAGGGCTCAGCTAAAAAAATAACAGGGGAAGCAGCAGAGACCTGTGCAGATGCGAAAGACTCTGACAACTTTGAAGAGAGCAGTGGATCTCCCAACACGGAGGTTGAGATCTGAGAAGGGACAGACTGCCTGCTCAAGTGGGTCCCTGACCCCTGAGTAGCCTAACTGGGAAACATCCCCACTAGGGGCAGTCTGACACCCACACCTCACAGGGTGGAGTACACCCCTGAGAGGAAGCTTCAAAGTAAGAATCAGACAGGTACACTCGCTGTTCAGCAATATTCTATCTTCTGCAACCTCTGCTGCTGATACCCAGGCAAACAGGGTCTGGAGTGGACCTCAAGCAATCTCCAACAGACCTATAGCTGAGGGTTCTGACTGTCAGAAGGAAAACTATCAAACAGGAAGGACACCTATACCAAAACCCCATCAGTGCGCCACCATCATCAAAGACCAGAGACAGATAAAACCACAAAGATGGGGAAGAAGCAGGGCAGAAAAGCTGGAATTCAAAAATAAGAGCGCATCTCCCCTGCAAAGGAGCGCAGCCCATCGCCAGCAACGGATCAAAGCTGGTCAGAGAATGACTTTGGAGAAGAGAGAAGAAGGCTTCAGTCCATCAAACTTCTCAGAGCTAAAGGAGGAATTAGTACCCAGCGCAAAGAAACGAAAAATCTTGAAAAAGAGTGGAAGAATTGACAGCTAGACTAATTAATGCAGAGAAGGTCATAAACGACATGACAGAGATGAAAACCATGACACGAGAAATACGTGACAAATGCACAAGCTTCAGTAACCGACTCGATCAACTGGAAGAAAGAGTATCAGCGATTGAGGATCAAATGAATGAAATGAAGCGAGAAGAGAAACCAAAAGAAAAAGAAGAAAAAGAAATGAACAAAGCCTGCAAGAAGTATGGGATTATGTAAAAGACCAAATCTACGTCTGATTGGGGTGCCTGAAAGTGAGGGGAGAATGGAAACAAGTTGGAAAACACTCTTCAGGATATCATCCAGGAGAACCTCCCCAACCTAGTAGGGCAGGCCAACATTCAAATTCAGGAAATACAGAGAACTTACAAAGATACTCTCCAGAAGGGCAACTCCAAGACACATAATTGCCAGATTCACCAAAGTTGAAATGAAGGAAAAATCTTAAGGGCAGCCAGAGAGAAAGGTCGGGTTACCACAAAGGAAGCCCATCAGACTAACAGCAGATCTCTCGGCAGAAACTCTAGAAGCCAGAAGAGTGGGGACTAATATTCAACGTTCTTAAAGAAAAGAATTTTAAACCGAGAATTTCATATCCAGCCAAACTAAGTTTCATCAGTGAAGGAGAAATAAAATCCTTTACAGATAAGCAAATGCTTAGAGATTTTGTCACCACCAGGCTTGCCTTACAAGAGACCCTGAAGGAAGCCCTAAACATGGAAAGGAACAACCGGTACCAGCCATTGCAAAACAAGCCAAAATGTAAATCAACTAATGAGCAAAATAACCAGTTAATATCATAATGGCAGGATCAAGTTCACATAACAATATTAACCTTAAATGTTAATGGAACAAATGCTCCAATTAAAAGACACAGACTGGCAACTGGATAAGCGTCAAGACCCATCAGTCTGCTGTATTCAGGAGACCCATCACAGGCAGAGACATACATAGGCTCAAAATAAAGGGATGGAGGAAGATCTACCAAGCAAATGGAGAACAAAAAAGCAGGGGCTGCAATCCTAGTCTCTGATAAAATAGACTTTAAACCATCAAAGATCAAAAGAGACAAAGAAGGCCATTACATAATGGTAAAGGATCAATTCAACAGGAAGAGCTAACTATCCTAAATATATATGCACCCAATACAGGAGCACCCAGATTCATAAAGCAAGTCCTTGAGACTTACAAAGAGACTTAGACTCCCATACAATAATAATGGGAGACTTCAACACTCCACTGTCAACATTAGACAGATCAACGAGACAGAAAGCTAACAGGGATATCCAGGAATTGAACTCATCTCTGCACCAAGCGGACCTGATAGACATCTATAGAACTCTCCACCCCAAATCAACAGAATATACATTCTTCTCAGCACCACATCGCACTTATTCCAAAATTGACCACATAATTGGAAGTAAAGCACTCCTCAGCAAATGTAAAAGAACAGAAATTATAACAAACTGTCTCTCAGACCACAGTGCAATCAAACTAGAACTCAGGACTAAGAAACTCAATCAAAACCACTCAACTACATGGAAACTGAACAACCTGCTCCTGAATGACTACTGGGTACATAACGAAATGAAAGCAGAAATGAAGGTGTTCTTTGAAACCAATGAGAACAAAGATACAACATACCAGAATCTCTGGGACACATTTAAAGCAGTGTGTAGAGGAAAATTTATAGCACTAAATGCCCGCAAGAGAAAGCAGGAAAGATCTAAAATTGACACTCTAACATCACAATTAAAAGAACTAGAGAGAAAGAGCAAACACACTCAAAAGCTAGCAGAAGGCAAGAAATAACCAAGATCAGAGCAGAACTGAAGGAGATAGAAATACAAAAAACCCTCCAAAAAATCAATGAATCCAGGAGTTGGTTTTTTGAAAAGATCAACAAAATTGACCGACCGCTAGCAAGACTAATAAAGAAGAAAGAGAGAGGAATCAAATAGATGCATAAAAATGATAAAGGGATATCACCACCAACCCCACAGAAATACAAACTACCATCAGAGAATACTATAAACACCTCTACGCAAATCAACTAGAAAATTTAGAAATGGATAATTTCCTGGACACTTACACTCTCCAAGACTAAACCAGGAAGAAGTTGAATCCTGAATAGACCAATAGCAGGCTCTGAAATTGAGGCAACAATTAATAGCCTACCACCAAAAAGTCCAGGACCAGACGGATTCACAGCTGAATTCTACCAGAGGTACAAGGAGGAGCTGGTACCATTCTTTCTGAAACTATTCCAATCAATAGAAAAGAGGGAATCCTCCTAACTCATTTTATGAGGCCAACATCATCCTGATACCAAAGCCTGGCAGAGACACAACAAAAAAGAGAATTTTAGACCAATATCCTGATGAACATCGATGCAAAAATCCTCAATAAAATACTGGCAAACCAGTTCAGCAGCACATCAAAAGCTTATCCACCCTGCTCAAGTGGGCTTCATCCCTGGGATGCAAGGCTGGTTTAACATTCACAAATCAATCAACGTAATCCAGCATATAAACAGAACCAAAGACAAGAACCACATGATTATCTCAATAGATGCAGAAAAGGCTTTTGACAAAATTCAACGCCCTTCATGCTAAAAACGCTCAATAAATTCGGTATTGATGGAACGTACCTCAAAATAATAAGAGCTATTTATGAAACCCACAGCTAATATCATACTGAATGGCAAAACTGGAAAAATTCCTTTGAAAACTGGCACAAGACAGGGATGCCCTCTCTCACCTCCTATTCAACATAGTGTTGGAAGTTCTGGCTAGGGCAATCAGGCAAGAGAAAGAAATCAAGGGTATTCAGTTAGGAAAAGAAGAAGTCAAATTGTCCCTGTTTGCAGATGACATGATTGTATATTTAGAAAACCCCATCGTCTCAGCCCAAAATCTCCTTAAGCTGATAAGCAACTTCAGCAAAGTCTCAGGATACAAAATTAATGTGCACAAATCACAAGCATTCTTATACACCAGTAACAGACAAGCAGAGAGCCAAATCAGGAATGAACTTCCTATCACAATTGCTTCAAAAAGAATAAAATACCTAGGAATCCAACTTACAAGGGATGTAAAGGATCTCTTCAAGGAGAACTACAAACCACTGCTCAGTGAAATCAAAGAGGACACTAACAAATGGAAGAACATACCATGCTCATGGATAGGAAGAATCAATATTGTGAAAATGGCCATACTGCCCAAGTTTATTTATAGATTCAATGCCATCCCCATCAAGCTACCAATGAGTTTCTTCACAGAATTGGAAAAAACTGCTTTAAAGTTCATATGGAACCAAAAGAACCCACATTGCCAAGACAATCCTAAGTCAAAGGACAAAGCTGGAGGCGTCACGCTACCTGACTTCAAACTATACTACAAGGCTACAGTAACCAAAACAGCATGGTACTGGTACCAAAACAGAGCTATAGACCAATGGAACAGAACAGAGTCCTCAGAAATAATACCACATCTAGAGCCATCTGATCTTTGACAAACCTGAGAGAAACAAGAAATGGGGAAAGGATTCCTATTTCATAAATAGTGCTGGAAAATTGGCTAGCCATAAGTAGGAAGCTGAAACTGGATCCTTTCCTTACTCCTTATACGAAAATTAATTCAAGATGGATTAGAGACTTAAATATTAGACCTAATACCATGAAAACCCTAGAAGAAAATCTAGGTAGTACGATTCAGGACATAGGCATGGGCAAGGACTTCATGTCTAAAACACCAAAAGCAACGCAGCAAAAGCCAAAATTGACGAATGGGATCTAATTAAACTAAAGAGCTTCTGCACAGCAAAAGAAACTACCAGCAGAGTGAACAGGCGACCTACAGAATGGGAGAAAATTTTGCAATCTACTCATCTGACAAAGGCTAATATCCAGAATCTACAAAGAACTCAAACAAATATACAAGAAAAAACAAACAACCCCATCAAAAGTGGGGAAATGATATGAACAGACATTTCTCAAAAGAAGACATTCATACAGCCAACAGACACTGAAAAATGCTCATCATCACTCGCCATCAAAGAAATGCAAATCAAAACCACAATGAGATACCATCTCACACCAGTTAGAATGGCCATCATTAAAAATCAGGAAACAACAGGTGTTGGAGGATGTGGAAAATAGAACACTTTTACACTGTTGGTGGGATTGTAAACTAGTTCAACCATTATGGAAAACAGTATGGCGATTCACTTGCAAGGATCTAGAACTAGATATACCGTATGACCCAGCCATCCCACTACTGGGTATATACCCAAAGGATTATAAATTATTCTACAAAGACATGCACACGTATGTTTATTGGGCACTATTCACAATAGAGACTTGGAATCAACCCACATGTCCATCTGTGACAGACTGGATTAAGAAACTGTGGCACATATACACCATGGAATACTATGCAGCCATAAAAAAGGACGAGCTTGCGTCCTTTGTAGGGACATGGATGCAGCTGGAAACCATCATTCTCAGCAAACTATCACAAGAAATGAAAACGAAACACCACATGTCCTCACCCATAGGTGGGAACTGAACAATGAGATCACTTGGACTCGGAAGGGAACATCACACACTGGGGCCTATCATGAGAGGGGAGGGATTGCATTGGGGAGTTATACCTGATATAAATGATGAATTGATGGGTGCTGACGAGTTGATGGGTGAAGCACACCAACATGGCACAAGTATACATATATAACAAACCTGCACGTTATGCACATGTACCCTAGAACTTAAAGTACAATAATAAATAAAAAAAAAAGTGATATTTGGGATCCCATTGGGGCCCATGGTGAAAGAGGACATATCCTCACATAACAGTTCGAGAGAAGCTTTCTGAGAGATTGCTCTCTGATGTGTGACTTCATCACTCAGAGTCCACCCTGCCTTTCTTGGAACAGCTTGCTAACACTGTTGCCGTGGATTCTGCAAAGTGATATTTGGGAGCTCATTGAGGGGTATGGTGCAGAAAGGATTATCCTCATACAGAAACTGGAAAGAAGCTTTCTGAGAAACTGCACTGTGAAGTGAGAATGCAACACACAGAGTTACACTTTTGTCTTCAGTGGTCAGTTTGCTAACACAGTTTTCTTCAAATCTGCATTGGGAGACTTCTTAGCTCAATGAAGCTTACGGTGACAAAGGAAATATCCTTAGATGAAAACGAGAAAGAAGCTTTGTTAGATACTTCTTGGTGGTGTGTGAGTTCATCTCACTGAGTTACACTAATGTTTACTGGAGCAGGCCACTAACACTCTCAGAATCACAAGAATTCTGAGAAGGGCTTCTTTGGGTAGCACCGAAGCCTGCGCGGATATAGGAAATCTGTTCTGTTAAAAACTGGAAAGAAGCCTTCCGAGAAACTGCTTTGTGGTGCATGAATTCATTTCCCAGTGTTACAACACTCTTTCATGGAGGTGTTTGCTAGCACTGATTTTCTGGAATCTCCGATGTGACATCCTGGATATCGTGGAATCCCACACTGAATAATGACATATCTTCAGACAAATCTGCAGAGCAGCCTTCTCAGAAACCTCTTGGCTGTGGGTGAATTCAGCTCACAGTGTTTCCTCATGGTTTTCATTGAGAAACTTGCTAACAGTTTGAGAATCTGCTGATACACCTCAGTGGCGCTCGAGACCGTGACAAATGAACTCTGCTTCCATAGAAAGAAGCTTTCTGAGCAGCTTTGTGCTGTGTGAATTCAATTCATTGAGTTCAGTTGTATTTCGTGGAGCAGGCTGGTCCTTTGGTGGATATCTGAGAAGTGATATTGGATACCATTGAGCTATAAAGAAAATTTCATCTGATACAAATGAGAAAGAAGCTTTCTGAGAAACTCCTTCGTGTTCTGTGAATTTGTATCACCGAGTTACAGCGTAGTCCACAGGAAGCAAATTGATAACACTCTTTCCCTGGAATCTGCAAAGTGATATTTGGGATCCCCTTGGGGCCCATAGTGAAAGAGGACATAGCCCCACATAACAGTTAGGAAGAAGCTGTCTGAGAGATTGCTCTCTGATGTGTCACTTCATCTCTCAGAGTTCCACTCTGACCTTCTTGGAACAGCTTGCTAACACTGTTGTCGTGGATTCTGCAAAGTGATATTTGGGAACTCATTGAGGGCTATGGAGCAAAAGGGATTATCCTCTTACAGAAACTGGAAAAGGCCTTTTGAGAAACTGCACTGTGATGTGTGAATGCAACTCAAAGAGTTACAGGTTTCTCTTCAGTGGTCAGTTTGCTAACACAGTTTTCTTGAAATGTGCAATGGGATCCTTCTTAGTTCAGTGAAGATCACGGTGACAAAGGAAATATCCTTAGATGAAAACTGGAAAGAAGATTTCTTAGCAAATTGTTGGTGATGTGTGAGTTTATCTCAGGGATTTACACCGATGTTTCCTGGAGCAGGCCACGAACTCGCTCCTGGAGATATCTGAGAAGGGCTGATTTGGATAGCACTGTGTCTTGCACTGATAAAGGAAATTTCATCTGTTAAAAACTGGAAAGAAGTCCTCTGAGAAACTCCTTTGTGTTCTGTGAATTTGTATCACCGAGTTACAGCTTAGTACTCGGGAAGCACTTTGCTAACACTCTTTTCCTGGAATCTGCAAAGTGATATTTGGGATCCCATTCGGGCCCATAGTGAAAGAGGACATATCCTCACATAACAGTTAGAGAGAAGCTTTCTGAGAGATTGCTCTCTGATGTGTGACTTCATTCTCAGAGTTCCACCCTGCCTTCTTGGAACAGCTTGCTAACACTGTTGTCGTGGATTCTGCAAGTGATATTTGGAACTCATTGAGGGCTATGGAGCAAGGGAGTATCCTCATACAGAAACCGGAAAGAAGCCTTTTCAGAAACTGCACTGTGATGTGTGAATGCAACTCACAGAGTTACAGGTTTCTCTTCAATCGTCCGTTTGCTAACACAGTTTTCTTGAAATCTGCAATGGGATCCTTCTTAGTTCAATGAAGCTCACGGTGGCAAAGGAAGTATCCTTAGATGAAAACTACAAAGAAGCTTTCATAGCAACTTGTTGGTGATGTGTGAGTTTATCTCAGGGACTTACACTCATGTTTCCTGGAGCAGGCCACTAACACTCTCCTTGAGATATCTGAGAAGGGCTGATTCGGATAGCCCTGCAGCTTGCGCTGATAAAGGAAATTTCCTGTGTTAAAAACTGGAAAGAAGCTTTTTGAGAAACTCCTTTGTGTTCTGTGAATTTGTCTCACTGAGTTACAGCTTCGGCCTCAGGAAGCACTTTGCTCAAACTCTTTTCGTGGAATCTGCAAAGTGATATTTGGGATCATTTTGGGGCCCATAGTGAAAGAAGACATATCTTGACGTAACAGTTAGAGAGAAGCTTTCTGAGACATTGCTCTCTGATGTGTGACTTCATCTCTCCGAGTTCCACTCTGACCTTCTTGGAACACCTTGCTAACACTGTTGTCGTGGATGCTGCAAAGTGATATTTGGGAACTCATTGAGGGCTATGGAGCAAAAGGGAGTATCCTCATACAGAAACTGGAAAGAAGCCTTTTGAGAAACTGCACTGTGATGTGTGAATGCATCTCACAGGGTTACAGGTTTCTCTTCAGTGGTCAGTTTGCTACACAGTTTTCTTGAAATCTGCAATGGGATCCTTCTTAGTTCAATGAAGCTCACGGTGACAAAGGAAATATCCTTAGATGAAAACTAGAAAGAAGCTTTCTTAGCAACTTGTTGGTGATGTGTGAGTTCATCTCAGGGACTTACAATCATGTTTCCCAGAAGAGGCCACTAAGTCTGTCCTTGAGATATCTGAGAAGGGCTGATTTGGATAGCATGGCGGCTTGCCTGATAAAGGAAATTTCATCTGTTAAAAACTGGAAAGAAGCTTTCTGAGAAACTCCTTTGTGTTCTGTGAATTTGTCTCACCGAGTTACAGCTTAGTCCTCAGGAAGCACTTTGCTGGCACTCTTTTCCTGGAATCTGCAAGGTGATATTTGGGATCCCATTGGTGTCCATAGTGAAAGAGGTCATATCCTCACATAACAGTCAGAGAGAAGCTTTCTGAGAGATTGCTCTCTGATGTGTACCTTCATCTCTCAGACTTACACTCTGACCTTCTTGGAACAGCTTGCTAACACAGTTGTCGTGGATTCTGCAAAGTGATATTTGGGAACTCATTGAGGGCTATGGAGCAAAAGGGTATAACCTCATACAGAAACTGAAAAGAAGCCTTTTGAGAAACTGCACTGTGATGTGTGAATGCAACTCACGGAGTTACATGTTTCTCTTCAGTGTTCAGTTTGTTAACACAGTTTTCTTGAATTCTGCAATGGGATCCTTCTTTGTTCAATGAAGCTCTCGGTGACAAAGGAAAAATCCTTAGATGAAAACTCGAAGGAAGCTTTCTTAGCAACTTGTTGGTGATGTGTGAGTTTATCTCAGGGACTTACATTCATGTTTCCTGTAGCAGGCCACTAAGTCTCTGCTTGAGATATCTGAGAAGTACTGATTTGGATAGCACTTGCGGCTTGTGCTAATAAAGGAAATTTCATCTGTTAAAAACTGGAAAGAAGCTTTCTGAGAAACTCCTTTGTATTCTGTGAATTTGTCTCACCGAGTTACAGCTTAGGCCTCAGGAAGCACTTTGCTAACACTCTTTTCCCGGAATCTGCAAAGTGATATTTGGGATCCCTTTGGGGCCCATGGTGAAAGAGGACATATCCTCACATAACAGTTAGAGAGAAGCTTTCTGAGAGATTGCTCTCTGATGTGTGACTTCATCACTCAGAGTCCACCCTGCCTTTCTTGGAACAGCTTGCTAACACTGTTGTCGTGGATTTTGCAAAGTGATATTTGGGAGCTCATTGAGGGGTATGGTGCAAAAGGGAGTATCCTCATACAGAAACTGGAAAGAAGCCATCTGAGAAACTGTACTGTGAAGTGTGAATGCAACTCATAGAGTTACACGTTTGTCTTCAGTGGTCAGTTTGCTAACACAGTTTTCTTCAAATCTGCAATGGGATACTTCTTAGCTCAATGAAGCTTACGGTGACAAAGAAATTATCCTTAGGTGAAAACTAGAAAGAAGCTTTAGCAACTTTTGGTGATATGTGAGTTCATCTCATGGAGTTAAATGTTTCCTGAGCAGGCCATTAACACCCTTGAATCAAAAGGATTCTGAGAAGGGCTGCTGGATAGCATTGAAGCCTGCAGTGATAAGGAAATTTCATCTGTTAAACTGGAAAGAAGCTTGAGAAACTTTTGTGATGTGAATTCATTTCCCAGTGTTACACCACTCTTTCATGGAGCAGTTGTTAGCACTGATTTTCTGGAATTCTATGACATCCTGATATCGTGGAATTACGCTGAATAATGACATATCTTCAGACAAATCTGCAGAAGCCTTTCAGAAACCTATTGGCTGGAGGAATTCAGCTCACAGTGTTTCTCATGGTTTTCATTGAGAAGCTTACAGAGCGCCAGAATCTGCAAAAGGACACATGGCGCCCGAGACCACAAATGAACTCAGCTTCCATAGGAGGCTTTCGAGAAACGGCTTTTGTGAATTCAACCATTGAGTTCCCTGAGATATCTGAGGATACTGATTTGAAGACTATAGGGAAAAGGAATTCTCAGATAAAGGAGAAAGAAGCTTGAGAAACCCTTTGTGTTCTGTGAATTTGTCTCACCGAGTTACAGCTTAGTCTTCAGGAAGCAGTTTGCTAAGACTCTTTTCGTGGAATCTTGAAAGTGATATTTGGGATCCCATTGGGGCCCATGGTGAAAGAGGACATATCCTCACATAACAGTTCGAGAGAAGCTTTCTGAGAGATTGCTCTCTGATGTGTGACTTCATCACTCAGA